>CM053502.1:160990369-161099486 GCA_028627145.1 Eidolon dupreanum
ACTCAATACTGCCTAATTTAGTATACAGTACATCTTAAAATGTATTGATTAGATTGAGAAGAGTGTAAATTATAAGTTGAACTGTAAATTCTTTTCTTTCTGGTGTATGCAAATCTTTGGTAGGATTAAGTTTTATGATGATTGTCTGCCTGGGCATGTCAAAGTTAGATAAGTATCATTTGAATACATGCTATCTTTTAATATAACTCACTTGTTGGTCTTCTAAAGTTTGCATTTAGGCACTATTAATTGATTAGTGAATTTTAATTAAATATTATAGAAAAAAATTTTACTTTTAAGAAGGAATTTAATAATAATCAATCCTTGAGGCATGAAAAAATAAAATTGGACCAGAAAAAATGTGATCACATGTTACTTATTAAGAAAAAATTCAATCATCATGTCATTTTATATCATATCAGAATATTTCATCCTGTACATGACCTATCACTCTACTGATTAGGTAATGTTATTGTCTATACATATGTACATATAAAATAGAAAGGGTAGTACCTGTTACAGAGGGCATTTTGGGTTTTATTGCATAATGTGTATGATTCCTTAACACAACCTGGAAACAGTATTAGAAGCCTACTAAATGTTAGTTCATTTTGCTTTCTGTCAACAAAAGTAAGAACAAGATAATAATAAAAGTTAATGTTGCATAGTCATAAACTCTATTTTAAGTGGTTAATTGTAAAACATGATTGTAGAAATCATGCTATTGCCCCTTCAAACTGCTAGAATATGATGTTTGTGTGTTTTTTAAAGAGTTCTTCATTGAAAGGATTCTAAGGCATCTTCTGTTCAAAATGATAAAAGATGCTATTAATTAATCCCTTAGTTTTGTTGCAAGGACTGAATGAATCCCTTTGTGTATCTATTTTTCTCATTTGAAACTTATAACAACCTTTTCAGGCCTATGCCTCTCCCAAGGCCGCTTGGGAAGTAAGTGCTAGAGCTAAGATGAAAACCCAGGGTTGCCTGACACTTAACCACTGCGGTATAATGTCGTTTTGTAGAAATGCAAGAATTGAGTGATTCTTGGTGCTAGAGATAAAGCTTATGTACGTCTTAGGGGTTAAATAGGACTCAGTTTGGGTTTTCAGTTAATAGTCTGATTCATTCCATTTATGTTTAGTTCTCTCTGAACTTTTTTTTTTTTTAATAGGTGACGGAAGGAAAACAGGATCTAGAAAGAGCGTCACAGTTGGCCCGTAAAATGAAGAAAGAGGCTGCTTCTCTCTCTGAGTGGCTTTCTGTTACTGAAACTGAATTGGTACAGAAATCCACTTCTGAAAGTTTGCTTGGTGACCTGGATACAGAAATTTCCTGGGCTAAAGTAAGTTGTAGTTCAAGTGAACTGCCTGAATTATGTCACTATATTATGTCTCTATAACCTGTGCATTTTGTTCAAGGCAATCGGGGTGGATGTCATTTCTCTCTATTTCATATGAAATACAGCCTTTTATTTTTTCCACATTTTTTCCCCACTTCTCTGTCCTAAGAAAAACAAAAAGAAAAATTTTAAAAGTCTGTTTTAAGAAGCTCTTTTTATCTCGATTCCAAAAGTGTTCAACTTATATGAATCATCAACAAGTCCTTCATAGGCATTGTGCTAATGTGGTGCTTGAAAACATAATTATCACTTTCAAAATCGGTGACATTGTTTGAGTATTCATTCTTCACAAAGTATTGTGCTGAATTTGTTAATTCTTGTATAATAACTTTTGTACCAGTCACTAATCCTTCTGCTGTAAACTAACTGATGTAGAGCGTAAGAACAGAATAAAAAAAAAAAAAGTTTTTTTTAGCCCTTTAGTTACTTTGAAATCACAGATTAGAGTCACTTTGTTGATTCTCTGTTGAGATGAACAGAGAATTGAATACAATGTAGTTTTTTTTACCTACATATTCTCTTTTCTCAAGTTTATTTCCTAAGAAAGAAACATGTATACTAGAGATCTGTACGGAAAAGAAATGATCCATACTGTGACAGAAATTTATATAAAGTCACAAGTATCAGTTTCGACATTCTGCAGGAATGTGAGAAGTGAAAAGAAAGTGATATGAGAATGATAAAACACCTTAATTTAAATGCTCTGTGGAGATAACAGTTGAAAGTCAAGATATTAAGCACTAGAAAGAATGTTCTCAGTTTAAAAAATAGCTCATGAAAAGCATAATTATGCTATGGGCTGTGTGAAGTAAAGTGGGACGTATGAAGGAAATGAAGAATGTTGGCATTTATGGGTGTATTGTGGGTGAATGCAAAGCAAAGGCACCAAACTCTTTTTTTGTTAAATTTAACTTTTTTCAAAGAAATATTATTCTCTTTGTTCAGTACAATTTGAAAGCCTTTGTTTTCTTTTTTGTAATGTAAGCTAATGAATGACATTTTCATAGTGTAATAAAAAAAGAACAGTAGCAAAAATTATTTATAATCAAAGAATACCTCACTATTGTTTCTTTTTTTTTAAATAGGCACATATGGATATGCATAGGCACAAGGATATATTCACAAAGAATTATATTGTATCTAGTGTTTTATGACCTTCTTTAAAAAACATCTCGTATTGGAGATGGGCATAGTATGTCATTGCATTTTTTATTTTTTATTGTCCCATTCCTTCTTTTATGTCCATTCAAATTATTTACCAATATTTAGTATTGTAAAAAATGATAGTTTGAATATACTCATAACTAAGTCATAGCATACATCCATAATTATTTCTTGAGGATAAATTCTCAGCCCTAAAAATATTGGGTCAAAGGATACATTCATTTTAAGGTCTTATACATATTGTTAAATTTCCCTTCAGAAATGTTGTACCCACAAGCTGCTAGTGAGAATAACTACTTGCTTGTTTTAACTATACCTTCAACAAAGGTAGGCAAATACCATGTTAATTAGAATATTTTCCATAAATTTATAGGCCATTTGTAGTTAATTTCTTGAGGTTTTTTTTTGTTTTTTTTTTTTTTTGTTTTTGTTTAAATAGTTCTTAAAGACTACACTAGTCTGTAGATAACCACTGAGGGAATGCAGATAGTCTTAAGTTGAGAGAGTTTGCATGTGGGGATTTTATTTTTTTCTCTCCTTGCTGGAGAATACCTGAGAAAAACATTTTAGTGTATTTATAAATATTAGTAATTGACATGGCCAACTAAATGTTTAAACCTTGACTCACTGGTGAATTTGCAATTTTTACACCTTCCAAAATGTGATTTAATGAATGAGATAAATATAGACTTGAGCTGCTTTGAGTGAATTGTTTAAATATTGGTTGAACAAGATGCAACAGCAATAGGGTAGATATGCACATGTTACTTTTTGATTGAAAGAACTTTGTAGTTTTAATTTCAGAACCCAACATTTTCTCTGTAACTTTCTAACTGCACACCTTGTCTAGTCAAATTTATGAATGTGAGAATCAAGTTCTCATCATATCATCCAAAGTATTACCTTTGCATGTTAGGACAGTTGTAAGAGCCAAGCTTAGGTGTGCTAGTTCTCCTATGATTTATTTAAGAGGAAATATTTTTGTACTGCTTATACAACAGATTATATGTTAAGTCATCTAGTTATAGAATGTGATCCTCGCAAGTAAATATAGTTTACATTAATTGTCTCCGGTAGTAACCAAGGAGATAGATATTTTTAGAAATATGAATTCTGGGATAGTTCTGCTGTTGCCAGCTTGTAGTTACAGATAATGATATCGATTCTTTACATCTAGAGTTATGGTGAAATAATTAGAGTTTGTGTGTGACAAGTGGAATTTATTGTCTTTCCCACATCTGAATTTAATATTATCCTTGGTACCTGCATCATTAAATGTTTTAATTTTTATTAATAACCTAAGAACTCTCACACATTAATAAGTTATAGGGTTTCGTAAACCTTTGGCAATTTTAAATTATCCAGGAAGTCATGAATTGCTGTGCGTGGAAGAAAAGTTTTTAAAAAATTAAGGTCGTATAAACATTTATAATGTTCTGAAAGATGAAGTGGATTGTGGTATTTTTATTTTCTAGAATATTCTGAAGGATCTGGAAAAGAGGAAAGCTGATTTAAATGCCATCACAGAGAGTAGTGCTGCCCTCCAGAACCTGATAGAGGGCAGTGAGCCTGTTTTAGAAGAGAGGCTCTGTGTCCTTAATGCTGGATGGAGCCGAGTTCGCACCTGGACAGAGGATTGGTGCAATACCTTAATGGTATGTTTTGGGAAAGATTTAGTGATGAAATCTTCCCTCTTTTACTTAAAAATAAGCACAGCTTTGATTAGAGTTCCAAATCCTCTTTTCTGTGTATCACAATAATGCTTTGCTTGTGAATTAATTTCATTAGACTACATTTTATTTGTTCCCTTGAAAAGATACTAGAAATAATTCAAAATGTCTCTATTAAATAATAAATACTTTATGATATACATAGAAATAGGTGCTTTAGTATCTTAGTAAATATACTTCACCTATTATATTTTAATGATTTAATATTGTATTTAGTTTGTATACTATTATAAACTATTTATGTAGTATTTATAATTTTCTAATAGTGGTGTACTAGTCAAAATCACAGGCTCTAGCATCTGATGGCCTAAATAAAAGTTTTGACTATAGCTGGGAGACATTGGCCAAGTTACTTAAGTGCTCTCTAAATCTCAGTTTTCTGATGTGAGTAATGGGCATTATTATCATTTCTATTTCATACAGTTTTTGTGATGATTATATGACATAAAAATGTACTGCTCTTATATAACTATACTTCAAACAATCAATTTTAAATATGATGATGATTACGATCATTGTTAAATATTATATGTTGTTGGTCTCCGGTTATGCCACTGCACTGTTATTTTAAGAAAAGAGTGACCATTTAATTTTCAGAGTGGTTTTCCTTCCCTCTTGTACTAAAAATGAATATATGGCAACTTCACCCTTCCCTCTCTTAGAGGGGAGTTATCATTTATAAATTATTATTTTGTTCTGACGTATCTTAGAACTTATTCCAAATTCATAGAATTACTGAGTAATGGACAGAGACAGAGAAAAATAAATCATTGTGTGTTTGAGCATTTATTGAAATCAATTAGAATGTGTAGGGCATTGAAGTTCATGGGTTTACATCATGATCTGTTAGATTTCATATCGAGAGTCCATCCATGACTTATTATCTGCATAACCTTGGGTAAATTACTTAACGTCACTAAGCTTTAATTTCCCTACATATAAAATAGGAATAAAAGAATATACTAACAGAGTTGTTAAATGTTGAATAATGAATATGAAATTCTTGGCTCATAGAATATGTTCATTAAATATTTCATATATTCATTTTTGTTATAACTAGCTTTATTTCACATTTTCGTGGTTTTGCTTCTGTATTCTTCAGTTGGCACCTTCCAAATTCTCCTTTCAAATAGTATTTTCCTAGTCCTATTACAACATTTGATTTACTTGCTTTATTGGGTAAATGAGTCTGGTGCTTTTCAGTTCTTTTTTCTTGGAATCTAGATGATTGCCTGAACGTTTCTAACGTTATGTATTCTCATTTTATTTTTTCATCTAGTTTTTCATATATAAATTAATAATTTGTTTCCTTGTCTTTTAACACCTTCTAAGTTTTTCCCCCCTAATTTCCTTTAAAATAAATTTTCTGTAAAATAAATTTTCTAAAAGTTGTTCATTTCATCATAAGGTTCCCCTATTCTTTTGTATCAACTTCTAAATTTTTGCCTTAACTTCAGCATTTTTGTCCAGTGTTATTGGGTTTAACTGTTTGATTCTCTATTCATATTTATTATCTCAATCCTATTTTATATCCTGCTTCAAGAAATAGTAAATTACTGAGATTTGTGCCAGGTGTGATATTAAATGCCAACGATAGGGTGGTGAAAAGACAAAGGCCCCACCCTCTAAGCGGTATAGCCTTTTGAGCAGGCAGAATTTTATTCAATCCATATTTTAATCCCCTTTTTATATTATCACTGCTTTCTCAAATGAGCTTTTAACAGATCTGATCAAGTGGGGCAAATGAGATTATTTGTAATGTAAGAATGAGGAATAATGGAGACATGAAATCAAAAAAGAAACTTTCATCTTTTATTCTTCTTCAACTTTTTATTGTACTGAGGTCTAAATCAAATAAATTTAGAAAGTGCTTAACCATAGCTGTACATTTTTAGGAATGAGATTTATTCAAGTAGTAAGATGGAAACCCTTTAAATTCAGTATACAATTAGATCTTTGAAGATCTTTTAAATGTCATTAAATATGTTGTCTTAAATATTTCATGCCATTGTATCATCTTTTTATTAATTCCTTTGCAGAGCCATCAGGACCAATTGGAAATATTTGATGGAAATGTTGCTCACATAAGCACTTGGCTTTATCAAGCTGAAGCTCTATTGGATGAGATTGAAAAAAAACCAGCGAGTAAACAGGAAGAAATTGTGAAGGTAGCAAACATAGAGGATCAGTAACACTTCCGGGAGTGGAAGGTTTTGGTGTCATCTTTTCTTTTGTGGAATGTGCCATGTTACTTGTGCACACATTCTTCCCATGCAGTAGAATCATTAACTTTTATTTCAGTGGGAGAAACCAAAGTCTTGTTGGATGAGTCTTAATATACGAACAGCACTTATTCAAATTGATTGTGTTGAAGTCCCTTATTAGGAATCACAGACATTTATTTAAACTCCTTTTAATTCTGAGTTAACATTGCACCCATGTTTGGTTTTTGATTTTTCCCATGTGATAATTTTGTGTTTTCTTACAATTAGCGTTTACTCTCTGAGCTGGATGATGCCAGCCTCCAAGTTGAGAATGTCCGTGATCAGGCCGTTGTTTTGATGAATGCTCGTGGAGGCTCAAGCAAGGAGCTTGTAGAACCAAAATTAGCTGAACTGAATAGAAACTTTGAAAAAGTGTCTCAACACATCAAAAGCGCCAAAGTGAGTAATTGTATTTTAATATAAAGCTACTTTGTATATATAATTGTATATCCAAATGATAGATGATTATGTGGTTTATATATCAAATTTTTTTTAAGTTCAAATTTCCTTTGAATGGAACATTTGCTCTTATTTATAATTGTGCATATGAAGGAGAGAAAATAATGAGTATTGAAGAAAATCCATTTGGGAAAGGAATCTCAACTGAATGTTAAAATTTGCTATGAAATAATGAGACTAATTCTGAAGCTAGACATCAATGTTAAACTTAATATTTTATAGTCATACTTTATAAATTGGTGCATACTATACACTTGTGAACTTGTTTTTTGTGTTTTACACATTGACACATCTAAGTTTTACAAATAATTTCACAATTTAAACTTAATGCAGAAAGTTACTGCCTTGTTTTATAAATTTGAAAAAATGGCCTTATAAAAATGTAAATAAGAAGATAAAAATAAGAGCTTTCCTAAAATATAGTGTTTATGCTTTCATATTATAATTTTTCTTCGTGTATATATGTCTTTCTCATTCTTTCTCTTCTTAACTTTGTTTCATTAAGGGGAGAAACGAAACATCTTATTTTAGTGTCCTCAAGGCCTGGCGTGTGGTTAGTGATCAGTAGGAATGTTTTCATGTAATGATTTGCTGGGGGAAAAGCAAAACAAAACAAAAGAATGTAACTGACATTGAGGATTTTTTCAGCCACAGGTGTTCTTTCTGACAGAGGATTTTGAGTTTTTTGGGGATCTCAACTATGGCCATAGGATGGCGTTTTCCCAGAGTTTGGTTAATTTCACCTATAGAGAGTTGTGTATTATTATTTAAGAGGATGGATCTTTTTTATTTTTTAAATTTTTATTTTTTTTTGCAGGAAGTAAATATTGTAAACTCTTTAATTTGAAATATCTGCTATAATAGACCAACCCATTTTTCATAGCTTATGAATATACTTAGATTATTTGCAATTTAAAGTAGACAAACAAAAATCTGGTTTTAACTTTTCCTTCCTTAGCCTTGACCTTACCTCCTTATCTTCTGAACTTATGCTCATATATTTTTTCAATAGACCTATGGGAGATTTTTCTTGGCATAAAAGAATAATGTGCAAGACATGGGGAGGAAGTACAAAAAACTCAAAATTATCGTTGTCCCCATAAACTTTTGTTAAAATTTTGGCATATATGTCTATTCTTACTTATGTGTACATGATATTAAAGTATCAGACATTTATATTATTTTGTATATTTTCCTTTGACATAGTTTTTAATGGCTATGGAGTATCCCACTATGTGATCTTTTATAATTTTCTAAGTCAGTTTTCTACTTTTATTGTGCTTTCATAAATGTTGCTTTGTTAAAATACTTTTAAGTTTGTGTTTTTGCTCATCTTTTAATATGCCCTTAGGATCAATTTGTAGAATTCCTCAAAACTGTTGAAAAAGTTGAGTATGTAAATACTGTTAAAGAGGTTTTCCAAAGAGTCTTGCAGAAAGTTTGGGCCAGTTTATACTTTCACGGTAGTGTCAGAATGTTAGTTTCTCATGCTCAGCCAACACTGCATATTATTTTCCTGCATGTTATTTGATTTTATTAAAGTTGTTACATTGAGATTAGTCACATAAATGTAAAGTCTTTCTAAATATACATTGTCTGAAAATACTGCATTGAGAATATGTACTTTGAACTTTGGATATCAAAATCCAAGGGGAATTCTACTAGAGAAAGGTAACTGGAAGACTTTCTTTGGGATGTATCTGCACTGGGTGGTAGCCCCTCTTCTCATCTGTGGTCATGGTGGTGATGGCTTTTGGACCATAGCACCATTTCCTATTGTGCTCACATGTGGTCTTAGAATCTTTTACATAGCATTAGAGGCCGCCACAGTCATTTGCATACTACTTTATATTCCTTGCTTAGAGCATGGAGAACATGGGTAATTCAGAGAAGTCCAAATTAATAAAATCATTGCTATACAAATGAATGAAATTAAAGTCAATTCCAATAAACACCAGTTCCTCTCTTAACACTCTGTCTAATACATGATGGAAGGTCAGGTTAAGAATATCTTTTCAAAGAACGTTTTTCCTTCTGCAGTTGCTAATTGGCCAAGAACCATTATCATACCAATGTCTGGTCACCACTGAAGCATTTGAAGCTAACGTGCCATTATCTGACTTGGAAAAATTAGAAAATGACATAGAAAATATGTTAAAAGTCACAGAAAAACACTTGGAAACCAGTAATGAAGATGAAAAGGTTGGTTCAAGGAAATTTTTAAAACCATGATGTTTTCATTTTTCTACTCTTATTACATTTTTCTACTCTATATTTTTACATCAATGTATTTTACTCAAATATCTGCCAGATATTATAAAACAGATCTAAAAATGATTTTCTGATGAGCGTCAATCATCAGAAAATGATTTATTTAATGTGTTTTAAAAAATACAGTACTTCCTAAGTAAAGGTAATGTTAAGACTAACTTTTGCTAAACAAGCATTTTTTTATGAGATATTTTAATTTAAAATGTAAAAGAAAAGCGTGAATATTTGTTGTATATAATTCAGATGAACATGTCTTGACTTACACTTTAAAGCTTGGTTCTCCCACTGGGAACTGATAGTAAATAACCCTATGCAATTTACTTTTGAGCAAATTTTTTCCTCTTAAATACTCAGGTGGATGAGGAGAGAGCCCAGATTGAGGAAGTTCTACAAAGAGGAGAACAAATGTTACATCAGCCTATGGAGGATAATAAAAAAGAAAAGATCCGTTTGCAGTTATTACTTTTGCACACAAGATACAATAAAACTAAGGTATTGTCATGGGAAGAATCTGTCAACTCAACTATTCAGACGTTTGATGTTGTATTCTCGACACTTCAAAACAAACCAGTTGGAATACTATCTCCTTCTCTTTTCTAGTGTTTATGGCTAGATATGTTTATATTTTTGGATGGAGCAAGAGTCAAAGAAAATAGAAATGTAAAACCTTATCAGTGGACATCTCTTCGATTTCTTAATAATATACTAAACCTTAAAAGAGATCTGTCTGTTTTGGGAGTGGCTTCTTCATTCAGATCTATATTTTGTGTGTAGAGGTCTTGACTACGTCAAAAAAAATTCTGGTTTACAAAGAGCCAAATTTGTGAAATGGGTAAACTATGATTTCAGTTCTAGAAAAGGATTCACTACTAGCTCCTTGTTCTATGGCCATCTTCACAGCTGCTTTGCACATGTGCTTGTGTCCTCAGAGGTCCATTCTTGTTACAAATCAATGCAGACCTCTAGATTAAACACCATTTTATTGATGCAGTGCTTTTAGTTTTGAGTCTTAGTTTCATTTAGGAACTATAACCATTTTCAGGATCACTAATTCAACGAATGCGTATTTATGGTCCTTTCGCTATCACTTTTCGATTTACAGAGGAATATCAGTTTTTAGAAATTCAAAATAGGTATATAGTGAAAGTGTCAAGGAAGCTACCTTAATTCATGAGTGGACGAACTGTGGCTCTTTGCAAGTAGTAGACATCATTTATTAAATTGTAGCCATCTAGGAGTAAAAGACGTCAACTCTTTGAAGACTAGGAGCCATCCCAGAAAACGTTTTATTATTTAGAAAGCCCTGATTAGAGGACACAGAAAATATTATTCAAGCAAATAAGTAGTCCACTTAGCTTGGCATAATTTTGTCTGAATTTAGCATGATAGGACTTATTGTCTTCTGTAGGATATTCACGTTCTGTAATATTGTTCTCAAAGGTTAAGATTATGTACTGAATTACTTGTATATTAATTTAATCACAATTGAATTTATGCTACACCATAAAATGTGATTTATTTATGTTTTCACAATGAGGTCCAAAAGTGTTTAATCTAATTGTGAGATTTTAAAAATGGGTGAAATAATAATGGCATTAAAATGCTTTATTTTATATAGCACTTTATGATTTGCAACATATTCTCATTTTCTCAATAACAGAGGGAAGGACCTCTTATGTTTTTCTGTTTGTTAAATGAATCTAGGAGGCATAGGACTTTAATGCTTGAAACCTTTCAAGCATTAACTTATTTATGTTGTTTAAGAGCAGGCTACAGATAAAAATTAGAGATCATTAAGGGTTTATATGGCAAAGCAGGGCAAAAAATATAAAAAATTAAAGCTTATTTTTTTTCGTTGTTGTTTTGGTCCACCTTCTCCACGAAATCATGTTGTGTTTGTTCAGTTTGCTATTACTCATTGTGGGGATATTTTAAGAGATGTGCATCATCATTATTATTAATTATTGTTAACATTAATGTTTTTACAGGCCGTCCCTATTCAGCAGAGGAGAACAGGTCAACTAGCTTCTGGAATTCAATCATCACCTCTTCCTGCAGATTATTTGGTTGAAATTAACAGAGTTCTGCTCTCCATGGATGATGTTGAATTATCACTTAATGTCCCAGAGCTGAGCACTGCTGTCTATGAAGACTTCTCTTTTCAGGAAGACTCTCTGAAGGTAGGTAAATCCTCAGGCAGTGCATTGGAATACCATAGTTAATATAGAAACAACACAAAGAATTTGTCCTTGTGCCCATTGAGATAATATACACCTTTTAAAATTTGTGCCAAGGAATTAATGATGTGTATGAATAATAAACCTCATCTGTATTCACTAATGAAATATTATAAAAAATAGGCATGATTTTTAAGCGTGCAGGTATTAATTATTTGTACTATCAGAGACATTTTAAAAGCAAACACATGCACAAACTATTCTTATTTTAAACTTGATTGTCAGTTGATGTGATATGTCAGCATTGATCTTGCCACCTATAACGATTTAAGATTGGCCAATACTTAGGATATTGGATGGCATGTTGACTGTAAGTTAATTAGGGACCTGGAAGTTTTTAGTTAATTGACAAAACTGTTAAATATCATCAAAGCTTTTTCATGTCATCTGATTGCTCTTATGTATAAAGTCATAATAAAATTACTGATAGATTTGATAGCTTTGAGACTTCTGAATCTCCAACTACCAAATCTATACACCTACCTGCATCTTTATTCATATTTGATAGATGATGGTTTGATAGCACATTTCTGTCACTTAAATTAGCGTAATTAGATAGTTGAGAATATAAATAATTTTAGCTTCAAACACTTTATTACCTTTACAGAATGTTTTTGAAGCTTTTATATGTCCTGTACAGATGCTACTTGGAACATCTGTGTGGATTTTTTCCTGCCATGTAGCATTCCTCACTTTGGCCAATATAGGGTATTATTTTTTAAAAAGTTTTTAGTTTTGATAAGCAACAGTTATTGTGTGTAATTATCTTTTAAGTAAGTGTTTGATGATATAAATTTTTTGTCTGTAATTTCATTATTTTTTTATCTCTTGGCTGGATTTTGTCTGACAATATATTTGTAGAATATCAAAGACCAACTGGACAAACTTGGAGAGCAGATTGCAGTCATTCATGAAAAACAACCTGATGTTATCCTGGAAGCTTCTGGACCTGAAGCCATTCAGATCCGGGATATACTTACTCAGTTGAATGCCAAATGGGACAGAATTAATAGAATGTACAATGATCGCAAAGGGTATGTGCAAATTAAATTATTATTTAATCTTAAAAATCCTGTAGGCTCATGGACCACAGCAAAGGTCATATGTACATTAAGATGAATGAGAATGTGTTTCACATCCTTGTAATAGGCCCTATTTAATGAAATTATGATGAATGTATTTCCTTAAAGAAAGAGGAAGGAGATCCCATATAGATGATCATTTGTAACATAATATCTTAATAATTAAAAGACGCACCTTTAATTTTTAATATCTAAATGGTGTCCATTTTCTTTAAGGATGTTCACTTTCATTATGCACTCGATGATTAATGTGAGTGAAGAACAGAGACAGGTACAGATCACTGGAATTGATCTGTAACCTCAGACCCTTTTTAACAATAACCTTCTGTTTAGTAGAACGTTTTTAAGCCTTCTTTCTAGTTTTTGACCCGGCTTTTTAATAGGTAAAAATAAAAAAATGATAAGAGTTTTGCAAATAAATTGCTGGGTATGCAGTGAAAGGCAAATAAGGCAAATAAGATGTGACATAGCTCAGTATAAAAGTACCGTGTAAGAGGACAGTTAATGCAGAAAAATACATGGGAAAACTTTAGAGACATATACCAATAACTAGACATTATGGTCTTCATCTTTTTTGTTTGTTTGTTTTAGCTTACATATTTCATGTGATCATATTATTCTTGAACAGATGGCCATTTGGTATATTCCTTTGTTTAGATTTTAAAATTTATTTCTGTACATTTAGAGAATATCATTTTACATACATCTCTATGTGATAATCAAATTTGACTTGATTATTAGATTAAGACTGAATTGTTAAAAAATAATAACATTTTAAGGCTCTGGATTGCATCATAAAATTATTATACTCCTGCCAACAGTATATGTGAAAGTGTCTTTCTTACTGAATTCTTATTGACACTGTCAGTTTTTTTTTAAGACCTCTGCCAATGGTATAGTGATGGATTGCACCTCTATTTTATTTTTATTTAATTATCAGTGAGATTTCAGTATTATTACATATGTTTATAGACACCAGTGTTATTTCTTCTGTAATTTATTAGGCCATATTCTTTGTCCCCTTTTCTATGATGGTATTCATATTTACTTATTAATTTCCAAAAGCTTTTTTCTACATTAAGGATATTAACCATTCATATTTTTTGTGTATTGCTTAGTTATTCACAGCTTTTCACATGCCCCTTAATTTTGTTAATGGTGTTTTTGATAGTTAGAAGTTGTAATTTTATATAATTATATCTTATAAATCTTTTCTGTTGTGATTTCAGTTTGTTTATATGCATATAAGTTTTATTTGTGAGATTAAATATTTATGTGTATTTTAAAAACAATTTAAAATTGATTTAAAATTTACATTTAATAACTAAAGCACCTGAATTTTATTCTGATGTGCTTTTTTGTGTGTTAAGGCTCCAGGTCAGTGGTTGTATACACCAACTCTTCAGTATCAAGGGTTGGGTTCATGCATCTCTACTTTTTAAATACTCCTCAACTTATTTTTTTGTGCAGCCCGAGTTAAGAAATACCTGTTCTATTTTGCTTTATTTTTCGTAAATGAGCAACCAATTTTCTCAATACTTTTTGTTGAATAATTTTGCTTTTCCCTATTGTTGGTGATACTTCATCGTGTCTTAAATGCATTTCTATCTCTAACTTTGCTAATTTTGCCTTATTGAACCATCAGTTTTAGTCTAATTTTATAACATTTTTATTTTTAGAGTATTATAAATTTTTTTAAATAAGGATGTATATTTTTTCTTATTCTCATTTTAAAATTTGAGTTCCTTTTCTTTATTTGATCTTTCAGTAAAATTTTAGTCATTTCAATCAATTTGAAAAAAATGATCAATTTCAGATGAACTCTATCTCTTATTACTTGGGTTCTTTTCTGTGTTCTCAGTAGTGTTGAAGGATTGTCTGTTATACCTTTCTCCCCAGGACTTTTAAGCTTGGTAGTTTTGTGCTTTTATTATTATTATTTATTATTTTTATTATTTTTATATAGGGTTGGTGTATGGTAGCTTTCTTCTGCAGAGTGTGTGTGTGTCTGCATGGAGGATAAAATTGATTTACTTAGCCTTTCTCAGTATACTGACACCTCATTTGTATACAATGATAACTTTTTCTTTTCTAAAAAAATATTATCCTATTTGCATATATGCCTCTGGCTAATGTAGAAATGTAATAATTAATAATGATGATTGTAGACATGCCATTTTCTTGTTTATAAAACTGTTACTATTTAGAAAATTGTTAATTACATGGGAATTTTCAAAATTTTAAGCACACGGCTGTATTTTCTTATGTTAGAAAGGTCTCCTCTCTCATTTCTTTTATTTTATTGTATTCTTTGTTTACTTGATTACATTTGCTAGAGTGTTATCTCTCTAATTCTATTTGTCCTAGCACTTAGATGCATTAATTGATTGTGTTCTTATTCCTAATTTTTGCTTTATTTTTCTCTCTCAACATTGGTAACCCATCCTAAAATGTTTATTTTTCTCCCTTTCTGTTCATCTACTTTTTGCGAGCAATAAGTTCCTTTCTTTCTGTTTCTTTCATAAAGCACCAAGGCAATGGCAAATGTCCTGTGCTTTCGTGGTTTCAGTTATTATTCACAATCACACCAGGGTGACCACTAAGTCCATTTGTCTGTAGCAGGTCTCTGTGTTGTTTTGCCTATAAATCTTTTCAAGCTTTGTTAGCTTGTAGTAAAAGCAAGATAAATACCATAAAACAGGTCGTCTCTCTTCTCTCTTTGAGAACTCCTTGATGCCTTCTTTGCAATGGTTCATGACATTAGCTTTTATATTTTTCCAAATAAGCATTTAGAGCTATGTTAGACAGATAATGGAGCTCCCTTTGCCCTGTTAGATTTATTCCCTTTCTTTAAGCCAGTTATTTCTTCCTTCTCATTTTGGATCCTTGGATGCTCATGTATCTTCTCTCCTAAGAATGTCACCTCACTTATTTATCCTCTGTATCTTCCTCGGTGGCCATCACTGCTGTGTGAACAAAGGTCAGACGTCTCATCTTGAAATTAGAAGCTTTTTAACAGTGTTCTCCAGATGGTCGGATTTCTAATACTTTGTACATATTGCTCAAAAAGTTTTCTTCACTCAATTTATGTAAGCTTCGTTAAATTTTTTCTTGCTTTCTTTACTGTCCTAGTTTCTGATTCTTACTCAGAATTCCGTCTTCTACCAGGAATAGTTCTCTTTCTTAATTTCATCATTCATTCTTTTTCCATCATTTAAAAAGTTTTTGAAATTCAGTTTTATCAAAAAAGACTTCACCCAGTCACCTACCTATCTCTGTGTACCTATCTGTTTATTTTTTCATGCACCATTTGTTTGATGAATATTTATTGAGTATAGAATAATGCAAAGTACGTGCAGACACATGTATGTAGTTCTAGGGGATTAAAAGTCAGATAATAATAAATACATATAGACTCTTTCTCAAGGTCCAAAGTTATATAGTAGAGAAGAGTAGATGAGCTCTTATTGAACAATGCATGATGCTGTGATGGGGATGATGCAGTAGGCCATGTTAGGGACCCTGAAGCAGAAGGCTTCTTGGAGGTTATGACGTTATAGAGGAAACACTGCATTACACAAGGCGAAGGAGTAGAGAGAAAGTAACATTGAATAAGGTAGGTCATGGAGAAGAGAGAGTGCAATGCTTCTGAGGAATCAAAGATAGTCCAGTAGAGCTTGAACTCATAGCAGAGAGATAAAACCAGAAAGGTCTAAAGGGACCATATCAGAAGGACCTTGTATGCCATGGTAAGTAGTTTATATTTTACTCTGAGAACATCAGGGAGCCGTTGCAGTATTTTAACAGGGGGGTGACAGTTTGATGAATGTAGAATAGATTAGTAGAGGACAAAACAGAGCTGGGGGACCCATCTGTGCTTGACACATGATAACTTGATTAGGAAAGTAGCTGTGGAAGTGGAAACTAGGGGAAACTTTGAGAATTAAATAGTTAAATTAATAAAATATAAGATTCATGGGGTGTTGGAGTAAGGAAGAAGGAAGAATAAAAAGTGAGCCACAAGTCTTTGGCTTGAGGATGTAAGTAGGGATGGTACCACAGCTGGGTACTGGGCACATAAGTGGTGAGATGAGTTTGTGGGGGAAGATAGGCCAGTGGAATATTAGAGACGGCAAACGTAAATATTTTTAGTTCAGATCTAAACCCAGGGTGGTGGATGGCTTGAACTTTGAGTCCTTTGACTCTGTGGAAGGGTGTATAGCCCTTCCCAGTTCTGTGCTGCCTCTCATACAAGCCGGCTGGATTGACAGATGAGGTGATGTCTTTGCAAATGCTTCCTGAACATGGCTCTCCTGTTTCATTTTTTCTTAACAGCTCTTTCCTATTTAATCTATAGCTCTACTGCTTAGATTTTTTAAAATCTATGTTCTGTTATGGTGATAATGATCTTTACTAGGTTTAATGTTTACATCCTCCAAGCCTTTAGATCTTTGCAGCATTTCTATCAACATTTTCTGTTCATTATTGCAGCATCTCGAAA
The DNA here is from genome assembly GCA_028627145.1 of Eidolon dupreanum. Classification (NCBI taxonomy): domain Eukaryota; kingdom Metazoa; phylum Chordata; class Mammalia; order Chiroptera; family Pteropodidae; genus Eidolon; species Eidolon dupreanum. The sequence goes on from CM053502.1 coordinate 161,007,477, forward strand.
GTCAGAATTCGTGTTTGTTATTTAGTTACTGCATGTTTTTTACAAACAATAATGAAGACTGTCTTAATATCTCCTCACAGTATTTTGTTTGTAGTGCTCTTAATTTGGTCATGCTGAATAGAATGATGTTTTCTTTTGGGCACTCAACCAATATTAACTAAATTTTCAAAATGATTTTCACAGAAGAAGGAAATATAAGTATTATTTAGGAGTTAGCAATGTCAGGGACCATTTTGTTATTTTTTTTAAACAATATTATCTTTTTATTATATAAAGTAAAAATTTCATTAATATTATTGAAATCTCAGATGCCTTCTAAAGCTGTCCCAGCATCATTACTCTAAACAAAGGACAGAAGGAAATTCTTTAGGATGCTAGTCCAACAAAGCTTTTCCTTTTTATACTTATTTTGTGTGTTGCAAATATGACAAGCACTGGAGTTTGACTTCATATCATTTCTAAAGGATTAGGTTTAGATGGATCTTGTGAGTATCATGCTAAGTGAAATAAGCATGATAGAAAAGGACAAGAACCATATGATTTCACTCATATGTGGGATGCAAAACAGAAAGCAACAAATGAATAAATAAAACAAACCAACCAAACTACAGACATAGACAACAGTATGGTGGTTACCAGAGGGGAAGTGGGTGGGGGGGAGGATGAAGAGGGTCAAATTTATGGTGATGAAGATTAGATTTTGAGTGGTGAACATACAATGTAATATACAGATGATGTGTTATAGGAATTGTGTACTTGAAACTTATAATGTCCTTAACCAATGTCTCCCCAATAAACTTAAATAGAAAAAAGTAAAGGAAGTAGGTTTAAATAGACATCTCAATAATCCTTTGTCTCATTGCCTAACCTGAGCTTTACAGGCAGTTCAGATGGTCGGGACATTCTGGGTTAGTCACTGCACAGAGTGTGTCAGTCTCCTGGGGCTGCCATAATAAGATACCACAGACGGGATGGCTTAAACAATAAACATTTATTTTCTCTCGGTTCCTGAGGCTGGGAGTCCAAGATCAAGGTGCCAGCAGGGTTAGTTTGTGGTGAGGCCTCTCTTTCTGGCTTACAGATGACCACCTTCTTCTCCCTGCGTCCTTCCATGGCCTTTCCTCTGTGCTTGCTCACACACAGAGAAAGATGTCCCTGGTGTCTCTCCCTCTTCTTATTAGGACAGCAGTCCTGTGAGGGTTAGGACCGTAGCTTTATGACCTTATAACCTCATTTTTAAAATTACCTCCCTAAAGGCCCTGTCTCCAAATACAGTCACTTTAGGGGTCAGGGCTTCAGCATATGAATTTAGCGGGATACTCTTAAGTCCATCAAACAAAAACAATGAAGTAAAAGGAAATTTGAAGTGTTTTGGCCTTTTGGGTTTTGTTCTACCTGGGAAATAAGTATTCTGGAAGTAAAGCACCATAATTTTTTCCTAAGGAACTAATTATATTTTACATTAATTAATTAATCACATTTTATATTTCATTGTATTTGAAATGGTAAGTGTTTAAAGTTGGGTAGGTTAACTGCCTGCAGCTAATCAATCTCAATTTTCCAAGCCAGAGAAGGCTCTTTTCAGTTAAGAAGCTGCCTAGTGTGTGTGTATGTATGTGTGCAGGCATATGTGTGAGGGGAGGAGACGGTGTGCATGCCCTTTGTTTTGCTCTTGGTGTGATGCATGTTTCTCTAAAAGAAATCATTAACTAATTCACTACGAAAACTGATCCTGTAGGGCAGTGAGCTGTGAATTCACTTGTCTGGGGGTTTTCCATTTAAATTAGATTCAAATTTTCTTAGAAAAATTGCTTCTGGACATCCCTGGAAAGTTGGGAAACCTGTTTTATTTTGTTTGTTGTGCTTTAGTTATTTTGATAGGGCTGTGGAAGAATGGAGGCAGTTCCATTGTGACCTCAATGACCTCACACAGTGGATAACGGAAGCTGAAGAATTACTGACTGATACCTTTGCTCCCGATGGTGGCTTGGACTTAGAGAAAGCCAGGATACATCAGCAGGTGAGTGTTTTCTATCAGAGGATGGAGGTCCGCTAAAAAGCTGGCATGTTTAGTTTGTATGCAGCATTTAAAACATTTGGAAAGTATAAATAAATTAATTTTTCAGGAGTATGTAGACAATCTGTAATTTGTGTTTCAGCTCTAGTTTCTAGTTTCAAAGGTTTAAGAAGAATTGCAATTTTTAATTTTTACATTTTTAATTAAGATATTGAAGAAACTTAAATTAAAAATACTGTTTCATTGTAAATATGAAAAATGATTTTATTTTTAAAATTTTGTATTCAGAATAACGTTTGTAAAATTTTGTGCCTAAGACTATATCCAGGGACAGAAAGATAACAGCATATCTCACCTCTGTTTTTTGTACTTAAACACTTAGGCATCTTATTTCCTCTTTGCATTATTGATAATTATCACAAGAGTAAATCATTCTTCAGCTATATCAGGACAGCTGCTCATGTAAATCTAATTCAGTCTGGAAAATATAACACAGTAGCTAACCCAGTTCTGCTGACAATAGGTCTTTAAAAATAATGGTTGAAAGCAAGCAAAGTTTCAGGTTACCATTATTAAAAATATTTTTTCTTTTATGAATTTTTTAATGCATATTTTACATAGAGGAGTTAGTGAATGCTTTTATTTTTCTTATACTTGTTAATTCATTTTTATTATTTTTAGAGTTATAGATAAGTGCATAAATTCTACTTTAAAATATTCTTTTAAATTTGTTGCTTAAAATTTACAGACCAGTGAAGCAGTGTCTTAATAAAATACTCATTGAGGTTTACTTATATATGGTAAGACATGAAGTTATATGGATTTGTTTTTCTTTTTAAGAGATGCTTTCAAGCACATATTTGGAAGAAGATAAGGATCCACTTTAATCAAACATGACTGACGCTTACGCTTCAGTATATTAAAAAGCTGTTATTTATTTCATGTTTCTGTCCCGTTTCACTATAGTTTGCCTTATGACATCCATGAGAATGGGTTAGATTTCAAAATAGCTTTTATTTAGTATGTTCATTGAAATGTAATTAAATTGTCTTAAAATGCTTTTTTCATGAACATAAAATACCCTTCCAGGACTTTGTTCCCTTAACACTCAAATTGACATCACGGTACCTGGGGATTCACTGCATTAAGAATAGTTTAACCAAGTAGTCTAATTAATCTTGGGTTGTGCTCTGTTACAGGAACTGGAAGAGGGGATCAGCAGCCACCAGCCCAGTTTTGCAGCACTAAACAGAACTGGGGACAGGATTGTCCAGCAACTTTCTCCCAGCGATGGAAGCTTCTTGAAAGACAAGCTGGTGGGTTTAAACCATCGCTGGAGTGCAATCATTGCGGAAGTGAGGGATCGTCGGCCGAGGTGATTTAGCCATAATGACTTAAGGGCACAGGGGTGACGCTCTTTTGGGCAGAGGCTTTTTAAGATGCAATCAGATGAGTTCAAAGTTCTTTTTCTATCTGACATTTAAGACCTCTCCTCTCCATGTTTTACATTTTTAGAACACTGTTCTTTACTGTATTTTTAGGCTGTACATAAAGTCTCACTTTTTTATGCAGGTAGCATATGTATAAAAAATGCCTTATTTCTTTTATTTCTGTTCATTATGATGTGGTGACAATGTGGCAGGAACTTGAAATAGTTGAAAGAGCATTCTGGACTTTTAGTCTGAAGATCTGGGTTCAGGGTCAGGCCTCTGACTTACTCATTTCCTGACTGGGCCTCGGGGTCTTCATTAGCACTCTCATTAGCACGCTCATTAGGTCCTTATTAGTGTAAAAGGGTGTGCTATACCTTTATCAGTGTCAGAGCTTCGTACATAATATAGTTCCATTTATATGTAATATAATAAATATGATGTATTATTGTTTGTTTTTATGTTACAATGCCCCAGATTTTATTAGGATGTCTCCTGGTTGTAAACATGTTTACCAGTGCAAAAATGCTCAACATTATACATATTATTTTACACATTAATTTAAAATTATTTGAAGTTTTTTTTTTTTTTTTCGAGATATCAATATTTAGTGGGTAATTTCTACTTTGCTTAATACCTTCTATTTCATAGATGACCTTTTTTGGAAGGGTTAATGGTAATTTTGGTTAAGAAGTCCAAGATATTTTTTCTGCTAATTTTAAGTTTATAGGTGATGAATTATTTTAGTGATAAGCTATTGTTTTGTTAAAAGCTAATCTTTTTCAAGTCCAGTGTAGGTATACCTTGGAGATAGTGAGGGTTTGCTTCAATATCTGCAAAAAAGTGAATATTATAATATAGTGAGTTGCAATTTTTTCCCAGTGCTTACAGAAGTTACATTTATGCCATATTGTAATCTGTTAAGTGTGCAATAGCATCAAATGTCTAAAAAAAAAAAAAATTACATACCTTAATTAAAAATACTTTATTGCTAAAAAATGCTAGCCATCATCTGAGCCTTCGCCAAGTCGTAATCTTTTTGCTGATGAAGGATCTTAAATTCAGTTTGTAAGAAAATGCAATAGCTACAAAATGTGATAAAGTGAAGCCCAATAAAATGATGTATGCCTATATTATAATGTAGCATAAAATATTCAAGTATGAATATTTGGCCTTCGGCTGCTTTTTATAAAATAACATCATCGATTATTTTGTGTGTTTTGGCAAAGAGGCAAACAATAGTTTGTGTTTTGTTTGGGAGATTGCCACATGTCCCCTGTTTGGCATTCTGCACACACCGCCTCATTTAGTCCTTACAGCTACCCTCCGAGGGGACCCCAGGCCCATTACACAGCTCCGGAAACTGAGGCTCAGAGAGGAGGTTAAGTAACTTGTCTGCGGTTTCATAGAAAGTTTGTGATGGTAACTTACATTCTCAAATACTGTGCTGTACAAACTTGGGAAGATCACAGAGCTCTCTGGCCAAGATTCCTCCTCTGTAAATGAAAACTGTGATATCTTCTCAGAGGAGTATCATGACAGTTAAATAAACATGTTTGTAAAAAGCATATGCCCAAACTATTCACAGCGAACACTCAAAATATCTAGTTCTTATAATAGTAAGTTACCTTGAACTTATTCTTCAAGCGTATTATTGCTGAATTTTGCCAATGATTGATTGATTGATTTGACTAATATTTATCGAGCTTTGTGTTTAGCACTGGGATACAAATATGACTAAGGACTAAGAAGAACATATTTAAAGAAAAAAGTGGTGTGATTAAAAACACATCGTTAAGAAGATAACAGTGCTGTTACAGAGGCGGGTGATGGGCCGCGGAATTTAGGCATTCATAGGGGAGGGGTCCTGAAGCTCAGTTGAGAGCATTTATAGTCATTTCCCATAAATTCTTCCTAGGGAAGGCCTTGTAGAGAAAAGAAGTAGAACAGGTGAAGGCGGGATACATTAAATAGTATAGCCAGGTGGGAGATCTGTAAAGGTTAGATGGAGAGGAAAGCTTAGGGACCTCGGCCCGTGGGACCCTCTATGCCATGCTAATGAGTTTGCGTGCAGAACCCTTCTACCTTGAAAATGATCTATCTCTCAGGCCTTAAGGAAAAAGATGTACCTGCTGGCATGGTATTAGCAATAAATGCAGGAATTCTCTTAAAGATTTTCAAATGGATCTTTGTGGAGGGTGGTAATTATTGCTCCCAGAACTAATAAGATGAAGCCAGTACATATTTTACTCATTTTTGGAAGAGAAAAGAGTAATGAATCTCTTCTATGGCATTTTATATTTTAACTAAATTCATATTTGTTTTCATAGAGTCATGTTTAACTTCACTTCGGGTTGTCACTTATCTAAGTTGAGGTCACCTTGGAACTTTAAGAGCTTACACGTGTACAGTTATCAGAGTCACAGAAAAATAGCACACAGTTCCATCTGTTTTTGTATTGAGGACCTGTAGTTAAATACTTGTATAGTCCGGTAACTTATGGTGTTACTCCCTAATGAGCAATTGTTATCTACTGTTTGAACATTAATTTATAATTTGTTTTTACTCTTAGGGGTAACTTTTAAAAATGTAGACTATATTTAACCAATTTTCAGATGAAAATTTTATGACTCAAGTATGTCTTACTGAAATTTCCTTCATAGATGTATTTTCAAGATACTAAAGTACTTATGATTATGAAACATGGGCAATTTAAATTCCAGCTTCTTTTTTGGAAACGCAATGTCTATAATAGCATTTTAGGAAATACAAGGTCTATAATAGTATTATAGTAAGATGGGTAATTTAAATTCCACCTTTTTTTGGAAACACAAGGTCTATAATAGTGTTTAGTAAAAATAAGGGTATAAATACTCTTTGATACAGAGGATAAATTACCTGGTTTGATATTGGTAGTCTTAACAATCAGTACTCTCACTTTATTTATTTATTTATTTGTTTTTTAAATTTTGAAGCGATAGTCTCTCCCGATAGATACTTAAAAATGAAAACTTGTATTTTATTGTGATTTTTTTTATTAGTTTTTTAAACATTAAAATAACTTCCAAATATTACGGGTTAAATTCATGTTTAACATTTATATATATATATTGCATTATTTGGATCTTTTTGTAATTAAAAAGACAGAGTCATAGCCAAAGAAATGTAAATTCTTATTAAAGATGACACAAAGTTATTCATTAAAAATTGCATTCTGTTTTTAAATTAACAGCTAGTAGTAGGAGCTATAGAAATGATACCACTACCAAGCTCTAAATAGCTTTCAAACCCTGTCTTAAAAATACATAATCTTGTTTGTCATATGAGTTCTAATCATATTCTCATCTTCTGACAGATGGTTTATATATTTATAAATGTTATATTTATAACATTTAAAAGATATAGTTAAGGTAGTTCCTTTTTTATATTCATATGACTATTTGTTTCCTTATTTAAAATTTTTGCTTTGTATTTTCTAGATCTCTTTTTATGACTCTGCTATATTCAAATATGATACTTTAATGGACTGACCAAATTTTCAGCCACCTAATGCTAATAATATGTTACGTAATGATGCCTTTCTATCTCCAAGGAATACTCAAAGAGAATTATGTGCTTTTCCTTGTTATTTTAGATAAAGACATTTTCATGCTTTTTTAAGTTCATTATGCCATACAATGGTATCTAGCTTTAAAAAACTTTCTTTCTACTAAATTTCTATATAATTTTTCATGACGAGAGAAGACATTTTTTAGTTTCAGTGTTTTTGAATTTAACGAAGGAAGAATTCTTCTTACATTATCTAATAATCTTTGGTATTATAGAATGTATACATAACTATTAACACATTTAAAACACATAATAAAATAATTATTAGGAGTTATTTCTTTGTGGTGTATTTAGTCTGAACATACAAAGTAAATTTATAATGATCTGCTTAACTGGATAATTTTTCTCAATATTTTTAAATAATATATTCTTTTAGGCTAAAAGGAGAAAGTAAGCAGGTGATGGAATATAGAAAAAGATTAGATGATATTATCTGTTGGTTAACAAAAGCCGAGAATGCTGTGCAAAAGAGACCATCCACTGAGCTGGAAGGAAATCTGAAAGAGTTAACAGTAAGTGGTTTGCTTTTTCATGCATGAACATTTACACTAAAATTAAGATAAAATAGTAAAAGAAGAAAAGAGGAAGAAACTTTGTATAAAGTGGACTATGTGGTGACCTTTAAAGAGGAATATTTTATTTATTTGTTTTTTCAAAGAGGAATATCTTTATTTATTTGATTTTTAGAGAACAGCTATATATTTTTTTTCTTCACAGCCAAGGCTTTACTCACATAAAAGTGAGAAATCATGTGGTTTCAATATTAGACTTAAGGTTTTTAGGATATTTTAAACAGACTTCATAATTTTAGAATATAATATTTCTGTGAAGTATAGCTTTTGCTTTTAGACTTAGAGGATAATTACTGATTATTATCCATAAATTGAATTGTATAAAACTCAGCACTGGAAATGATATGAGAGTGACCCCTCTAGGCTTATTATTATGATGTATTAATGAAATATTTTGTTAATCTGCAACCAACAAGAAGTGTTTATAGTTGTATTTGTATACTGTGCATAAAAATACATAAATATATAGATATGTAAACATGCCCAAATAGCTATACATTTTTATATTCATACATTTTATATTTTTGTGTTAAGAATTAAAATACTTGTTGCAGAACAGTAAGCATAATGAGCTCATATTTTTATTTAAAAAAATTGTGTTTGTGGCTACACACGTGGATATGCCTCAAAGTATGCCTAAAATGATACCTACTAATTTGATAAGAGATCTTGTCTAAAGGAGTGTTATAGGGCATTTTGGGAAAGAAAATTATCAGTAATGATGAAAAATACTATGTTTTAAACAATTATTAAGTTTTCTTTTCAAAATATGACAAACTTGTTCTTGTTTTAAATAAAAATTTCAGTAGTTTTCTTGGAACATCCTTTTTGTAAAGCATTGGGAACAAAGGATGAGATAGTACATTAGGGTAGGTAGAGATAAGGTAGAGATAGATGCATAAAGTGCTTCTACTCTTTTTTCTTTTCATTAGAACAGACTTTGTTTCCGTTATGGAAAAACAGGATATTAAATTATTAATGTAAATATGATATAATAGGACCCTGTTGAAAGATGGGGTGGCGGGTGAGACGCACAGTGAAGGCGGGTGGTCATTCTTGTATCAGTTAGTTTGTTAACATATGTTTAGGCTTTTTAGCAGTTTATTTTCCACTTAAGAAATTAAAAGGCCACATTTGTGAGAATACTTTCTCAAAACTATGTTACTTTTTAATAGAGTTTTTGAGCTTCATCCACAATGACAACCTTCTAACCACACCTTTCTCTGACACCTTTAGGACTTAACCCAGGAGATGGATGTACAAGCTGAAAAACTCAAATGGCTGAATAGAACTGAATTGGAAATGCTTTCGGATAAAAGTCTGAGTTTACATGAAAGAGAAAAAATTTCAGAAAGCTTAAGAACTGTAAATTCGACATGGAATAAGGTGTGCATTAAGAATTACTGGGCTACTTTTCTCATTTATTGATTTTGTTGTCAAAGAAGTGGCGTCATGTAACTGTTTTACTTCTAATATCCAAATATGGGTACATTTTACTAATGCATATTAATGTTTATAATAATTAATTATTTTGCATCTGTTATAGATAAATGTATATTCTCAAATAATGCTTTTTATTTTACATGCACTTTTTTGGCCTATAAAATTTATACATTGTAGATTATATTTAAAAAAGGATATATATTAGAATTAGGCAATAAAATGCCGATAATTATACTCTGAGAATGAAGCCATTAAAATAACTTCCTGATGTTACACTTCACTTTCCATATATGTAAGTTTATTTTTAACAATGTTATTCATTCAACATACATTTATTAGATTCCAGGTAGAATGCAATGTCATGTGACCTCAAATATGACCAAGATAAGGTCCTTTATCTCAGTCTATTACTTTTTTTTTTTTGCAATTGAAACAGTTAAAGGCAGATAAAGTCATAGATTTCTCTTTATTTTGGTTTGGCACGTACTGTATCGGAGCATGAGATCTGTCTGGGACAATGAATTGATATGTATGTGCCCTTGGTTTGGATGGGCCCCTTAACAGTCATTGTCTCCTTCCTCAATCCTTTTAAAATGGTAGCTGACATTGTATATCTAATGATGCAGGTGCTTTATCGATCTAGCCTCACTGATTGAGAATTACTACCTTGATGAGTAACTGTTACTGATGGCTCACACATCTGTGTATCTGGCTTGGATTTCTCTTCATGCTCTAGACTTACATGTACATCTGCCTACTCAGCAGCTCTAATTGGATGTCAAAATAGACATCTCAAAGTAACATACAAAACTGAGTTCCTGATCTCCACCTCCCTCCTGTGCATTAATATACTTCTCCCGCCTCAGCTACTAATAATTATATCTTTATTATCATGTAGGCCCAGAATACCGAAGTCTGTCTGTCTTATGATATTTGATTTATATCTCAATTAAAAAGAAAACCCAAACTTGGAGTCACCATCATCACCTTCTCCTTCAGAATACATAGTTATTTGATGTATGTGTATATGGCTATATATATGATGAAGCATAGCAAAATGTTAACCGTTGTAGATGCTATATGGCACATGGGTAATGCCTGTACAATTTTTTCAACTTTTGATAGGTTCAAAGAACTTCACAAATTTGATTGCTTCCCACTACCTCCATTTCCGTTAACATGTTTCAAGTCACCATCACACCTTTTTTTGATCACTGCAAAGGCCTTTTCATTGGTCACCCTGTTTCGTCTTTTGCCATTTGTCAGTCTCTTCTCAGCAAAGCAGCCAAAGTATTTGCTAACGTAATTTAGATCAAGTAACTCCTCTGAGCAAAAGCCCACTAATGGTTTTCTTTCTCACTCAGAATACAGGCTAAAGTCCTTACTGTGATTTATAGGCCTTCTTATTCTGGCTCCTGCTATCTCTCTGACTTTGTCTCTACTCTCTCACCCTTACACTCTTTTCCGGACACGTGGCCCTGTGTCAAAGATGCTAGGCTTAGCTTGTGCATATTCAGTTGGAGCACATGTATTTATTTAACACAAAGGATGCCATTGGTTATTGTGTAGAATAGGGCATTGTGAGCACTTTGGGAGCACTATGTTAGCTAAAGCAATGCTTTTTTTCACTCTTGACTCTATAGATTTTACTCTACCGAGGTGAATTATGAATGTCCAAGACCAAGCAATGCTTATTATGCAGAGAATTTTAACAAATACACTTTGGGAACTACTCCTCTAGGATATTTCATTCATTCATGTATTCATTCACTCACTCAAAAGGTTTTGATTGGACTTTCACTTTATGCCAGGCACCATTTTAAGAACTAGGAATATAGCAAAGAGTATGCCACTCCTTCTAACCCAAAGAACTTAGTGTGATGAGAAAAGTAGAACAGTAATTATAAAATAGAGATGGGGGCATAAAAATAGGGTACTTATCTGGCTTTGGGGGATAACCATGGGAGATTTTTTTGGAGGCGATTGTACCCAAGCTAATTTATAAAAGATGAATAAGAATTGGTCAGATGGAGAGTGAGGGAAAGGGCATTTTAGAGAATAGAAGGGACAAGTGAAAAAGGGTTTAGAGGAGGCAGAGAATGAGCATAGTGCATATGGGTCCTGAGATAGCTCAAAATAAAGTAGAAAGGTGAGAGATGCTTGCAGAGACCAGATCCCAGAGGCCTCACCATGCCTCACAAGGAATTTGAGCTCCATCTTCAGAATAGTTTACCACCTTGAGGGGGGTGTGCAGCTATTGATAGATTTTAAGCATGAGAAGGTTATGTCTTGGAAGCATGCTATAGCCGAGCTATAGAGATGGATGGAGTGATCTTAAGGATGAATATCCTTAAGTATCAGAATATCAGGTTACTCCTCTAAGTACTATCCAGATCAGAATAACTGATCTGGAAAAGATCACTTAGTTGTTAGACAGCTTTGTGAGGGGTTGTCAGGGAGACAGGATGAATTCAGATTTGGACATGTCTGAAATCCAGTTGACAAAGAGAACCAGACTGAAGGTATATTTTTGAGAGTCCTTAGCCTCTTAAAGCTCTATATGGTAAATGATACCATTAGAAACCAAGACCCAGGGAGAGAGGCCAAAGTCAATAGTAAAAAGAACAAAGAAAATCCTACCCTGTAGACTCTTGGCATTTAATGGATGGGCAGAGGAGACTGACCTGGTGAAGGACACACAGATCAGTCAGAGAGGTAGGTGTAAAGTCAGGAGTACAGAATATTCACAGAAATCAAGGGAAGGGCAGCGACAGCATTACCTGTTGCAAAGGGCCAGGGCAGCTAAGAACTGGGTGGTATTCTTGATAGTAACGCCAGGAGAGTGGGCGCTCAGGCAAGACAAGTGGACACTGAAGGTGGAGACAGAAGCTTGGGCACTGAGGAGAAAGAAAAACAGCAGAGTTATCATTTAGAATAGTAATACTTCCCTTTCTAAGGTATGACTGTCTTTGTTTACATAGTACTCTTCTCTTTCTGTTTGGCCGGATGCTGTAGGTATGCAGAGAGGTGCCGAGTGTACTGAAGGAACGCATCCAGGGACCCTGTTCTGTTTCTCAGAAAAGAATTTCTGGTAAGATACAGTTTATTCCTTAACAGTTTTTTTAAAAAAAATAAACATAGCAAGATATTATAATTATGAGTATCATGTATGAATTAGAAAAGCTTAAAAACACTATGCAATTGTGATCTGTTATTCTACTTTCAATTACTTGAAGAGAATGTCTTCTTTAAACCTGAGACATATTTGACTCCTCCATGTGTGCAAGGCAGTCATGGTAGAGAAGACTTTTTGCCTTTTCTGGGACTAGAGGGACCTGGGTCTCAACAGAACCTGCTGAAGGGACTGGACGAGGCAAGGCTGGGAATTCAGGAACATGTAGTTTTTTGAAGAAAATCAGCTATAACCTGTTATGCGAACATGTTTTAGGGATGTGTAATTAGGTGTTGATCATGACTGAAAACAAAAGGGTTAGATATCCTTGGAACCAGGTGAGAGAAGAGGATTTAGGAGAGTTCTCCATCCTAGGGAAGCTATTTACTGACAGATGCTGATCGCTTAGATGTGGAGAGAGGAGTTTTCTCATCGTTGATCTCCTCTCCTTGTCCGGGCCAGGGGGCAGGCTCCGGCAGCAGACGCTACCAAAGCCTTGCCGGCTCTCGGAACCACTTGGCCCTGCTCTCCCTCTGTTGACTGTTCTTGGCCTTTTCCTGTATTAATTTTAAAATCCGAAATTTCAATATATGATTTTGTTAAGATACGCACAAACTTGTTGGGATTTTTGAAATTCAAATTGTGCTGAATTTGCAAGTTGACTGTGTTATGTAGAAAATTATTTAAGCCTCATCTAATATATGTTAAAGTGGGTTCCGGGTGGGTCTAATAATGAATTCAACTCCGACTTGTTGAAAACTAAAGAATAACAGTAACCAGCCACCCGTCATTAAAAACAAAACCAGATAAAGACAAACAAAAAAACAGAAGTAAAATCTTTACCCAATCTTTGAAGATGTCAAGAATCTTTAATAATCTCCCAGGACAGTTTTATGGACTTGATCACTCAAGTTTGATAACATTTAAATGTTAAAAAGAAAAAACATATTAAAACTCCTAAAAAATAAGCAGTGTTTTCAGCAATTTGGCAAAGGTTCATTTTCCTATAAAAAGAGTTCATACACATTGATAAGGAAGCAGATAAAGAACATAGACAGTTATAAATTATACCATGTTTGGTTAACAAACATGATAAATATTTAATCTCACCAATAATCCAAAAACCATTAAATAAAGGGAATGCTGAAAGCTGTGTGTTTATCTATTGAAATAGAATATTGTCTGTGTGGATGCAGGATTTGCAGTTCCACATGCTGCTCCTGCAAGTCTAAATTTCCAACCTGTAAGGAAGGCAATTTGGCAATAACTATTAAATACATTAAATTTTTTCATATTTTCTGACCCAGTCATTTTACTTTAGGAAATCTGTACCAAAGTAGTGATCAGAAATGTGAAAAATACTCTATTCAAAAAAGATTTTCCTTGCAAGTTATTTTTTTAGGTAAAATTTAAGGTGCAGTGTAAAGTATCCAGGTGTAGGAAAAGGGTCAATTAACAGTGGGTTTATATGTAGATTATTGCCATAGGTATTTACAGTGATGTGTATTAAGAATGACTAATGCTCATGTTTTAAAATTAAGTGAAAGAGAAAACTATGAATAAATTGGCTTTATTATTAAGGTAAACATCTTGACAAAATAAAACAACACTCCTAATTTTCCCAGTTAATGTATTTTTATTTTATTTTCTCTTGGTATCATTGTTACTTCTGAGTTATTGCTGCCATAAAATGTTGTAAGACTATGTGTTTAATTTGCTTTACAGCTGCCAAAATCATAGATATTATAGGAATACCATTGCCATTTCACTATGAAAAACTAAAAATCTACCATTTTTTTTTTTTACTTAAGCTAAATTTTATGTAAAATACATAGACATGCCACTGTTATTCCAGCACATTCAGAATATCCTGTTGATTTATTAATACTTTGCTACGTTTTAATTTCAGCTCATCCTGGTGTCCAAAAGGTGGTGCTAGCATCATCCGCATCAGATGTTCCTGTTCAGTCTCCTCGTACTTTGGAAATTTCAGTTCCTGCTGATCTGGATAAAACGATAACAGAACTAGCCGACTGGCTGGTATTGATCGACCAGATGCTGAAGTCCAACATCGTCACCGTTGGGGATATAGAAGAGATCAATAAGACAGTTTCCAGAATGAAAGTAGGTGCACAGTGTAAAGGCTTGTTGTGGGAACACCGCAATGCACGGGTGACAACATCTGTTTGGATCTCCTTGTTTATTCTAAATTCTGCAAGAATGATCTTTAAAAATTCTTTATCTGTCAAACAGCCATCCCAGGCTAGCTCTGAAGAGTAAAGCTTTTTTTGCATTTTTACTCTTTTGATCTGATATGCTTTACCAATAGAGCCATAGACACAGTGTATTTTTCGAAGATCTAAAACTGATATTGTAAATCTAGCCATATCAGTATAAATGTGAGTGTCACAGTTAATGTCTAGTGTGATGTAGGATAATTTCCTGAAGCACCTTTTCAACTTATGTTTCATGAACTTATTTGTTTAATTGCTGACTTTGGAAGTGAGTTCTTCTGATTATAATTTATTAGTATACATATACCATCTAACACGTTTGTAAAATTCTTTTTCCACATTCAGTGTGTGCTAGGTTCTGGGCTGCGTGTTATATAGGGATACTAAAAAGAATATACTAGGTAGAAATTGAGAATGAACCAAAAATGATCAGTTGTTGTTAACTTTCATTAAGCTCTTCATGTGTGCTGGGTATTTTTCTAAGCAATTTATGTGTATTACTTCATTTAATTCTTTAACAATCTTGTGAGATTGGTACCAAATTTATCCCCCAATTTGTAAATATGCCCGAACTGAGATGGAAGCACTGAATGCATATCAGTAGACAAGTCTCTGTGGCAAAGCAGAGTGTACTAAAAGCCACAGGGCAGGTACAAGTGACCTTTAAGGAAGCCTGAATGAGGAAGGGAGGTACTTCCACAATGATAGAAGGCAGACTATATGGGATTTTGACATCTGGGAATAAAAGTAAATGGCATTCCTGACACAGAGAGCAGAGTGAATAAAGACATGAGTTGGGGGAGCGTGAAGGATGTTGGGTCAACCTTTGTGCAATCAAAAAGTGTAGTAGGAAGTAAGATAGCAAAGGCAGCTCAAGTTCATTTTTTGAAGGAGCTCATAGGCTACACAAAGCCCTTTGTACTTTCGGTCTGGAAACAATGGGTAAGCCTCTTTTTCTCTTTTTTCTTTTTAAAGTTGTGGCTGGAGACTGATGATAACAGTGCTCTACTTTAGTAGGAAGACTGAGAATAGAGTAAGAGATGTTTAACACAAGGAAAAGAGCCCTTTCTGAGTGGCTAAGATGCTGCTGCTGCAATTAGTGGAAATAAGGAATAGAAGAAATGAAATGTTGGATAAGGGTTTGATTGATTTAGTTTTGGATGTATTGTGTTGAGAGGTTCTTATGCCATTTAGAAGGAAATGATCAGCATTCATTGAAATGACTCTCTGGGATTCAGGATTAGAAGTGAATAATCCATTTAGAAATCATATTTGACACTGTAGGAGTAACTGAAGTCTGCAAAATTAGTGAATTCATAAAGAGGAAGAGCTAGGAGAAAATCTTTGCAATAGCTACAACAATATTTGTACCTCTTGGAAACTGTATTTTCTAATCTTTATGTCGATTTTTTAGTTCTATACTTAAATCACGCTAGTTTTCTGTTATTAACTTTTCTCCCATATTTATCCATACTGAGATAAACTCTAGAACAGCAGTTTTCCGTCTCTAAAGTAATTTAGTTTGCTATCATTCCAATTAGTGTTTTTGTTATACCTCACCCCCCATCCTGTAGGTGACATTAGTTTGTGTTCCTTTCTGAAGTAGGATAGATATGCAAGATGCTATCTGCAGAAATCACTTCTAAAGTTTTCAGACCATTTTTAGTTTTTAAAGGGACTTTCTTTATTTAATCTCCTCAAACTTGATGTAACTGAACTGTAAGTATTTCATTATTTCTTTTCGTGAAGAAAAAAAGAAGAGAAATGCCTTGTCTGGTGAAATAGATGGTAAGTATCAGAGCTGGGATTTGAACCTAGGACTTCTGACTTTACGTCCTTCTCTTTCTCTGCCACGTCACCAATGCCTCACTGTCCTTTATAGGAGAAAAACAACTTTGATGTTAGCACATTAGTTTTGCTCCATTAGTGTTTTTATTGTGTGGCCTGTTGCATTAATAGTCATTTCTTCTTAAACAGATCACAAAGGCTGACTTAGAACAACGCCATCCTCAGCTCGATTATGTTTTTACGCTGGCTCAGAATTTGAAAAATAAAGCTTCCAGTTCAGATGTGAGAACAGCAATCACAGAAAAATGTAAGTTTTAAAACAAATTATGTGTCATCATCCACTTTCACTGTAAATGGTCACACATAGACTTTCAAGGATTATTAAACTAGAAATTATTATTTCCTATTTGATATTCTTTATCTCTCTATAAATATAGCTTCCCCTTGTTTTTTATTTTTTGTGAACATTGTCACAATTCTCTCATTACTTCCTTAAGTATTAACATTATTACTTTTAAGTAATTACTGATTCATTGTATTATTTACTTTTAAGTTGGACTTCTTTTGAAAGAACCAAGAAAACAAAAGTTAGAGAAATGCATAGGAATGCAAATCCATTCTTCCCTTATAATTCGTTTATTAAAACTACATCTTCCCATGTCTTTTTAACTCATCTTCTCAGAATTCATTCCAAAAATATTTATTGAGCAACTACTATGTACCTCCCAGCCTGGCACTAATTTGAGAATACTTTACTTAAAAACAAAATTAAACCAAACAAAAGATAAATATACAAAACAACCACAGCCAGGATCTTTGTTTCGAGTTTGCTTTCTGGCTCAAAAGCATCTGGTAAATCTGTATGGTATATAAAACTCATTCCTGACTGTTATCTCAGGACAGTACAGCCTGCTTTCATCGTCCCTTCTTCCACTATAGCCCCTGGGCCCATCTGTTGCTATTCTGTACTATATATATTCTTTAAAACATCCTGACATTTCTTAGCTTCTTACATTTATTCACATTATTTTTTTCCCTCTTGGCCTTTTCTCCCCAGGTGAAATACTACTCAGCTGCTAAAATGTCACCTCCTCTTTATAAACTCTTTCCCGCCCCTCTTCTAGTCCCTGGTGAACTGTTTTCTACCTTTATCTGCCATGGCCTTTTCCCCCATAATTTCATTGTGAATCTCACAGTTACTTTAATTCTTTCTCCCCTCCATAAATTGTGACTATTTACCTTTCTGGCCCTGGGGCACCTTTCAGTGCCCGATACAAATTATGTACATGAGAAATATTTGTGGCATAATATAAGGTGGAATATATTATATTACCTTGTCTAATATTTCTCAAGGGGAAATGTCAGCTATTCCTCCTGTAAAAAGTATGTTTCAATTTCAGAATAAATGAGATAGCAACAAGGTTGTTATAACAGATGAATTAGAAGAGAACTTTGGTCTCACAATGTTGGTTTATTTTTACTGAATGAGCCATTTTCCTTCTTTCTTCCTCTCTTTATTGACTGATTGATTGATTGCTGTGCCTATTACAGAACTCTGGAGGGATCCCTCTTCCCGTCAGGTGGCCAGGAAGCTTGTCTGCTTCAGTGACTCTAAACTGTTTGCAAAGCCATCACCATTTTGCTTTTTCTACTGCCTTACATTTTTTCCCACCAGCTCTCTGTTTGTCCAGAGTTTCTTTTAAGTATTTTTATAAGACTTCTCTTAAATATCTTACCTTTCCAATTTAACTCCCAGTGTTTTCTCTACTTTTTTTGGATGGGAAGGTACATAGTGACGGCATTCTTTGTCACTGTTTATTGTATGAAAAACCATTCTCAGCTGTTGTATGCTACCAATATTATCCTGTTTTAGTCACTTATTCACAGTGAATAGAATAATTTGCTTATTTTTAGGATTAACCTGTGGTATTTGCTGTCATTCGTATTTAGTTTTATTTCTTCAATAGTAAGGATTGCATGAGTAACAGAATTAGTCATAAGTACTTTATGTAACTTTTTAACTGACAAGTAGAATATAGATTTATCTTCTTAAGTTAAAATCTTAAATAATTTTTTTTCAATTACAGTTGACATTCAATAATATATTAGTTTCAGGTGTAGAACATAGTGATTAGACATTTATATAACTTATGGAGTGGTCTCCCTGATAAATTGAGTGCCTACCTGACACCATGCATAGTTATTACAATATTATTGACTATATTCCTTATGTTGTACTTTACATCCCTATGACTGTTTTGTAACTGCCAATTTCTATTTCTTAGTCCTACCTCATCATTTTCACCCAGTCCCCTAAACCCCATCCTATCTGGCAACCATCGGTTTGTTCTCTGTACCTATGAGTTTGTTTTCATTGTTCATTTATTTATTTTTTAGATTTCACATATAAGTGAAATAATATAGTATTTGTCTTTGTCTAACTTATTTCACTTAGCCTAATATCCTCTGTGTCTATCTTTGTATGTTATCAGAAATGGCAAGATCTCTCTCTCTCTTTTTTTTTTTTTTTTATGGCTAAGTACTATTTCCTTATATACCCTCTGTCCTATGGCACTGAGTTTGCTTCCATATCTTGGCTATTGTATATGAAATGTACTTCTGTGTTTTTTGTTATAGCCTTTGCATTAAAGTCTGTTTTGTCTAATATAAGAATTGCTACCATCAGCTTTTTTTTTTTTTTCATTTCCATTTACATGAGATGTATTTTTCCATCTATTTACTTTCAGTCCGTGTGTGTCTTTTGATCTGAAGTGCATCTGTTAGAGGCAACATACATAAGAGTCGTATTTTCTTCTCCATTCAGCTACCCTGTGCCTTTTGATTGGAGCATTTAATTTATTTATATTTAAAGTAATTATTGATAGGCATTTAGTTATTGCCATTTTATTATTCATACTTTGGGTCTTTTATTTTTTTTCTTAAAAAAGAGTCTTTAATGTTCATTATAATATTCGTTTGGTGGTGATGAACTGCTTTAACTTTTTTTTATCTTCTAAGTTCTTTGCCTCTCCTTCCATTCTAAATGATAGCCTTACTGGGTAGAATAATCTCGGTTTTAGGTCCTTGCTTTTTATCACTTTGACTGTTTTGTGCCAATTCCTTCTGGCCTGTGAAGTTTCTGTTGAGAAATTAACTGACAGTCTTATGGGAGCCCTCTTGTACATAACTAACTGCTTTTTTCTTGCTACTTTTAAGATTCTCTCTTTGTCTTTAATCTTTGACATTTTAATTATAATGAATCTTGGCATGGCTTCTTTGGGCTCATCTTATTTGGGACTCTGCGCTTCCTGGGCTTATATGTCTACTTCTTTGCCAGGTTAGGGAAGTTTTCTGTCATTATCTTTTCTAATTCGTTTTCAGTTCCTTGCTCTCTCTCTTCTTCTTCTGGTACCCCTATGATGCAAATGTTTATATGCTCAAAGTTATACCAGAGGCTCCTTAAACTATCCTCAGTTTTTTGGATTCTTTTTCTTTTATCACTGTTCTGGATGTTTTCTGCTACTGTAATTTCTAAATCACTGATTTGATCCTCTGCTTCATAGAATCTACTGTGGATTCCTATAATGTATTATTCATTTCAGTTATTATATTCTTCACCTCTGACTAGTTCTTTTTCTATTCCTTTATGTTTTCTATCCCTTTATGTAAGTCCTGAGTTCATCTGTTCTTTCCCTAAATTCATTGAGCATCCTCATAAATAGGGTTTTAAACTCTGCATGTGGTAGATTTCTTGCCTTCGTTTTGTTTAGTTCTTTTTCTGGAGTTTTGTTCTCTTCTGTCATTTGAGACATGTTTCTTTGTCTCTCCATTTTGGCTGCCACCCTGTGTTTGTTTCTATGTGTTAGGTAGCTCTATTACATATCCCGGTCTTATCAGGGTGGTCTTAAATAGTAGATTTCTTATGCAATTCAATAGTGGCAGACTCCCTGGTCACCTGAGCCAGGTGCTCCAGATGTGTCCCAGGAACCATGGCCTCTGCCAGCACTTCTATCTGGGAGATAGCTGCTCCTCTAGCCCTTGTCCTGAAGCCAGACAGTTCAGTTCTTTCTCATGTGTCCCTGGCGCTTTTGAGCTGCTGTCCCTTTGCTGGAGCTTAAGGTGAATGTTTGTGAGCAAGTGAGTCTATGTGCTGGCCCTTTATGAGGTTGCCTGGGTTTATAGCAACACTTCATCTAATTTGGATAGAATCCTGCTGATTTTCACAGACACATATTGTGGGGACTCCTCTTCTTGTCACTGGAACCCCGGGCTGGGGAGCCTGATATGGGTGGGGCTGGGACCCCTCACTCCTTAGGGGGGAACTTCTGCAGCTGAGATAACCCTCCCAATTCTTAACCACCACATGTGGATGTGGGACCAGTCCATTACTCGTTTTTGCCCCTCCTACCAATCTCAACTTGGCTTCTTTTTTTTATATCGTTAGTTGTAGGACTTCTGTTCAGCTACTCTTCAGCTGGTTTCTGAGGTTGGTGGTTCCATAATTTAGTAATTTTGTTGTGGTCATAGGAGGAGCAAGCACAGCATTTATTTACTCTATCATTTTGGCTAGAAGTCTAAAATTTTAGACTCTTTTTTTAACTCAGTATATAATATATATCTCATTAAAAGTAGAACAGTTTTTTTAGAATTATTACATGTAAGTATAATTTGCAACTTTCTGAACAATCTTAAATTGATAGCTTTTATGGCTTGCTATAACCTTTATTATCCCAAGATTTTTACCAAAAAGTCTCGTTATAACTCACTGGGAATGTTATTTTTATAGTTAAATTCTTCTTGGCCTGGTACTTAATCACATCCCTCAGTTTATCAGGTATTCAAAACATTTTATAGACATTTGTTTTTAACTTTCTACCTACTTATTATCAATGCGTTGTTGAAGATACTCAAAGCTATTGCCTACTGGTACTTCAAGATCATGAATCTCCCTGGAATAATTAACCAAAAGTTTGCTCCTTAGATTTCTCATTTCTTATCTCCATGTTAAAAATGAGAAGAGGATAGAACAAAAGGGGAGAAAGCAGAGGGGAGAAAAGGGGAAGAGAGAAAGAGACAGAAAGAATGAAAGAAAGATAAACAGAAGCAGCAATAAAAAAAAAGAGAGGAAAAGAGCCAATGTGTATTTTTTTTTCAATGATAAAAGAGCTGCTGGCTACAAAGAACTTGAATCTTATTTATTTTTAGCTTTCTCTTGAACGTATAAAAATACTTCCTTTTAGAAAGGCTTAATGCTACAGTGAAACAAATGTGAAAAGTATTCTTAGAGTGTTTTTTTTTTTTTTTTTTTAAGTCAAGACTACCTTAGAGAATCTCCTTTGTGGTTGAGTATGTCTGTGTTCTATCATAAAAAATTGTTAAACTCTGCCTTCATCAAATCAGTTGTATAAATATAAAATTGGATAGACTATTATTTTCTTTATAATTTTTTTCTTTTATTAGTTTAAAATAGTAGATATTTTTATTGTGCTATTTTGGTGCATTTAAGATAGAGTTACATCCAAAATTATTTCTTCAAGAATGGTTTTAGATATCAGTTGTATTTAGTGTAGCCAACATGTATTAAAATTTCTTTAAAACGTGTATATTAACTTTTTTTATTGATAGTCTTATTTATGATAAATTTGGTATTAGGTATTTTTTTTCCTTCCTGAGAGTTTCTTTCTGGGATTTTTTCTTTTATCATGCCTCCTCCAGTGGAAAAGGTCAAGAACCAGTGGGATAACACGCAGCATGGTGTTGAGTTACGGCAGCAGCAGCTGGAGGACATGGTTATCGACAGTCTTCAGTGGGATGACCACAGGGAAGAGACCGAAGAACTTATGAGAAAATATGAGGCTCGCCTGTATATTCTTCAACAAGCCCGAAGGGATACACTTATCAAACAAATTTCTGATAATAAAGTAAGACTGATTAGATATCTTTCGACAGGATCTATTTGTTGAATGTACTTTTTGGTTCTATTTTCAACTGTAATTTTTCAGGCTCTTGTCATGACGTTTTCTCAAGGTCTTAGAGTAGAGTACACATTGAAATTTATATAGAGAGAATTTGACCAGAAAGGTTTCTGAAAAATTTCTGGAGGCATAACAAATGGAAATGTGCACATATCTTAGATTTACTGTTCACTGATTGTAAATGGAGCACACCCGCAAACCAGCATCTGGAAAGAACATTTTCAGGATCCCAGGAACATCCTTTTGCTCACTTCATGTTTACCCTAAAGGTTATTTTTATTTATAAAATTTCCTGAGACTTTCATTTGAGGGCTACTGTAGTGAACAAATAAGGTAATGAAAAAGTTTAGTTTCTTATAATAAATTCATAACCAAACTGTTTTATCAATGTCGTTAGAGTAAGAACTTTTTCTGTGATCAGTTTGATTATAGAGTTTAGGATGTTGAACATTTATGGTGTTGTTAAAGTGCCATTTTAAATTCTGTCTACCATCATAGAAAATCTTGAATTAGAGGTTATGGCGTTAGGTTATATTTTGGTGTAATGTTCATTTGCCTTTTAGATAGCCTAAGATGAAAGTGTATATTTGTGAAGAATATAATAATAAATGTGTGAGAATCAAAATCTAAGACATGAAAGTATGTTTTTATTCTTCACACATGTAGACCTTCCATGGTTACAATGTAAAAAGCATGTGGCCAGGTGTCCTGAATTCCTGGATCATTCTCTGTGTTTTTGATACCTGCTGATTGTTTTCACCCAATGACTCAAAACTAATAATTGGCAAAGCCCTTGACACTTAACTAAAAGAATACAACTAGAAGCGACATCAGTGCTTCAGTCCTCTTATTCAGAATATTTTTTTCTAATTATTTTCTTCTGAAGCTTTAGAGTGGATTTTTCTGTTAATTGCTACAAAAAGCACTGTAGAAGTGTTCATTTGTCATTTAGATTTCTTGGGGAGCATCTTGATCCAGGGGCTCTCAGAAATTGAAAGAGTGTGTCAAGGAACTGATGCTAGCGGACGTGCTCAGCATCAGTTGAGCTACCTTTCCATATAGGGGAACTCTATGGTAAATTCATTCCTATACAATGCATGTCCCTATATAGATCAGATGTATAGCAGAAGGAATGAAAAAAGACCAATGGTTCGAGGAAATAAAATATCTGGAAGAGGAAAAGATAGTTTTTTAAGTGTCATTTCCTGTGTACCTGTTCCCTTTCTTAGACATTTTCCTTTTCCACTTCTGTATTGAGCTTCTGTGCAAGAGTTTGTATAATAGTTTGTTTCCTTCTTTATATATCTGTGTCTAAAACATGTTAAAACCAATAGGGAGGACCAGTGTTTTGGTGATACTAGTCACTGAGTGACCAAGTCTAACATGTGCACCTGAAATTACACCTTAGATGCTGCTTCAAGAACTGGGTCCTGGTGATGGCGTCGTAATGGCCTTCGATAACGTTCTGCAGAAGCTGCTGGAGGAATATGGTAATGATGACATGAGGAACGTGAAAGAAACCACCGAGTATTTGAAAACATCGTGGTTCAATCTAAAACAAAGGTAATGCTAAGGCCATGGCAGGTACATGTATGTTGTCAATTAAGAGTTTGATTGCTTTGGCTTTCTCATGGAAACATGCCAAAATATGTGACTGCTAGAAGTACATTTTATTATTATTGTTTCTAGTTTTATACTGTACTGAGTTAGTATCATCATACTTATACAGAATATATATTTATACAATATATACTTGAATTTCTGCAATGGAGTTTTTCCTTGATTAAGTCTAAACCTTGCCAATGATGATTAATGTGTTCTGATTTTTTTTTTTTTTTTTTTTTTTTTTTTTGCCTCACGGTATTACCTGGAGTACATGTTGTGGTACTCTGATGGAGTACATCTTATAGTACTCTGATGTAAATACTTAGGTATTTATAGCTTTAGGGGAATATTATCCCTAATGGTGATTAAAATAGTGTGCTGTTTGGCCAGATTACCCTCAGTTGAGGCTTAGAACATGTGATTTAATACTAGACTCCTGAAATATGCTGATGTGTATTTAGGGCTCCAAATAATTTATAATTTTTTCTTTTCATTATTCTGTCTAGTCAGCATATTTGATATAGCCTAAAATAGCATATGTGTTTGTAAGAGACATTTTTCTGTCACTTGAACACCTAGGACTTCAGGACCTGTAAACAGTGGTTAGCATCTCTTTGAGATGGCATATTTATATTCATCATCAGTAAAAATGTGTTTACCTCCTCCATAGTGCCAGGAGTGCCTGTGTCTAAGGGAAATTACGGTTTCACACACACATCTTTATATAGTCAAATGCAACCACCTGAAAGCAATCAAAGATACCAAAACACATTTATTTTGCAATGAATAAAATAGATAATGTTAGAGCACTTTATGATGTATATTACTGGTAATAAAATATGACCAAGCATTTAATATTTAATAACAGTCTGACATAGAGGCATTTTATACATTTTTAGAATGTCATTTTTAATTAGAATTTCTAAAATGGATTTTTGGAAATCTCAAAGAAGAGAATTATGAGGGCAGTATATGAGCATGACTGTGATGCTAGAAAAACCTAGGATTCTGGGGTAAATAAGACTGAGGTAGCAAATACAAAACTTCATAGATGGTCAAAACAGAACATAGCTGTAATACTGATCTTTCTATCATCTTATAGAACTGTTTTTCTTTTGTTGTAACAAGTTATTAGGATATAGTAAGGATCCCAGGACTAAGGCAGGGAAGAGGGTGAATTAAAAATAGCTTTAGGGAAGTTAGAAGGCTGCATGGAAAAGATGAGGGGAGGAAGAAACACAAATTGGTAGTTCCAAAATAGTCACAGTTGTAAAGTACAGTGTAAAGAATATAGTCAATGTATGGTGCCAGGTGGGTACTAGACTTACCACTTTGTAAATTATATGTCTAACCACTGTGTTGTACACCTGAAACTAATATAAAATAATATCGAATGCCAACTGTAATTGAAGAAAATAAATTAAAAAAACAGATTTAAGGGACGAACTTATAGTTACATGGTAAGTCCTGGGACTGCAATGTACAGTGTGATGACTATAGTTCATGATACTCTTGTGTATTTAAAAGCCGCTAAGAGGGTAGATCTTAAAAATTCTCATCACAAGAAAAAATAACTGGAGATAAATGTTAACTAAAATTTCTGTGATAATCATTTCATAAAATATACATATATCGACTCATTATGTTGTATACCAAAAATAATAAATACAGGATCATAGGTCACGTATATCTCAATTTAAAAAAGAAAACACAGCTTTAATAATAAGAGAGATGGTCCTTAGTCGTACTTTATCTGTGTTTCCAAAAACTCATGTATAAGAGTTATGACTTTGTTTTTGTTGTAAACAATACTAGAAAAATTGATCATGTAGGAATGTAAGGCCTGCTTTATTTAGCCCCTCCAATTCTTTTTTTGCTTTTACTTTGTAAATATTTTAAGACAGACTACAGCTGTAGTTAGAATAGATGGAAGAGGCAATTAAAAATGAATTATATTCTAAGGTGATCTTTCATTTATCATAGGTGAGACAGCCGCAGCGTTCTAGTTTTATGGTAGCTACAAGTATTTGTTCTTATTCTATTTTCATTCTCCATTTTGAGGGGAAACAATTATATTAATATTTAGACATGATTGAGGTATGCCGTTGTCTGTGAAGCAGGGAATATGCAACAAAACTGCTGCTCCCAGGATCCCTTCATGAGTGACAGCTGGGATTGCTACATATTGAGAGAATTTTCTCTTTTAAACACAATGATATTTACAATTTTTAACTGTTTTAATTGGAGCTTTTTCTAGAATATCAAAATCTTTCTTTGCCTTTTTAAACAAAATATGTAAACTCATTAAACATTTTTTGAATTCTTGGCATTATTGTTGTGAAGATAGAATTAAGAAACTTTAAGAGCTGTATGCAACTTTATGGTTCATTTAAACCAATATTTCTCAACCTTGTTTTTAAACATTATCTGCCCCTAGGAAACCTTTGTAGATCCTCGCCCTCATGAAATTTCAATACCATGGGTATCTTGTGTATCTGTTTCTGTACTTTATAGTTGTACTTTATACATAAAAGTAAGTTTTTTTGCCACTCCCCTCCCTACCTTGCCCTGCCAGAGAACCACTTACACCTCACTTAAGAATGCATGGTCTAATCTCATGCACTCAGGCTCAGAGAAGTTTAATGACATGTTTGAAGTCACGTAGCATAAAACAAGATGATATTTTTCTCTACTAAATTATGATCATGCTCTGAGTGCGGAAGAATTGGTAGTACATTTATTCAGGCTGCTCTGCTTTGTGAGATTTTGTGCTTTGTTTTTGGTGTATGAATTTTATTGTGTATCTTCTCATTGTCAGGTATTGCGCTAAGCTCTTCACATATATTACTTCATTTAATCCTCACAACAGCCATAGGAGACGGGCAGCATCTTCATCAATCGTATGTCAGTGAAGCAGAGAGAAGTTAAGTAATAGCCAGCATCACACAGTTCATATGGGCAGAACTGAGATTGGAATCCAAGCCTTTTTTTCTGTGCAGTGAGGCCACTTACTTTCTTGACAAATAATTTTATTTATCTTCTTTGCTATCAGAATGTTAGCTATTGCTGGTGACTGCTCTGTGTACCTACCTATTGGACCTGTTCACGATTCCATTTACTGGTTCTTATCTTATTGGAGTTTAGAATCCAGATCTGATGAAATATATGGGGGGCTCTGTCATGAATAGTATAAACATATTCCAGTGTGTGGCCATTGTGCTCTCTGTAATGGCTTCTGAGAGGCCTCAGACCATGGCTCATCTCTTATCTCCCAGCTGTATTCTAAATATACATAATTGGAAGCCAAGTCTGAAGGGGTGAAGGGTTATTATACTTACCCATGGAATATGGTTATTGCAGCATAATGTGTGACATTTAATATCAGTGTTCAAAGGAAATGTTTTGTGTGAATTGAAATTGGCCCAAGTAATTTGACCATTCACAGTTACTGGTCCACAATCCCTTATCTGCAGTGCCAAGATTCAATACGCTGTGATAATAGAACGCTTTGACTTGACATGAGGCTATTTATTATAGTCTTATTTATCCTGCTTTGAGTGAATAGCCTTGCTCCTAACTGCAGAAATATTAATGTGTTTGCTGCTTCAGACCCTCCTTGGGGGTAATATGTCATATAGATACATTCATAAAAGTTGTCTAATATATAAAAAAATTTAAATTCTGAAACACAACTCCTGATGCTTTGGATTCTGATTACAATAGGTCTGTCTCCAGCATTTTGAACTAATTGACATATCTTGGCCAATTATTTTAACCTGCGAAATTTTTTTCCTTACATCTCTTAATGCCAATTAACAAATTTTTTAGTGCAAATAGTGATAGTGATAGTTGAAATTGTGCTTATAGTAACTTTTGGAGTGTAGATCCCTGATTTGGGTCTGAAATATTATTTTAACCCTGGAGTGCCTGTGTATATGCAGAGTATTTGTATGTGTATGTGAATAGGTATAAGGAATAGGTATGTATGTACATATATACCTGCATACATACAAATACGCACACATAGTTATTTATGGTAAAATATTATAAAGGAAATGAGACAATATAACTTTGTTATAAAAACTATCTTACAGATGATTGACTATAAGTATTTTTCTCTCTGCCCATCTATTTTGGAAGCCATGTTTTGCCTCGTCTCTTTCAAAGCAATTCTTGGTTCATACAGGCAGAATGGAAAGCACACTGGCTGTGGTATCTGGCATTCACAATTAACATTTTACCTTATTCGCTTATCATCTGTGTGAATTACCAGTCTTGAGCAAGTTATTTTAAATCACTGGGTCTCACTTTCCTTGGTTGTAATGTATAGGATTATTCTGAGGATCAAAGATTATGTATAGAAGTTCCTCATACATAATATGGCTCAGCAAAAGGTTCCCCAAATTATTATCATGTGCTCTGTCATGTTGTTTTCCTTAGAAATCCATTGTGCTTCAGTCTGTTTTGCAATACTGTCTATGGTTACATTAGCAGAAGGTTGAGTCACTATCATTTGTCTGTAGTCATTTTGAATAGTCTCTACTTACATTAATGATAAAAATTGTTGATTATCTGATTTACTGAATGCAATATAGATATTGTAAATGTTTCTTGCTAGATGAAACTTAGAATATGCAGCTTCCTTGGTCAGTGTCTTAGTCCGTTCAGGCTGTTGTAGCAAATGCCACAGGCTGAGAGGCTTATAAACAGCAGGAATTTACTTCTCACAGTTCTGGAGCCTGAAGTACAAGATCAGGGTGCC
Organism: Eidolon dupreanum; assembly: GCA_028627145.1. NCBI lineage: Eukaryota > Metazoa > Chordata > Mammalia > Chiroptera > Pteropodidae > Eidolon > Eidolon dupreanum. The sequence continues at coordinate 161,036,084 of CM053502.1, forward strand.
AGCATGGTGGAGTGAAGGCCCCTTACTGAGTCGTAGACTCCTCATTGCATCCTCATGTGGCTGAGGGGTAAGACAGTGCTCAGGCATCTTTGAGATGGGCCTTAATCTCAGTCATGATTCTGCCCTCGCGACCTCATCATCTCCTGAAAGCTGTACTCCATCACATTTGGCATTAAGATTGTAAAATATGAATTTGAGGAGAACAGAAACATTCAGACCACAGCATTTAGTAAAATCATCACGGGTGCTGAATTTACACTGCATTTAAGTGTTTTCTGCCTTAGTAGAAGTCTAACCATCCTGGAAAGAAAGGGTGTAATGTTTAAAAAGACAGTTATGTCGTATGAGAGCCACAAATACAGATTTATCTAGTCAAGGAACTTTATTTTCTTCTTTTGCAGTGATGTTGTCCTTCTAATTAATGTTCATTAACTTAGTAATGGTCAGCTGGACATGTGGAAGGTGCATAGTTTTACGAAGGGTTATATGAATACTATGTCTACTAAAGACTGAATTTATGAAGACTTTGACTGTTTTCAAAATGGATTACATTGCAGAAATTTGAATTTACCTTTGATTGCTTTCCCAGTCATTTTGTTGTTTATATTGAAACTTCCATTATTTCTGTTATTACGTTTTCAGTAGTACGTGTTTATTGTCCCTACAGAGTAATAAAAATGAAGTGTTCTTCTTTAGTATTTATCAGTTATATATTTGGTCAGTTCCTTTAAGCAGTGATCGATAGAAGATAACTCATATTGAGATTGTGTCCTATGGCCTGACACCAACCAGGCTCAACCTTTGCAATCTTAAAACGAATGCTAAAGCACCTGTCACTCCAAAATCAATGGGCTTACGTGAAAAGTCTTGGTAGCTTTATCCTTCTAGCCTGTACACCAGTATGAGGCTCAGTCAACTTTATTTATTCTCTCAGAAGCTTACTTTGTTTCCTTGAAAGTAACCTTTATTTTTTCAACCTGTTTCTTTTATTTTCTTTGCTGGCATTTCATTTTTAGTTTTCCCTTCTGAGCTGGGAAGGAAACTGGCAAAGAAAAAAAGTATAAAAATTATAATCTTCTGCTGTATCATTTTAATATTTCAGTCACTATTTTATTGTCTTTAAAAACTACAAACAATGTCTTTGTGGTATATGCCTAAGGATGCTGATGTTTTCATTTCATAAATATCAACCTCAAGTATACATATATTTTCTGACTACATTTAATTCCATAATGAACTAAAAGACTGGTGCCTGTAGTCTTTGCTTTCATTTGTTCCTTTTCCCTGTAATTAGTTAATTAATTAAATGTATATTTATTTAGCCTCCTGTTTGTCAAGGTCTGTAATCAGCCCTGAAGATTCAACCATAAACAATGCCCTGTGCCAACCCCCAGGAATTTTACCTTTCATAGGGAAAGCCAGGTAGTAAATAAGAAAATATAATTATGGGTGATTGTTTTGGAGGAAAAGGAAATGAAGGAGGTGCTATATAGGAGGGGAACTTATTTAGCTTGGGCAGATTTGTAAAGCATAATTTAGAAGGCTTTTGAGCCATTCAGGTTAAGGGAAAGCATCTGAAAAAAAAGTGAATGGCAAACGTAAAAGTCATGAGGCAGGAAACAGCATAGAATGTGTTTGAAATTAATGAATAAAGGGGTTTAAAATGGGTTAGAAGAGGGAGACAAAGGCCAGTTCATGCTGAACTTCATGACATGGGAAGGAGTTAGGATATTATATGTATAATGGGAAGCTCTTGGAATTATGAAACAGAAGAGTGATGCTGTCTAATTTATAATATTAAATGTAATCCCTCTGAATCTCATGTGGAGAATAGACTGTAGGAGTATAAGAGAATAATTGGGAAGACAAGTACAGAAGTGATTGTCGTGGTTCAGGTGACAGACAGTGGTACCTTGCGCCATTGTGTGCCGGCAGTGGTGAGAAGATAATGGTTTTGAGTTGCCCTTTGGAAGTAGAAAAGATGTTTTGATGGGTTAGGTAAGTGGTTTGAGGGAGCAGAAACAGTCAAAGATGGTACTTTGTTAGAGGATGAGTTGGTGGGTACCATTTGTTGGGAAAGGCTGTGGGAGTTTCTGAGGGAGAAAAAGCAAGAATTGGATTTTGACATGTTGATTTGAGATGCCTACTGGATATCTAAATATATAGGTCAAATAGGCAATTGGATGTATAAATCTGGAACTCAGAAATTCTCGGCCTGAGATACGCATTTTAGGGAGTTTTCAGCATTTACCTTGGGAAGTTAAATCTGTGGCATTGGTTGAGATCAGTAGGAAAAGAATAAAGATGGAGAAGAAGACATTTGATTGAGTCCATAGAGCCTCAGGTTTAGTGATGGAGGGAAAAAAAAAAGAAGGAACAAAAGTTACTTAGAAAAAATTTCCAGTGAAGTAGAAGGAAAACTGAGGATTTGTGATGTTCAAAAGTGGAGGGGAAAAAATATTTCTAAGAGTGAATGAGCCACTGTGTTAAATTAGTCTGAGAAATCAGCAAAAATGATAGAGAACATCATTCATGGAATTCCACAGCTTGGCGAAGACTGGTGATTTTGAAAAGAGCAGTTTCAAGCGAGTGATGGGGTTACAAGCTAGAGAATGAGATGAAGGTGAAGAAGTAGCAACAATTTGTGGGAAGGACATTAGAGAAGTTTGTTGTGAAGAGGGACAGAGAGATTGGGTCAGACCTGGAGGGGGTCGAAGAGTAAAGAGAAGTGATTAATTTTTATTTAAAGTGGGACATGGTAAAGTATGTTTTTATGTTCCTAGGAATGACTTAGTAGATCTAGTAGAGGAGAGATCGACGGTTGAAGACAGAGGGGACAGAGTAAGAGGAAAGAAAGTTCTTGAGTATACAAGGTGAGATCTGGGGAACTGAGGTTGTTAGGAGTTGGGATATGTTTTCCATTGTGACAGTGGGGGGGGGGTGGTGCAATGAGAAGGTGAGTACAGATGTGTGGGTTGGAGTCTTAGTGATTCCTGGGCAGTGACTTCTGCTTTCATTATGACCCATGAGGCATGCTGTCAGTGAGGTTGGAGGTGGGACTGAGAGAGATTAAAGAAAGAGGATCAGATATAAAATTAGAATCCTAGCTGGTGGGACAGAGAGCTTCCGAGGGGGACTTTCCAGTATCTCTGGGCAGTGATGGATGCCTACTTGTGGTTTATAATAACAAAGGTACAGGGAAGATAGACCTATTGTAGTGTTCTTCAGCAATATTCATCTACTCAGAGGCAAGTGGAAAAAATGCAGATGAAAGATAGTGAAAAGGGGCAGGGGAGAGGAAGGTATTTGGGAGGGATGGAGACTGGATTGCCTCTAGTCCATAATGATGTCTAAGATGTTCTTTTCCCAGGGTGGTACAGTCCTTTCCTAGAGCCTGTGGCTGAGCAAGCAGATCTTGAGTTGGGTTTCAGACACCACTTACCTGATGAGGCAGTGAGCAAACTTTATAACCATATACAGTGACCATGGACCTGAAGGTCAGGATATCAACATAATGGATAAATGTCTTATGATTTGAAAGAATAGGATTTTGCCTGGAAGATGAGAGAACAATGGCCTGGAAGTAGCAGTAGTAAGCCAGGAGGAAAACCCTCATTCCAGCTCCTCACCCTGAGGAATACAGGGTCTGAGAGAAAAAGGGAGAAAAACTTTATTAAAAGTTTTCAGGGGAATCGATGATTCAGGGAAGCTAATTTCACTTAAGACATGGTGAAGGGATTGATCTGTGGAGTCTGCCGATCATAGAATAGAGTTCTGGACATAGCAGAAGAAGGGTTTTGGGGGTGGATTGGAGCAGATTGGGGAAGGTGCAGAGTTGGCTAGAAGACCAAATGTCTGGTAGTGACTCAGCTAAAAGAGAGGAGGATAGGTGAGATAAATCCTCCCATGGGAATAGCTCTGTGGTCTTGCAGTGACAGCCCCAGGGAGAGCTGTTCCTTTTGGTTACACAAAGTCGTAGGCAGGCATCATGAGGTGGGTGTAAGGGTGGAGACTCTCTCTTGAACTTCCTTGGTGGTGTGGTATTAGCAGCTTAGAATGATCTCCTAAAATCCCATGGAGTGAATTTTTAAGTGCTTGACGATGACCCTCAGTGTACCAATGACTGGTCACCAAAAGACCATACACAGATCATTGGTGATATCTGCAGTGACTAATCATTAAGTCAACTGCATTTTCCCAAAGAATGTTTTAATATATTTATCTACTGAATGTTATTTTATTTAGCAAAGAACAAAATTACTTTGTGAAGGTATCCTTTGAAAAGCTCAAAGAATGTTTCATTTTAGGTTTTCTACATGCCACTCAAACTACTGCTGCTACTATTTTCCTGCTCTAAAAAAGATAAATATATTTAAACCTCGTAACTGTAAAGGTCACCTTTTAAGTATACTAAAATTTAGCAACACTTATCTGTGGATTACCTAAGACGCTCTTTTCCATTAATGTCTAAGAATGATCTATTTATGTTGAAACACTCTTTTGACCAATTTTAAGCACATGCACACTTGATTAAACAATATTTCTTGTAGCATAAAATAGCAGGTATTATTTAACATCTCGAAAATAACATTTAAAAAAGTCAGTTATATGGGTGGCCACATTTCGTTATGCTACAAAATAACTATAAGCTATTTGATCGATCACTATGAGCTATTTTGTAACATCAGTTGCTTTAATAACAAATCTTTCTAAAAGCTGAGTTTACATTTTAAAAATCCCAGTTTCCTTTAATGTAAACTGCTATAAATCTGTCACACATGAATTCCTTTAATCTTTTATGAGAAGCTATTTATGTTTTTATTCTGCACCATTTCTTGTACTAAAGAATCTGTTGTTTGTTACTTATTTTTGAAGTAAAAATTCTTGTTTCTGCTAAAGTTATCCTGTAACTTCGAGTGTTATATCTTTTAGGTTTTCAGCCTGTCTGTATTTATGAATTTTAGGTTGAAAAAGATTTTTTTTCTTTTTGCAAAACTTCTCCACCTTTGTCTAGTAGCCACAATTTTCCAAACTTAAAATAATTTTTTTATTGTGATGCTTCTTTCCCTATATGCTTTCGTTACATTTCTCAGAACTTCCTCTAGTTCATTTCTGATCTTCCTTGAGATGTAGCTACCAGACCTGCCAGATATAAACTCTGCACTGAAAATTATAGACTAATGTAAGTTCAGTGCTTGGTGTGATCTTAGGAAACTTCCATGTTTGTACTTCCCAACCTTTTTGCTGTCTGCACACCACTCATCCATTCCCGGCAGTCACATTTTATTTACATGCAGTGATTCTTACAAGGAATTTGAAGCTAGGGATGGGGGTGAGAATGGAGTAATTCTTCTAGCAGGTTTTATAATCTTTGTGATGTGATGAATTATGTAGTTTTAAAATGACTTCTGAAGATTCTAAAATGGGTCCTTTACTCATCCAGTCACAGTCACTTATTTTAAGGATGAAAAAAAAAAACATCGAGAGTTGAAGTGATATACCTCAAGCCATAGAGCTAGTAAATGGCAGAGGTGGGAGAATTAGCTTGTTTTCTTCTGACAGCTGTGCACCAGTGGCATTAATGGTGATTTAGTAGGCTGTGTAATGAACTGTGCATACACATTCCTGAACCTCTAATTTTAGCAGTTATCTTTGGCCTTATGGTAGTATGATACATAATGTGAAATTCCTTGAAAATGTGTAAAAGATTCTTCTAGTGTCCGGTGTACCATACTGTAGCATTGGATCTAATTTTTAAAAAGACTGAAAAAGGGAACCGATACCTTTGAGCTATATTCTATTAGCAATTTCATATGAAATTATATTAATTTCAAAACTCAAGCTATAAATTAATATAGACGATTATAAAAATTTTAAATGTGTATTATAATAATATGAAGATAATTAGGACTACTGTAACTAGAGTCTAGTTTTCAGTATGTTCATTATTTTTAGTAGTTGATTACCTTCATGATAAAAAAATCTGACACCAGATATATGTGAATTTAAAAAATTCCCCAGGACATGTATTTTTTTCAGTCGCACATTTGTATGTTATAAACAATTAATTTTTTGGAAAATTAATTTCCCAGTATTTAATCAAATTCACATATAAGGTTGGGGAAATTATATTTATTGTTTACTATGCCTTGATACACTTATGTATGTATACCTTATTTTCTCCTTAAAATATTACTGGAAGCCAGCTGTTATTCCTACTTTTGTATTAATTTATTTAATAAATACTTGTTGAGTTGCTCTTGTGTGTATGTCTTGGTTGGGACCAGGTACACTGATGATTCAGAAGCTTTAAACAGACAAATGCCTTAGTTTCTGGATTTGGAGTGTTCCACTGGTCACAAGTGTGTTGCTGGTGTTTTCTGGCCCAAGGGTCTCAATACTGTTTAAGGCCAAGTGCTCATGATCCTCTTAGCTCCCTTTTGCTTTGAACCATCACGTTAGTTTTTCCGGCCCCCCCCCCTCCCCGCCCCCGCCAGCCTGGTCCTTTGTGCTTGTTTGGCATGTAAATGTTTCTCATGTGTAGGGAATCCTCTGACTTCACCCACTATGGTTCTCAGACATTTGCATTCTTTGCTCTAGTCTGGGCCTTCTTAGGGTTTAATACAACTATAATGATCTGTTTTTTTATATTAGCTATTTGCCATATAACTTATGTGCATGTAAATATTCTCAAAAATAAAGGATATTGATTCTATAAAATGAAAGTGTTTGCCTTTACTAAATTTATAATGACTAAATTTTATGAGTGTTTTTTTAAAATCATCTCTCAAGGGTTGAGAAATTGCATATGCGTACTCTTTTAGTTTTTTGCTATCTAGGATCTTTTTGGCATAGCCTTTATTTGGCTATTTCTAATTTTTTTTTTTCTGTTGATGTTTAAATAATTGTAAATATGGGCAGGGTTAGGTGGAAGATAAAACACCACTACCAACTATCCAAATTCTGGTGGGTAACTTCCAAAGTTTAAAAATTAAAGAAATATATGCATTTGGTTACAAAAAAAATTAAAAAGTCACAGGGATGACAAGCATAGCATCGGGAATACAGTTAGCATTGATATATTGGCTAGGTGGAACAGCAGAGGAGAGAAGGAGCAATTAGGGGGATCGTTTTATAAACTATATAAATGTCTAACCAATGTACTGTATACTTGAAATTAATTGAAATAAATAAATTAGGAAAAAAAAGAATATTCTGCCTTGTGAGGTCTATTTTTCAGCTTATAATCATTATAATCATTTCAAAATCAATTGAATCCTGAAGTGTGAGCTAGAATACTGTGTGAATATGTTAAGCTAAGATTTTAATACATAATGAAGCTTTTCAGTTATGTTGTTCTCTAAAAGTGTTATTGATAATTTCTTAGTGATATTAAAAAATATTTTTGTAAAAAAAAAAAAAGTACCAAAAGGTTTATAACAAAAAAATAACGATTCTCTCCCTGCGTACCACGCTCGCCTTCTGTAGGGGTATTTACTTTCTCTTCTTTTAGCTTCTCCTTCTGTCATTTCTATTTTTATATTCTAAATAAAATGAGTATACCATTACCTTCTAATTCATCAATTTTAGACATTGTCTGTTAACATCATATTATGGTAAATACATAGGATACAGCTTTCTTATGCTACCATTCTCTTCCTCTCCTCATTGCTGATTTTTTTTTTTCAGTTTTTAAAATCGTGGTAAAATACACATAACATAAAATTTACTATCTTAGTTGTTTTTGGTTATACTGTTCAATGGTATAAAATAACACTCACATTATTGTGCAGTCATCACTGCCATGCATCCTCATAGTTATTTTCATCCTGTAGAGTGAAACCCTTCGCCCATTAAACACTTAACTTACCCTGACAACCACCACTCTATACTTACTGACTCAATGTATTTGTCTACTCTTAGTACCTTGTGTAAGTGGAATCATACAGTATTTGTCTTTTGTGACTGGCTTATTTCACTTAGCATAAGATTCATCTGTGTTGTAGCATGTGTCAGAATCTGCTTCCTTTTTAAGGCTGAATAATATTCCGTTGTACATATTGTAACATTTTGCTTACTATCCATCCATCATTTTAGCTATTGTGAGTAGTGCTGCTATGAGCATGGGGTACAAATATCTCTTTGAGACCTTGCTTTCAATTCTTTTGGGGATATACTTAGAAATGGAATTGCTGGATCATATGTTAACTTTATTTTTAATTTTTTGATGAAAAAAAAATGTTGTTTTCCACAGTGGCTGCACCATCTCATCACTAAACTTTTAGATAAGCAGATATAGAGCATTGATATTATCGTGATTGTCTAAACATCATTGGCAGTGAAGCATTGAAGTTTACTATAATTTTGCTTCCTCTCTGTTTTACCTGAAATGAATAATTGCCTTGTTTTTATATGCTAGTTGTCTTTGCACCTATTGCTAATTCTTTCCACATTTTCCAATGACCTGACAGTACAATTTCCCACAAAGTCAATCACATTAAGTAGTCTGTCACTTCTAATGTTTTTCCTTAGAGATGTGCTTTCTAGGTCTGCTGCACAGCCATCATCCTGGGGGTTTTCTTTGCTTTCCTCCTAGTCCAGAATCCCTATTTCCTGAATCTCTTCTTTTCTTTCTTTTTGGTCCTGTTTTGTGTTATTTTTTGTTGTTGTTTTTGTCAAGATATATCCTTTGTTAATTTTGACAAGTTAAAAAAAGAAAATGGTTATTGGGATGGTGATGACAGCCTCCATCTGATCCAGTTTGGATTCATCACCCTCTTTTCTGAGATCTTCCCCATTAGCATGGGAGCCTGTTTGCTTCTCCCTGTATTGAATCTCTTGTTTTCACGCTTCTTGTATCTGCTTCTTTCTGGATTTACAAACAGAGTTTTGTGGAGGACATCTCTCAGTAGCTTCTTGAAAATGATGTTTGGGAGGTAATTTTAAAAGCCTATCATAAATAGATTTTTATTGTTCTATAAATGCTTATTATAATACTATAATAAGGACTCTGCTATATATGGAGATATAAAAGGCCGATTGGGCCCATAGTGAGTTTTCAGGACAGGACAGAAAGAAAACTCTACGATATAGTTAAAGTAAAATTTAAGAGTGAAATAAAATCATAATCTAAGGGCTTTCCCAAGATACACGTGATTAATTTCTGTATAAAGAGGAATACTGACCTTTGATGAATGCAGAGCAAGGAAACCTAATTGGGCTCTGTTTTGGAGGAGAGCCCTTAACCTTTAAAGGACTGGTAGGATTTTGATAAGTGAGGATGATGGCAGGACATTTGTATGCGATTATAAATGTTTGTGTGGATATAGTATTAAGAATATTCTAGAGAAGCTGAAGCATTCCACTTTGACCTGAACAGAGCATTAGAGAAAACTTGGGGATAAAGCTGGAAATGTAAATTAGTGATAGGTTATGGAGGGCATTGAGTCTCAGTTCAACAATGTGAATTTATTCCGTAGGCAGCCAACCACTCCTGGAAGTTTTTAGTAAGTAAATACATGCAGAGATGAAGTTGCTGACAATCCAGAATGTCATACAAATGGAATCATAGTATGTAGTTTTTGTGTGTGGCTTCTTTCACTTAGCAGAATGCATTTGAGATTGCATCCATGTTGTTTTATCTATTAGTAGTTTGCTTATTTCTATGACTCAGTAGTATTCCATTATATGCACATCCCACAGTTTATCTGTTTACCAGTTGGTGACATTTGGGTTATTGCAGGTTTGGGGCCATTATGAATAAAGCTGCTACAAACATTTGCATATGGATTTTGCGTGGACATATGTTTTCATTTCTCTTGGGTAAATACTTAGGAGTACGATTGCCGGATTGTATCTTAAATGCATTGTAGACTTTATAAAAGAAAATGCTAAACTGTTTTTTAAAACGGCTGTACTATTTTCCACTCCTATTTGCAATGTATGAGAGTTGCAGTTACTCTATATTCTCACAAACTCTTGTTATAGTCATTTTCCTAAAGCCATTTTAATAAATAGGGATATCTCATTGTGGTTTGAATTTATGTTTCTCTGATGATTAATGACGCTGAGCATCTTTTTATATGCTTATTTGCCATCTGTATATCTTTTCTGATGATATATCTGTTTAAATCTTTTATCCATTTTTTAAAGAATATGTTTATTGATATGTAAAAAAAATACCTATTCACCATAAAGTCAAAGAATACATAAAAGTATAAATAGGAAAGTATTACCACCTTAAATCTCAGCACCTGGAAATAACTATTTTAATATTAAGTTAATGTTTGAGACATTTCTCCCTCTATGTATCGAATAGAAGAACGGATGGATGGTGATGAATGGATGGAAGAGTGTCTGGACAGATAGAAAATATGTATAAATGAGGTCATATTATAGGTGATGATTTTTAAATTGTGATATAGTTCATATAGCATGAAATTACCCTTTGAAAAATGTACATATAAGTGGTTTTTAGTATATTTAGCATGTTGTGCAAACATCGCTACACTCTTAACTTCAGAACATTTTATTACCCCAAAAAGAAACCCACTATTATTTAGCAGTCATTTCCCATTGCCTCTACCTCACAGTCCTGTTCAACAGCTAATCCTCTCTGTGTATTCACCTCTTTTGGTGGTATTTCATATAAATGGAATCACACTATATGTGACCTTTTGTGTCTGGCTTCTTTCACTTGGCATACTTTTTTCAAGATTCATCGATGTTATAGCGTGTATTGGTACTTTATTCTTTTTAATGGCTGAATAATATTTCCTGTATGAAGATACTGTATTTTGTTTATCACTTCCCCTCTCAATTGATGGATATTTGCTTGATTCTATTTAGCTATTATAAATAACGCTGCTGTAAACATTTGTATACAAGTGTTTGTCTGGACATAATGCTGTCAGTTCTCTTTGATTTAAATAACTAGGAGTGAAATTGTTGGTACCTGCTTTTTAAATTGAGTTGCTATCTTATTATAGAGTTTTGAGGTATATAAAGTTTTAGAGATTGAGTTTAGAGGTTCATGCATCTCTTAAATCATGCAACTCTAAGATAGTTCTGTTTTAATTTTAACATAGATTTATTGAATGGTTTATAAAGGCTTGGTTGTCCAATGTCCAAGTATAATATTATTAAATCAGTTTAAAGAACCAATTTGTATTGATCTGAATTATTTAAAGTATATAAAATAATCCCTTTAAATTATTTTTATTTTATATGTTTCTTTAGATTTTACTTCTTCCTAGAATTCATTTAGTCACTTATTTATGAATATTTATTAATATTGCCTTTTTTAGTGTCAGGCATTATACTAAGGTATTGAAATAAAATGTATGGAGAATAACCATACAATTATGAGTTTTAAAATGTAATCGTAATTATTTTATGACATGGATGTGATTTTGTTAGTATTTATAAGTCTCTCTCCCTCTTCCTCTTCTCACAATTCACATTACCCCTGCACTAAGGATTATCCTAGAGACACATATAAATAAATCTCCCAGTTACGTTAGGTACTTAAATAAGTAAAGTTTCCTTGGAAGTTGTCTGTTAATTTTCTTTTTAGGGTGTGCATGATGTGGACTGTCACACTGTAAGTAATGGAGATGTGCCTGTCGTGTTGTCACTTGCAGCGTTGCTGACAGACAGAGTGCCTTGGAGGCTGAGCTGAGGACAGTGCAGGCCTCACGCAGGGACCTGGAGAACTTCTTAAAGTGGATGCAAGAAGCAGAAACCACAGTTAACGTGCTTGCGGATGCCTCTCAGCGGGAGAATGCTCTCCAGGACACTGTCTTGGCCAAGGACCTCACACAGCAGATGCAGGCAAGTTCATGGCAAACTGCAACCAGTGTTTTTACTTACACTGTGCTTGTTCGATCCATCTGCGTGCAAATTTATTACCATTAAAAGGTGAGGTTGTCACCTTATTCTGTTATGAAATCCATGCTCCCCTGTGAATAATTGGTTTCTGGAAATAAGATCTATATAACACTTTTACTTAATAATTGAGGAAAAACATCATACTTTATGAAAGTAATGGTTGTTTATTTAGAATTACAGGCTCATAACTATTCTGTTTTCTGTCATTTTAAGCCCTATTACAGTTAGCCTTATTGAATCTTACATTTATGTAAGAACATTTCCTCTTAATATGAAGTTGTTTCTCCATTTATTATAAATACTTAATGTAAAAGCTGCAAAGGCTCTATTACTTAGTTTATAACTAAGAACATTGGGCTTGAAGGTATTATTTTTATGTCTTTGGCTTGATAAATACCATATATTTTGTCCTAGTTTCAAGTTTTCCATTTACATAAAATGTGATAATACAAAATCTTTCATTTAAAAAACCTTTATGAGGAGTCTTATGAAGCATGTCTGAATTCTTTTTCTGCCCCCAAGTATAACTGCGTCATTGCCCATGAGCTCCCATTCTCTTCGTGTAGAGTGACTTACTCCTGCCAATCACAGGTCCTCTCACTTTCACCTTGGTTTAAAATCTCTTTCGATGGAGAATTCTCTTGTCGACCACTTGTCCACTACAATTTTATATATGATGACTTCTTTATGCCATGTCATTCCCACATCATTTTGACAGTTATTATTTTTGATATGCTGGTGAACCCATGATCCATTGTCATCTGATGCATATCTCCTGCTCTCTCAGTTGATCACATAGTTCTACAAGGGCAGAGGTTACGTTATTTCATATTGTTGCCCACATGGTGTTCTGTCTGCAAACTTAAGTAAATACTGACTGCTGCCCTTGGACCGTAGCCTCATTCACCATTACGAAATTCAGTCTGATGACTTTTTTGAATACTTTCTTAGGAAATGGTTAAAAGGGTACAGATACTTTCTGGGAACTATTTTATTCTTATAAATTTTCTCTAAGTTTGAAATTATTTTCATTAAAGATATAAAAAAAACTTTTTAAAGGATCTTTTTGGAATAGATTTATATATAACTAATTTCTATACATAAAGACCATTAGAGTGTTTTATGGTTGACTTCTCAAGTTTAACAAAAATCTGTATTTCCTTACATTCCTACTTATTTCTTATTCATTGTATAATATACTTGTGACTTGATAATGTGAATGACAAGGCACATATCGAAGTTAACTGTTTTCTTTTGTCTCTCACCCTATATCATTTGATCAGGTCACCATAAATGTTAATGATAAAATATTTAGCTATCATCTCATTTTTAGGGTGTTATAGAAGGCTCTAAATGTGAGTAGATGCTAGAATATGTTAATGTTTATGACATAAACAATTATAAGCCTGACCTACAAATCTCATAGACACTTAATTTATGTAATGGTGTTAAGAGATACCTAGGTTGTGCACATGAGTAGGTAACAACTTATAGACAGTGAGCAAAGGAGGCTTGACATGAACTTGATAGTGAGCGCCAGCAAAACACAGACCTGTTTTAGGGTTTAATAATGTCTAATGATACATTAGGATATAGTCTTACCATAGCCAAAACTCATCTCAATATTTAATGAGTATTCAAACTGTGGCAATAAATGTAAATAGAACTGTTCAAATCTTTCTAAATAAAAATAACTGCACAGAATTACTCGTTTTATAGCAACCAGCATCAGGAAAGAAAGGTTGCTGACTAAAATAATGAATTACATTGCAAGACGTATATTAAATGCTTCTCAAAAATAATTTAATATTGCTAAAATAGTCTGTTTTGGTTCATAGGAAGTATTAAAAAGGGCATTTATTAGGAGCCTATTAAAACCACTTTATCTAAAGATAAACACATGCACTTGTTTATATTTAGGATGTTTCACATTGTGGTAATTTGCATGATTTTCACTCCTTTGCTCCTTATTAAATACTCTTAATTTTAAAACATTCTCTCCATCTTGTTAAAAGAAATTTGTTGGCTTTATTTTTGGCTCTATGTAGGTCGATGGTTATTGGAGACTTAATACCTTTTGCTGAGTATTTCTGAGGCAAGAGAATTTTTATTTTCCTATGGGCTTTTCTAGTAATCACTCTCCTTTTGTGTGAGTGAACAGACAGTTAAAATGAAAACTTGTTTGGAAATGGGAAGATGTTTGTTGAAAGAAATGAATATACAAAAGCATCTGAAATCATAAAATAAATTTTCTGATGGCGTGATGGTAGTGGTGGTGGTGAGAAGTTTATGTGTGCAGTAAGAAATACGGACTAAGGATCTCAGAATATGTGCGCTCCATGTACAAGGGGTGTATGTAGAACTGTTTACACAACACATTCACTAGTTATACTTCATGTCTGTGACAGCTGGATGCAAGTCCATGGGAGCATTACATGAAAATGAAATGTATTCTGTGTTCAACATAAGGTGAATTTGGGTAAATTTAGATGAAGGATAGTATGGGAGCACAACAGGAAATGAAGATTTTGGGGAGTATGCTATGATACATACTATTTCTGTTAAGGGTGGGTGATCTTTTGGATTTATGTATTTTTTTTGTGATTCATTGCCCTGCTGCAAGGCAGTTAGGTTTTACTCCTCAGCAGAGGGCTGGCGAGAGAAAATCTGATCCTTTGGAGATCTGCAGGAGAGAGAAGCTCCTGGAGAGCTGAGCGGTTCAGATCATAGAGGGTCTTGTATAACTTGCTAAGCATTTTATATTTTAACCTGGTGGCAATGGAGAGAGGTCATTAAAAGATATTAAGCAAGAGAGTGACGCAATGGGTTTGTATTTTATAATGGTGGTATTATGAGGGTTGGGTTTGAAACAGGTAAGATTGATAGCAGTCTGTTAGAACATGCTTGTAGCCATCTGGTCAGAGATGATGATGATAACTAGGAATGGGGCCGTGGCAGGGAGAGTAGACCTAATAACTCGATAGTATGGCTCCACTAAGGTTGGGAATATAGGGTGTGTGATGGGATGATACATATCATTTTGACCATGTTGAAATGAGGCATTTGAGTTACATCCAAGAGGAGATGCCTGACATGCAGTTGTCACTATGGATCTGTGTTCAGATGAGAGACTTTGGCCAAGGCTGCAGAAACTTTTTTTCTGCTTTTGAATGAAAGTCTGTTATTAACCTCCCAGTTTATCTATTAACTCAAATACATTCTTAATTTTCATGCCCCCATTCTAACATATTATCATTTTAATTATTTTTTTAAATGTAAGTTTTACATCTTAGAAGTGCCAATGAAATGAGATGTTCTTATTCTCTGCTGGGTAAAGTACTGCTGCTTTGCTGTCTTTCAGGGGTGTCATTACAATAGGTGACTATTTCTGCTTTCTAGCAATATGTGTTTTGGGCCATTATATTTTCATCTCCTGTGTTCTCCTTCAGCCCAGTTTTCACCCTCTTGTTCCGTTATTGCAGACTTTGATTGTTTAAATTATTTCCAGTTTCCCCCTGGACCCGGCTCCTCACCCAGTGTGGTGTTTGGGGGAAAATACCTATATTGTGGAAACTTCCCTTGCTGGTTCAGGAGCATGGATTACAACTTCACTTTCTTTTTTCTTTTCTTTTCTTTTCTTTTCTTTTCTTTTCTTTTCTTTTCTTTTCTTTTCTTTTCTTTTCTTTTTTTGATAACAGCTTTATTTACATAGAATTCATAGACCACACAGTTCATCTCTTTAAATGTACAGTTCCATTCTTTTTGGTATATTCAGGGTTGTGTAACCATCATCATGATCAGACATTTTCATCATGTCCTTTGCTGTCAGTCCCCCACTGCCAGCTCCCTGATCTCCCCATCCCTAAACCATCACTAACCTATTTTCTGTCTCTATATATTTGCCTAAAAACTTAACATTTTTAACTACACCATCATTGACTGCATCTTCTGATTTTGCCTTCATGTGGATATTTTGACATTGTTAGCCTATCCAGAAGGAGGCAGTATAGGTTCTCAGTATAGACCTACAGGGAAAAAAATACACAAGCAGGAGCCCACAAAAACACTGCTTGATAAACACAACTCTGTAAGACCTAATAGAGGACTTTAAATCATGCTGAAATGAAGGCCTGAGAAGGCAGATAAATAAGAGAAGAAAATACTTTAAAATACTGTATTTTTTTTAAAGAATCATAACAATGGTAGAGAAAGATGAAAATGCAGCATTATACCGGTTATTAGTTTGAGCAGAACACTGATAATGAGAAACGTCTGTGTTCTATTTTTGGTTGTGCCCTTTGACCTAGTCATTTAATCATTCTGTTATTTTGCTGATTTCCTAATAGTGCTTCACTCCAATTGGTATTTATGATGGTATTCAAGCTGCAGTAGAATATAAACCTCAAATTGTACACATGCCTATAAAACTCAAAAATTCTGTACTTGGTCTTGTATTTCTTATTAAAACAGCTTTATGACAAATAAAATAAGATCATAAAGATGCTATAAAGGGAAATGCAGTAATTTGAAATGTTCGGTAGTCAATTACAGACTTTTTTTTTTTTTAAATTAACTTTGCTGTTTAATTAGAGGAGTCCTAACCTAACATTAGAAATTTGATTTCTAATGGCTTTCCTCCTAGGCAGGCATCTGTGAGCCCATGGACGACTCCGCGTTTAGGGCGTCTTAGGTAAAGCCACATACCCTGCAGGTATTTTTGTTTTGTTTTGTTTTAGATGATCTTGTTCTGAGACCTGTCTCAGGTGATTTATTAGCACTTAACATATGAGCTGATATCATTAGACTCAGATACCCTTCTGCTCTTCTCAAGGTTTGTAACGGTCTATTCAACTCATCGCACAGAGCACAGCCAGAGCTGCATTTAGTTGGCTACTGAACGCATCCCTCTAAAGAGTGAGAGTGAATGCCACTCTATCTCTTAATATAAACTGGCTGCGAGGCATGCACGGTGGTGGTGCTGTGTTGAATCTCTGTTCCCAGGGGATGTCTGCTTTGTATCTGCAGCTTTAATGTTTCACTTAATATCCTTTTTGGCTACTGAGCGCACTCCTTTCCAGCAGCAGGCAGCGTTTGGCTGCTCAACTTGCTTTATTTCCTTGCTATGCCGGACTGTGCAAGTACTGGCTGTGAGCATCTGCTAGGGGCATTCTGTGTGGTGTTTGTATACGTTTTCTTTTAAACTGAGAAGTTGAAGGGAATACCAGCCTCCTTTTGCCTAGAACCTGAGCCCCTGTATCTTTCAAATACATTCCTGGAAACGAGCATGCTCAGACAAACTGGCAAATCATTGTCCAGTGACCGGGAGGAAATGATCATTGCTCTTCATTTATAATGCAAATTCTGAGGTGTCTCCAGAAGTGTGGTAAACTTAAAATGATGGCTGTGGTGAGAACGTCTCTGCAGAAAGTTGTGGTTTTGTTACATCGTTTGCAAAGGATGGCAGTTTCTTCTCCTCGGTATCAGAAGCTCTGTAAGGTAACAGTGATTGAATATAAGGATCTCTGGTGTCTGACAATTCTACTGTTTCTGAGGCTCTAAAAACTAATCGTTCTTATCAGAAAAGATTCTTTTTCTTAGTGACTGTAAAGCTGTTAAAATGAACCGCTAATTAGATTTTGTTTAAGAATACAGGAGCAAGTACTGTTTTGTGCTTATTTTATTTTGCAACTGACAAAATTTTGTCTTCTGAGAGGGGCTAGTGAACTATTTGAAGAAAATACAGCAAAACTACATTCATTAAGACCTGTTACCTCTGCTACTTTGTAATGTCTTAATTTTGAATGGCACATTAATTTTATGTAAATTTCAGTAAATTTAAGAGTTTAAAAAAATCTTTTCGGAGATTACTTAAAAACTGTCCATCTCTTTATAATAAGCTAATTGTTTTTCAGTTTGCAAAATTAAAGCACATTTTGAAAACTATTAGACTGAAATTAATATCATCATACAATTTTCCTTACATTCTTGAATCTATATATTATGATTAAACTTAAAGAACTTAATTTTATCTGGACAGGTGGATTAAGTACACTTTCAGGAGACAACTTGTTTGACAGTTGCAAATTTCAAATACTACGTCATCCTAAACATTAACCATTGAATGAGTTCCTGTATTTTTTAATTTAACTATTATATTTTTGATCATAGCTTTATTTTATTTAAACTATAGTTATATTACCTCATTACTTTTGTCAAAATTTGGAGTATTTGAATGTATTTGAAAGGTTTGATATAAAAAAAGGAAGGAATTATGACAGGAATGTTAAAGCAGTTTATACAGCACCTCACTACAGGATTCTTCCTTCATATCATATTCTTAGTACCATTTCCAAGAATGTATCTTCATTTACTGTTAGCTGCCCAGATTCATTTGTAATTTTAACAACTGTCTCTAGGACAGTATTATTTTTCTGATGCTATAAAATATGGCGTGTCTAAGCATCTAAACTGTGCATATTACATGGCAGCAGATGGGGGGAGAGCAATATTCTATTAACTTTATCATATTATATTTTTATTTCTTATACGTTGATCAATTAAGTATATTTCTGTCTGGAAACCTTTTTCTTTGAAAAGTTGTAGGAGACAGATTAAGATAGTGAGGTATTCTTTGCAGAAATACTTAGAAGTGTTTTATTTGCATAAGAAGTTAATTAAAACTTAATAATTAATTCAGTTGTAAAGAATTGTAAATTATTTTAATGTGTTATGTTTTAGCTCACTCCAGAGAACAAATTTATTCTGGTAAAACATTTATGCATTTCATGAACAGGTAGTTTTGTTAATAGAGAAGAAAAAGCACATTCCCTAGTGCATGTTATTTTATCTTTTTAACTACAAGTATGAATATATAATGCATCCTGTTTTTATTAGCTGGGTCATTTTTCTGATCCATTTACATGCATACTTTCACAAAATCAAGTAATTTTCTCCAGTCATGTGACCAAAGTATTATATTAGTCTGAGGTATGAAATGGAAGAAGTTCAAATACTGGAGAAAGTTGCTTTATTAGTTTCATAATTACACCCTAGATAAACAGAAGTTCACTTACTAGAGTCCGTGGGTAAATTCATTCTCATCAGAAATACAATTTGGGCAGCCTTGTTGAGATTTATAATTTCCAAAAGAAACAATTAAAATTAAGATGTTTAGAATGAATGTTACTTTTTTTTTTTTAAGAAAATTAAAATTGTATCATTTGCAGGTGAAATATCTTCCGCATTTCTTTTCAGAGATGCAAAATTAACTGCCCAGATAATGAAATGAGAAATATAGAATTCCGGTACTTTCCAGCAGGTGTCAATATAAGGCAATGATATATGAGGTTTTGTCTAAAGAACTGAGAATCTAAAATAGGAAATAGGAAAATTACTATAAAATAAATCATCAACTAGTAACAGATATAACTTATTTGCTTGATTATATTTTGAAAGCTGATCTTAGTTATTGACTATGTTAACATATGTCATAAATAAAAGTTTAGTTGCAGAATTAAATATTAATTCACAATTGCCATCTCAAATACTAACATAGATATCTCTACAAACTAAAAATTTTATTTTATTTATCAATAGTCTGCATGTAGTACTTAAAGGTTTAAGTGAGTTTGGTATTTATTTGCTTCAAGACACTATAATTCTCTTCCTCTTAAATTGTAAATGCTATAATGACTTATCTCTACCTATAACTCCTACGTTCTTTAAATTTAGTTTCTTAGAAGGGGAGTGCTGTAAATTTCAGTATTCATATAAATATAGAGAGAGGTTGTCTATACATTACAGACTGACATGAATGAGAAGAAAATGTTGCATAATCCAAGGGAGACATGACTATTTTAAAATTCCCATTGGCATTTTAATCCTCCCCTTTTTCCTTTTTTGGGATTTTTCTCTTTTACATATATGGAAATTATGTCTTTATCAGACTTTTTCCTTCATGGTATCTTGTCTTTCTCTGCTTACTTTCATACTTCTCTTGAGTATCAGAAAATAGTTTATGCATTGTGCAACTGAAATTTTGTGTTGAATATTCTCATTTTGTGGTTTTCCCTGTATGTTTTGAAGAGAGGGGAGGAATGAAAAGAGGCAGTTGGAATTCACAGCTCTCAGAGTTAAAATATGTCCCCTCAACCTATTCACACATTTACTTGTATTTTTTACTTTTTAAAATATTTCTTCCTGGTTATACATCCCATAAAATTTGGGCAGGAAATTGAAACATAAGTGCTGCTTTCTTAGAGATATAATTAACAATGTTGAAAATTGCCCTGATGACTTAAAATCACGTTATACTGGATGCTAATTTTTCCAGATTTGGTTTTGATTGCTTAGTTCTTTTCAAATATTAATAACTATAAAATTTTTCCAGCACAGTGGAAGCAAAGCTGAATGTAAATGATTTAAAAAATGAAAGTTGACTTTAATTTGCTTTCTTTGTTATCTGATTATTTTGGGATATTTTATCATTAAATCTTTGGATTAAATGCTGATCAAGTTTATGTTGAATCTGAAAGGAAATTTGTAAGTTCTGATTTCTTTCTTAGTGCCAATTTCCATAAAATATTTATTAACTGAAGACATGGTAGGAGCAGTTTTTTTGTAAAGTAGATTGAGATATGAATCATTATAGAAAATATAAAATTAATGTTATGAATTGAAATTCTCATGATTGAAGCATTTAAAAATTTAAATGTAAGTAATATAACTTTTATTTGGCTGTGTATATATGTAAATCACTTTAGTTTTCATGGTTTTAGTCATCTTAAACTTTTTTGATCATGTAGTTCTATTAGTAAAAATATTTTAAACATCTGTCTGTCTAGCTATCTTTCTATTTGTTTAGAAATTATACACATATGCCATAGTAAAAATCACACAGTAAATATTAGTAGAGCATAATTTTATTCTTACTTTCTATGATTCTTTTCTTGCACCCCCGTTGGTTGTCTTGTTCTCTGTATGTGGTATACACTGCCGTTTTGGTGACCACTGATTCACATGTGCAGTGAATGTGTGCTGATCTCAAAATCATGCCTGAAAAAACTTGTCTTTTGTAGTACTAAGCAGCTGCCTCCAAGTACTTTGTGAGAAATGGAAGTAGACCAGAAGATTTTACCAGCAAGTCTTGCTTGATGGGTGATGTCTACAAAAGTGTGTGTGTGTGTGTGTGTGTGTGTGTGTGTGTGTGTGTGTGTGTGTGTATGTGTGTGTGTTCTCGCATGTATACAATAGAGAGCTATGTGGAGATTTGTAGTGCCAAGGAGCAATGGTGCATGACCACAAAGGCACAGAGTCTATGGACAGATACTCAGATTCATTGATTAAGTAAGTTCACACACCATTTTTCATCTACACGTGTGGGTCTTCTTTATTAGAGGTAGTTATGATTATGTGTTTTAGAAGAAGGCACAACAGAATGGTGTCTTTTCAAATGATTTACATCCCATACAGTTAAATTATATATTTTTTATTCCCCCAAACTCCCCCACCTTTTTTTTTTCAGATTGAGAGCCATTCTATCTTTGAATAATTAAATCCCCAATTGTTCTAGGGCATAGAGCTTTACTTTGGCATGATCTGAATATTGAGATACAGATATTTTAGGGTCAGCCCTCACTTTCTCTCTGTATCTCTTTGTAATCAAATCACACACATATTGTCTGAACCATGGAATGGTCAGAGTCAAGGTCACTAGCCTGGAGGTAGAACTCTAGTTGCTCATATGAAGCATTGTCTCTTCTTGGTTTTATGAGAAGTCCTTGGTTTTGTTAGTTCAGCAAATTTGTGAAGGCCAAATGCAGAAGGACTGGCCTACATCTAACCAATCTGCATTGATGCCTTAGGCATGTTGCATGAGATGTCTGGGCGCCTGGGTGGGTTGCTTCCCTTATTCTCTCTCCCTCGCTTTCTGCACTCCCTCGGTGGGTAAAGATTGCAGAGAAAATGGAGTGAGTCATGAGAGACAATACCTACATTTCTACTTGTCACTAGCTATAGCAGTTCCCTGTCATCCATGCTTTTTCTTTCCTCAGTTTCAGTTATCTGTGGTCCCCTGAGGTCCAAAGATGTTAAACGGAAAATCCCAGAAATAAATGTCATAAGTTTTAAATTTTGCTCCATTCCTAGTAGCGTGTTCAAATATTGCACCATCCAGCTCTGCCCTGCCATCCCTTTGTCCAGTGTATCTATGTAGTACAAAGTACAAGGTATTTTGAGAGACCACATTCACATAACTTTTATTATAGTATGTTGTTATAATTGTTCTATTTTATTATTAGTTATTGTCGTTAATCTCTTACTGTGGGTAATTTACAAAATCAACTTTATCATAGGTATGTATGTATAGGAAAAAAATTGGAATAAATAAGGTTTGGCACTATCTGTGGTTTCAGACATCCACTGGGGGTCGTATCATGTATCCTGTGCAGACAGGGAAAACGCTGTGTGTACCTGTGGCTCCCCAAAGCTGCAGTGCTATTTTTTTTTATTATTTATTAATTTATTTTTATGTTTTAGGCGAGACAACCCTTGGTTGACCTCACAGATTGCAAGGACCTTGTTAGCTTACAATCCCTTATTTTTATTTTTATTTTTATTTTTTATGCTTATAACGCCTGGTCTTCCTAGGTGGTTTTCCCATCCAAGTACTAACCAGGCCTGACCCTGTTTAGCTTCTGAGATCAGACAGGATTGGGCGTGTTCAGGGTAGCGTCGTAAACTGCAGTGCTAATTTAGATGACTTCCTGATCTCTCTTTGGCCACAGCTCCCCAAGACAATGTGTATTTCAAAATTATTTTTAAAAACGGTTATCTGATTTAGTAACATTTTGTTAATCGTAAAACTCATACTATCAATGACTTTAAGCTAAAAACAGTATAATTAGATATGATATAATACTTTGTCAGTTAACTAAAAAATAATTAAAACCATTCTACCAGATTGCATTTAAAATAGTTCTTTAACAGTTAAGATATCATTATTTGTGTGAGTCTAGATCTGTGATCTACAAATCAGACAGTTATTCCGACAGTGTCGGAATAAGAGACGGATAAAAGATCTTTATTTTTAGAGTATCATTAGATAATTGTGACTGAAACATTCATGATTTATGTTTACCTAGGGATAAAGTTTATTAAATTTCAAGGGGAAGTTTCTAAATCGAATGCACTTCTAATTTTTAAATGCACAGACATTATCCACTCCTTTTTACCAGTGATTGTGAGTACTGCCAGCTTCTCTTAGTATACTTGGCACTTTATTTTTAGCTCTCTAAAATAAGCAATTAGTAGAACTTCTACCATAGAGATAGAAGAATATAGAAAATTTCATGCTATGGTAGCTTTCTCAGTTTCACAAAGTTGATTCATTTCTGGGCAAGGTAAATAAGTCCAAATAATTAAACTTGGAAAAGATGTGAAGTGCATCAGAGGATTTCTGTTTATTTTTCTTCTAGTTTATTCAGTTCTGTGGAATTCTAGAAGATTAATTTATAACAAAGCTCACTTAAAGCCAACAGAGCCTTTTACTGCTTAATAAATAATAGGCTGATATGAAAATATGGCTTCATAAAGCTTAAGTGAGAATTTTGGAAAAACATCAAATGAAAGAAGACATTGAACTGTTTTCACAATAGACTATTTTACTCTTACTTTAAGAAATTTGAAAGAAAAGTGGCCAAATAACAGCAATAAAATACCCACAAGCTTTCATCATTGAAAAAAGTCTTGTTACCACTGATACAATTTCCATTAATTTTTAGTGTTTAAGAGTTTACAGTGTTTTCTCATTGATTTCATCATTAATACATAGAGTATTAATTAATAATTCTATTATTATTTATCCTTAAGAGATAAGTAGCAAAGAAAATTGTCATTATTCCCATTGAACAAGTGGTGAAACAGGTTTTGTAAATTGACAGGTAAAGGAACATGTCATTAATTACTCAGCTAGTATGTGGCACAACTTGGACTAAACATGAGTTTTCTTTTTCTCTTTCTTTTTTAATTAATTTATTTTATGGTGACATTGGTTAATGAAATCCAATAAGTTTCAGTTGTGCACTTTAACAGTAAGGCATATATATATTTACACTGTGTGTTCACCTCCCGTAGTTAGATTTCTTTCTGCCACCACATATTTGACCCCCTTTACCGTGTCTACCTTCCCCTCCCCTCTGGTAACCACTAGTCTATTGTCCATGTCCATAATAAACATGGATTCTCTGATTCCAGATCTAATGCCTCTTCACACTTACTTTCACATAGTTTTAGGAATTATACTGGGCTAAAACGAGCCATGCATTATAAAAGGTACAGAAAGAGAAATCACTTTAACTAGGTAGTATTGTATCATTTTATCTTCATGTGCATTTCATTTTCTGAAGAAATTTAACCAGTAGTATTCTTTAAAGCATGAGCTATAGAATCCTGAAGCATGAGGAGTTGTTAGAAACCATCTAAATCAACCATTTCATTTTATAGATGAAGAAACATCATCTAGAATGGATGTTTTATTGCTGCCAGTTTTGTGGAGTGGCGATGTACTTGTTTTCACCTAGATGTTTTAACATGTGAAATATGTTCATTTCAAAACTACTTTTATATTTGAGTTCTGCCTATATAATTTGAAGAAAGCAAAAATGTTTTCTAGTTTAAACTCATATATTGTATGGTTGTTTTAGTGGCCTCATTTTGTAGTTTGGTAAAAAAGATGGATTGGTTTATTTTAATGCAAATTAATATAGTTGGTTCTGGTTTTTGAGTCATAATTTAGTTTGGTTTGAGTCTCCATATCACAAGTATTGAATTAAGTATTCACTGAATCTAATTCTTTGTACTCAAATATTGTTTTTATTGTTATATCTAAAAGGTCATAATACCTCCTTAAATAATAAATTGAAAAGTAGTCAACTGATTTTCTAGACTGGATCTTTTCTATTAAGAATATTTTTTTAACAATTCAACTCAAAGATCATGCACTGAATAGCTGTCGTGTTTCAAAAGTACATGTTAAGCAGCATAAGCATAAAATACAACATTTTTGCATTTTCTGTGCAAAACAAGGATATTTTAATAACTTGTTTTGAAGAAATTTAATGGTTAAGAGAATTCATGTTAGTCTAGAGTTAGACTGTGTGAATTCAAATAATTCTGGCTTTGCCACTTACCAAAAGGCAAGCCATCCAATATTTGCATCTCAGCTTCCTTTTCAGAAAATGGGTTGGAATTAGCCCACCCCACTACCCCCTCACGAGTGGTTGTGAGAATTTTAGAAGTTAATATTTATAAAATGGTATCATAGAGGCTGGCAGGTAATAAGATGTCATGTGTGTTGGTTACTCTTGTGACAGTTGATTATTATCATTATTATCATAATTATTCTCACACATTGGTTGCATGTGGATCAGATGAGATAGTCCAAGTGATGTGCTCAGCACAGTGCAACCATTACTTGAATATAGAGATTCCATAACATCTCTTGGGTGTTGGGTGTTATCGTCATTTTTGTTATCTTTATCCCTAACGGAACCCTTAGATCTTGACAAGGGGGTTCACAGCTCAGTTACCCAGGGAACTTTTCCAAAAGATTCATGCTCCCCCCTCCCCCTGATTTTGGCTTACTGAGTCTGGTTGCAACATGGGCCATTCCCACATTTAACAATGGAGTAGGGAAACTACATCTTTGAAGTTTTTTTCCAATTTGTTATTTTCTCTGTTTGAGATTCAACTTGAAGAAGAGTAAAAAAAAAAAAAAAAAAAAAACTTTCTTTGACCAATGAGCTTGTGACAGAAACTCTTGTAGGCCGAGTATGCGCTAATTAATGAGAGTGCCTCTAGATTATTGATTAGGCTCCCAGATAGCACCTGAAAATGTAGTGAGCCAACAATGAAACTGATTTAGTCCTGACTTAGGTAAAACATCATATTAAGAAATTCTATTCCATAACCAGAAACTGAACAAAGCAAAGGAAACAAGTTATCTTTACTGTGACTTATACTGGAGGAAAAACAAACATGTTTGCTTAGAAAAGAATGAAGAGAAATACAGAAACTCTTAAATGTATTTTCAACTCTTTAAAAATTATGGTTATTGATGCCGTTAGTTTTCATTCTAAGTTCACTTCCAAAACATCTGAATTTACTTTTCTTGTCATAGATATTCTATATTTAGCTCAAAAATGACATAGAACAGGTTATTTTATTTCAGGACATACTTTGCAAGTGTTTATAAAATAGAGGAAAAAGGACCCTTTTTATTCTTTTTTTTTTTTTTTTAAATTTAAAAACATTATCGGCGACCATATTTATTTGCATTCAGAATTTGAAGAGCAGGATGTGTGTGCACTTACTTACCCCATGTGACCTGCAAGTGGGATGGCATCCCTCCTGCCAGCGTGCTTGTGATAGGGAAGCAAGGGAATTATTGTTTGTGATTAGGTTGCATTTGGGATTTTATAACCTTTTAAACATTACACATCATGGATGTTTTTCCATGTCATTAAATATTTCTTACATGTGATTTTCAGTAGTGCAAATAAAATTCTATTGAATGGCTGCAGGATAATTTGTTTAAGCAATCCACTATGGTTAAATAACTACGTTATTACCAGTGTTCTCATGATAAATAATTCTTGATGAACACCCTTATAAATAATTGAATATCTCCTGATTATTTCCAGGATATGTTTTTAGAATTGAATAACTGGACCAAATGAACATTTAATGACATTTGCTACGGATGGCCAAATTTCCTTTTTGCAAGGCAGTACCTGTTGACCTGCTCACTAGCAGCTTGAATGCCTAATTGTTTGTACCTTCCCAGAAAAAAAGGGGTATCAATTAAGAATATTTTATGAAATTGTTAGATGAGAAATGCCAACCATGTTATATATATTCTAAACTAAAACCTAGTGAGGTTAACTGATTTGCCTAAGTGTGGGGACAAACAGTCTATCCCAAAACTGTCTGAAATCCAGACACTGAGCTGGGAACTCAAACACTAATATCCAAAATGAAATGTGACAAATACCATGTAATAAAACTGAAATCTGAACACAAAAGAGTCATTTCTGACTTGAAAATGTCTGGGATGTGTTTAGAAAAAAGTGGTTAGGGACCTTGAGGAATAGGTTGAGTTTATAGGATAGATTTTTCTGGGAATAGACATCTGAATGAGAGAAGACACAGGGCACAAAAGTGTGCTCATTATATTCAGAGAACATTGGGTATTTATCAGATGGCTAGGAAATTCACTCGTTAACATTTATATTTTCATCTCAATAAAGGGTTACTCTTTTGATTGCCAGCTATGTATGCCAGATCATTATTGACTTTTGACTGTTGACAAAATTTAGTCATGTTTTAAAGGGGGAATGTTTGTGAATATTGGAGATATTCAAACATGGAGAACGTTTCCAAAAGGGAATTCTAAAATGAAGAATTTCGTAATAATCATATCTTTGAAATAAGAACATAGTTCTTCTGACTGTCTCCTTTAAAGGGAACAACTGACTTCCTTTGGATGTAAGTCATTTTGGAGTGACAAAAAAAGTTATGCTTTTAATTGTGACTCAGTTGATGAGCGAATGACACAATAAATCAAGCAAAAATGAAAAATAATTCACAGTAGAAGTCTATCTAGTATTAAATTATAGATTTCTAGAACTTCAGAGTTAATGAAATTATAAACATTATTTGACCAGTTTCCCCATTTTATATATGAGGAAATGATGTCTTAACATTTATGTGGAGGTTTGGTCTTAATGTGCTTTCATGTGTTATTTTATGCTGCCCAAGGTCACACAGCCAAGTGACACTTGGCTACATATTTGTTTCCAGGAGACTGCTTTTGTGTTCTTTAAATTTTATTATATTTACTGTACTTATTTTTGTAGAATTTACATTTAACTTGGCCTGGTATTATTATAGTTCACTATTTATTTCTCTTGAATTGTCAATTTCTTGAATTTCAGGGGCCTTATCTTATTTTAGAGGAATCTTTTGAACAGTAAATATTTGTAAATGTTGAATAAATAGCCCAAATTTCAAGTTTTTCTTAGACTTATAATGATATTATAACAGTAGAAATGTTATACTTTAACTCCATGTATTCTTTTAAAAATAATTTTATTGAACTATAATCGATATACAATTCACTCTTAAAGTATATAATTCGGTGTTTTTTAGCATTTTCACAGGGTTGTGCAACCACTACCACAATTAAATTTTAGAACATTTTTGTTCTTCTCCTACCAAGAGAAACCCCATACCCATGAGCAATCACTTCCTGCTTCTTCTCATTCCACTCCCCACCCTGGGCACCCACTGATCTATTTTTCGTCTTTTCTTTTTAACATGAGATTGGGAGTAAGAGTTTGGAACCATAAATGTTAGGTAAAGGGGGTGGAAAAGTAATTCTAATTTACTGTAATAAATTTACTACTTTATCTTATAGAACTTGATAGTTTTTGAATTTTAATTAATAATAATGATTAGAACACTTTTGTTGTGATTTGTTAACCTCATAACATTCTAAAATATGTAATCATGTTAATTATTTAGAGCACCGTTAAAGTAAGTATAACGGGAAAAATGCTGAATTTGGAATCAGAAGACCTAGGTTTGATTACCTAACTTGCTGTTTGATCTTTCGTGATGCTTGAGTAATACATCAGTCCTCAGTTTCTTTGTTTAGACAGTAGGAATAATATGCATGCTATTACTTTAGAAAGATACTATAGGACAGATAAGTTAATTTTTATGAATTTGTTATACAAGGTTAGAGTATTAATAAAATTAAAATATTAAATTTTCTGTAATTTCTTTTTCTGTAAAGCAGCCACTAAACACAAGCAATAACAATATTTATCCACATGCTTTTACCACAGTTTCCTGCTGGAATAATTTTTGAAACAGTGAAAGAACATGCTAAATAAAAGCTTCTGTTCGTCTCAGCTCAGGCGGCAGAATGTTGAATACCAAAGTGCAATGCAGGGTCATTTCACTTTTCTCTCAAGGCACCAAGCCAGCTTTCATATTAAGGTACATCCTCTACCAGTAAAATCATACTATTTCTAAACAGCTTAAATTCACATTGGGGTTACATGAAAGAGAACATATCTTCATTGCAAGACTAATGGCCCCTGAGGGTTAGTATCTAGTCAAAAGATATATTCTGAAAGTTTTATTCAATCCAAAATTAGGGCAGCCATACTTTTTATAATCTATACATTATTTATCTCAGGTGCTGGTGGGCACATACAAAACTTGGAAGGCTTAAAGTCTTTATTGAATTTGAATAAGAATTAAACATTCTGATAATTCTCAGATGATTTTTTTTAGTAATCTCTATTTGGAGAGTGAGGTTTTGCTAGGAACTGAATAACCTGAATTAATGATTATAATGACTGAGTGCTGTTTTCCATTAATTCTTGAAGCAAATCCTGAATCGCTTCGTTACATAGCATAGCCCATCATTGTGGAAGATCCTTATGTGGTGTTGTGCTAAAAAAGGGAGACGTTTGCTCTTTTTTGAAGTAATTTCTCCTAATGGAAGCTAAATGACCTATTACACTTATTTCTAAAAGCTGAGCAGCAAAGCTTGATAGGAAGCTAGTGAAAGATTTGAGAAATGATAATGTAAACCAAAAATTTCAGGAAGTCCTATGCGGTTGAGAATCAATAATCGTATGACAATTCAATAATTCAATAATTCACTTGTGCCAAATGTTATCATCCTTACTTTAAAAGCTTGAGTGATTTCTAGAAATACATCCATCCCTCTGATGGCTAGGGTAGAGGGCTGCTTCTGGTCACGTGTCTTGCACCTTTTAGGAGTCTTACAGTTTCTCTGATTTTCATATTGCAGGTTGAACAAGGCAGTGAGAGTAGAGATTTCTTATGGATATTGAAATCATAAAACTTAATAATCAGTGACAACTGTGGATATTTTCAAGTTTAGTTCTCTCATTTTTTAAAGATGGGATGTCAGAGATTTATAGGGGTTGAGTGAACTGTCCCAGAATATATCAGTCGTGGCAATGGCTGAACTGCACTGGTAAGGAAGGATATATTCTATTTTGGGAGCTTATGGGACTATTGTATAAAAGTGTATATTTTGTAGGTTTCTGAGGTAGACTGTTGAAACCAAATGAATCAAATTATTAGTGTGAATAAATTAAATCAAAATTACTTGGAAGCGGTTCCCAAAAATAAATATGTAAAATATTTCTCTTAGATAAAACCCATATAATAACATCTTAACAGTTGTTAAATCTGGTTGTCAGCATATGGGTGTTTATTTTACTATCTTTCAACTATTCTGTATGCTTGAATATTTTCATGATAAATTGTTTCAAAAGTAACAGCAACTCTACTATGATAAAGGTGGGAGAGATTACTTGAAACTCTGAAAGTACAGCTAATGAGAATCATAAAAAAATTTCAAGTTTGCTCTCTATATTCTTCACATTTTGTTAACATAAGACTGTGACAAATACAAAATAGTAAAAAATGTCTTGACTTACCTGATGATGAATATTTACTGAGTCTGTAGCTTTTCTTTTAGCGTGTTTAACTTGAAGAAAAATCATTTTAAAACACTCATTTTTCCTTTACAAAAGCTGCACATGCCTACTACAAAAGTTTGTGACTTTCCAAAGCATGAAATATGTAGTGTTGATACCCTCATTTGTTATAGTTTACTAATTCCTGTAGAGATTGGAAAACAAATTGCCCTTTATGAAAGCATTCATTATTTAAAACTCAATATAATAGGAAAGTTTGGTTTGCATCCCTATTTAACAAGATTTTCCGAATCCTGTTTGGAACTGATAACTATTGTCCGGGCAGACTAAGGGGCCCTTCCGTTTGCAGTGTTGATATAATGTCTTTGTCTTTCACATTTGTTGAGTTAGTAGAAATTTATCAAAACACAATTCTTAAACTCCTGGAATGTCCTTTATCTAGGAAAGACATATAAGCATTGTCAAATGAACAATTTACTCATGATAGGTTACTGCAAAAGCCATTCATATTTGCATCTTTTTGTTTTGTTTTTCCCATTTCTTCCAAGTTGCTGCTTAAAGCTGCCGCTTTATAATTTGGCTCAGTCATATATGCTATGGTTCATTTAGGATACATTGTAGTGTCTTGAAACTTTATGTCTTTTATAATTCAATATATATTATATTTTTCACATTGCCAGGTCAACAGAAGTTTCTTATCTGGTGAAAGAATGATAGGAATTGTAATTGAAACCTAGAGTTGTTCCTTATTCACTGAAAGTTGTATGGAACACATTTTATGTTGTTTTCCAAGAGTGAGTCGGAATAGCATCTTACTGATACTATAAATAAGTGAAAGAGTTATTGGGTGATTTTAAAACATATTTATTTATTTATAACATATATTTTGTGCTCCTGATTAATTGCTCTATATTAAATTAAGTCAATATTAACAAATATTTATTGCACCTCAGGAGAAACCTTACTCAAGGCTTAAAGCACTGTGCAGAGAGAGCACTTGACTGTTTCCTTTAATAAAAGCTAAAAATTGAAGAGCAGAAGCCACCACCCCATTTCCTGAGATACAGCTGTTTAGGACAGGTGTGCATCAGGAAACGGGGTGGTTCATTAGGGCTGGTAGAAGTGAGGAAGGATACTCATTTAAATAGTTCTCTGGGATATCATCTCTGGGATATCTTTGGGGAGGTGAAATAAGAATCAAGGTACCTGTGAAATAGTGAATGGTAGCAGAGGGAGCCCCGGAGGGCGAGTGCGGAGAGCATCTTTCTGGACATACCGTTAACTGTATTGAGCATAATGGGTAAACAACCTTTGCTGAGCCTTGGGTTTTCATCTTGAAGTTGGCATAAGAAATTATTTTTAAGAAAAATGTGTGAATTGTACTGTCGAAGACGTATGGACGACAGCTTTTAAATATGCGTGTGTAGCAAATCCTCTTTAATTTTGTTTGGCAGATTAAAACATTCCAGTAGTTTTAAAAAGAGTACTTACATTTTATGTTAATATTAACATCTTTCTCTATTTTATTTCACTCTTTGGGCATATATATTTGTATAAAGTATATTTATACAAATTTGCAGTCATTTTATAGAATGCTTTTTGCCTTTGCAAATATTGATTTTTTTCCTCATTTCATAACAGTATAAGCATTTATATATTTATTTTAAAAATCATAATTTGTTATGGCAGTTTTAGGTATTCCATTTGTGTGTGCATGTGAAGTGGACAAATACTTTTTTCCTACTTTTCTTCTTCTATTGCTTCAATGGATTCTTTGTATATAAATCTTCGACCGTAACTGATTATTATTTTTCGTTAGAATGAGTTTCTGCAAATGGATCTGCTGGATCAAAGGTTATACATTGCTAGGTGGCTTTCTAGAAAGACCGTCCTAAAGTATACTCCTACAGTATATGATAATGTTGGTCTCATCATCCTCTTGTTAGCCTTGAATTTTATAATTTTAAAGTATTTGTCCATTTGATAGGTTTATATTGCAATCACTGATTACATGTAAGAATTTTTTCTTTAAGTTTACTGGCCCCTTGCCTATGCCAAAATTTTGATTTCCTTTGAGCTGGTGTACGTCTGTTTGATGTTTGAACACCTGGTCAACATCTATTGGATGTTAGGGAATTCCAATGACTGAGGAAGCAATCACCCATTGAAGTTAAAAAATAAATAATTTCTTAAGTATTTAAGAGAAAAAGAGCAGGTCTCAGTCTCTGTAGTAAAAAAATTTTGATGTTATAAAAAATCAGATATTCCAATAATTTGTTAAAAAAGTCAATTCACAGACATAACTGTTAGTGTCCAAAATGAAAGCAGAAGGTACAAGCATAATCTCAGCATTATTTAAATCATTAATATTTCCTGGGGAACTCACTTTTATATTTTTAATTAGTTCATAAAGGGTCTAGTCTTATTTTAATAAGATTTAAATAAAATGTTTGAATTAAATGATTTGGGGTGTAATCAAAATATGACTTTTCAGAGTCTGAATTATGTCTACATCTGCATCCTTATCTCTGCTCTTCTGTTTCCAGGTAAGTCCAGAGCCTTTAATCTTTGAATTTGGACACTGTTTCACCTCTGTTTTGTCACTTTCAAGCTGTATGAACCCCATTTTCCACATCTATGTGGCAGAAACAGTAATTCATATCTCTGAGAGTTGTTCATAAGCATTGTAATTACACCTACCCTAGTGGTCTTAGAAAGACCAAACAGGATTTTGAGAGAACAAGAGAGTGGAAAGTGGGAGTAACTTCTACACAGTTATGAATGATCTTGTCTTAAGAAATCAGTGACCTGATTTTAAGAGGTTAAATAATTAAAAAATGAATGTTATTCGAATGCTTCATAAAATTAAAGGCTGATCTTCAGATATAATTGACATATAAGTTTAGCAGCTTTCAAGTGTACATTATAGTTTTGTACATTTAGTCGTCATGCTGTGCCTTAGGTCCCCAGAACTTATTCATGTTACACCTGGAAGTTTGTACCCTATAAACAGCTCATTTCCCCCACTCCACAGCCCCTGGCAACCACAGTTTTACTCTCTCTTTCTATGAGTTAAGTGTTTTTAGGTTTCACATGTAAGTGAGATCATACAGTATTACAAGTGACATTATTATTCCATTAAAAGTAAGTTATTTATGTTATGAGAACTTTGTTTTTTTCCCATGTGTCTCCCTAGTATAATGGGTAGAACATTTTGTAATTGTTGCTCAATTTAAAATATTGGTTTGGTAGCCTGTTTGAAAGCTCGAACAGACAAAAAAATAAAATCACTAAAGTCTGCGAATATTTTATCTGAGCCTAGTCTCTTGTAAAGTTTATAGAAGGATGCACTCATCATAGTCTGTCCTTGGCTCCCTGACTGCTCTGTTGCTATTGAGTAAAATTCTACCATCTTGAAAAAGTTCGGTCAAGTTCCCAGTGAATGCAAGATCTCTCTTTGGCACTGGCTTGATATACCTCTTGGTTTTTAGACCTGATCATATATTGCCTTTGTACCAACTAATAGGACCTGTTCAAATCATCATTTATTTCTGACAGTTATATTCAAAACAGCAAGCTACAAAATATTTTAACGAAAATAGATTTTCACACATCAAAATTCTGGAGCACGTCTGTCAAATGTTTGCTGTACACAGAAAATCTCAGCCTTGATATTCAATATTGGCACATAATATTTATTCAAAAATATTTGATGACATGAATTAGGATAGACTATCAGTTTGCTAAAGCAGAGCATTGATAGAACTTCATTGTTAAACTCCAATTCCAGATCTGCTCCCACTTTCTCTTCGTTTTTTTTATGACTGAATAACTTTCCCCCTATCATCAGTTCGGCAAGAGATAAGCTATCAATTACTTGGAGAGAATTACTTAGAAATGAATCAATATTCTATTTATTGTGTCACCTCTGCTTTAAAAGGCTACGGCCCTATGTTTCTTGCAGTTAAGCTTAGAATTCTTTAACTTGAATGTGGACAACAATTCTTTTTGCCTTCCATCTTTTATATCTAACAACTGAACTTAACACTAAGTATGAAGTAAGAAATCTTCATTTTCAGATTTCATTAGTATAAATGCAGGTTAAGATAAGTTTCCAATATCTAAGATGTTTAGAAATTAAACAGAAGAAATTATTTTGAGGATTTCAGGTAACTTTTTATTCTCATTTTGGACCTCCTTTTTCTTTCTTCATGTTTACCTCTGTGAGTTGCTAAAAAAGAGTAATTTTTAAATTGTAATTTGTTGTAGAGATCTTTGAGTTCATACTAGTGACCTTTTTTTTGGAAAGTTAACATAGAGTATGCTTTTATAATTTTTTCCATGTCTTAACATTTTAATTTGAAGGTATTTGCTTGTTAGAACATAATGGAAATAAATTCTGATTGTATTCCATCAACCTGAAATGTGACAATGAACACAGGTTATAGATGAACTTCATTTTATTCAGTACTATTTATAAAATGTTGTTTAACAGTGGGGAATAAAATAATGAATCTCTTTGTTATTTCATGTGGTGATGTTATCCTACATAATACACAACTTCAAATCATATGCAGTTTATACATGCACAGATGTAATTGCTAATACGAATCAACAAAGAAGGAGAGAGCGAGCAAGCTAGATGGTGGTTAGGGCATATAATAATTAGCATTTTCAGTAACAACATCTGTTGCTGGCAATATTGGCAGTATTGTAGGAGAAAGCAATCATTAAAATTAGCTAATGCTCAGTTTAAGTGCCACACAATGCGCTGACATTTTCAATATTTTTACTAGTTTTGCATGTTCTCATTCCAATAAATATGTGTTTTTGAGTTTGTATGAATGCCTTTGTATTATGTTAAAAATGTTTTTCAAACGTCTACAAATTGATGTGGAGCTAAAGCTTGTATTTCCAGTGGGTCAAAGTAGCATTGATGCAAGTTGTCACAGTCCTTTATTATCTAATACCTCTGAGTGGATCTCTCTGTGAATTTGATCTACTTAATACAGATCCCCTCTGAGTTAGAAATTCTCCCCAACCTGCAGCACACATTTTCCTCAAATCTTCTTCCCTTACCATTCTTGATTTTTCATCCTGGAATTCCTATTTGAGGTTTAAGTGTCAGTATAAACTTAAAAAATTTAGCAGAGCTTTAACTCATAAGATTAATTTGACAGGTAACCCATTGACTGATTGCAAACTGTGATTCCTTGCTTATAGAGGGGTGTGTTGCTTACTAAGCCTCAGGTGAGCCCCTCTAAGGAGGAGAAAAGTAAGGGACTTCTGCTCTGCCACATGGTGTCCTCGATCTTCTTGTATAGCTTTTGCTCTACACTTGTTTGCTGATTTGAGAGTTTGTCAAAGTGAGAAAAGTAAACCATATTTTCTTTAAAGGTGAAACTTACCAGCGAGTTAACATTTGAATTGTATACTAAGATACAGAACAAATTTGGAGCCTGCATGAGAATAAATGCAGAGCCAGAAATTATGTTTCTGGAAATATTTTGATGAACTGAAATATTTCCCATTTATAGCTTGTTAGCCCTGTGTTTAACAAACTGGATATCTGTTGAATCTTGTCCTGGGAGATACTAAAATGCTTTCCTTGAAAGTGATTTCTGTGATCCAGTTAGTTTGGAAAATTTTGCAAATTATGTCTTTTTTTTTCTGATGTTGCATGATGCACACTATATATTCAAGGCTATGCAAAGTCCTGCAGTAAAGAAACATATTTAACTTTGCTCATCACACTGTCTTTCCAAACATTCTCCCTCCCCTCCCCTCACCCCACCTCCAGCCAGTTTGTATCATGGAAACCAGTTTAGAAAATACTGTTCTAGCCATCCCCAAGTTTACTTGTTATTCATGTTTGTTGAAGGTTAAGGGCTTCTTGGTAAAGGCTCATTGTCAGACTTGTTAATAAGCTTTTTGGCTCTTTATGATGCTGATTACATTTTCATGGCAGTATTGACTTCTAGACTTTATCATCATACTTAAAGGTGTACACTCAAATCAAAATTCACAAGAAACTGCTTTATAAACCACAATGAATTTATTTATTTATATTGGACGATATCTTTGCCTAAGGCTGGTGTGTCCGTGAACATTTATAAATGTAATTTACAGGGTTAGAGGTAAATTGGAAGAATTATTGCTGAGCCTTAGACTAGAATAAGGACAGATGACATATCCTTCCCTGCTAAGTGACTTTGTCCAGTTTTGCTTGGGACTTCGCCGGTTTTAACGTTGGAGTCCCATCATCCTGAGATACTCCTCAGTCTCAGACAAATGAGGATGGTAGGTCACCCAACTGCCCCAATAACAAAAAGCATATTTGTAGTGGCTTCTTGTGCTCCTCACATTTTATTTTTCTCTTTCCTCACAACTTATGATGATTAATTTTATGTGTCAACTTGGCCAGGCTATAGTCCAGATATTCGGTCAAACATTATTCTAGATGCTTTCATGGAAGATTTTTTAAAAGATGAAAAATTGAAGTCAGTAAACTTAGTAAAGCAGTACTCTCTATAGTGTGAGTGGGTCCCATCCAATCAGTTAAAGGTCTTAATAGAAAAAGACTCACTTTCTGGGAAGAAGAGGAATCTGCCTGCAGACCAAATTAGGGGCACTTGAACTGCAATCCTTCCCTGGGTCTCCAGCCTGACAGCCTACCCTGAAGATTTTGGACTTGCCAAGCCTCCACAATCATTTGAGCTAGTTAGTTAAAATTAACATCTCTCCCTCCACCTGTTGGTTTATTTTTTCTGGAGAACCCTAATACAAATGTGAAGGGCTTGTAACCAGATTTTCTTCTTCTGCTCTCTGTTTGCCTACATTGGCCATCAGTTTTTTCTGAGGCATTTGTTTTCTTAGACACTTCAGTAACCTTGAGTAAACTGCTCTCACTTTTATAAGACCCAAAGAACAGGAATTCACTTTCTTCTTATGGTTCAAATTTAATTAATTTCACTTTTGAGGGTAATTTTCCTGGAGGTATCTCTTTTGCCACTATGGTGTACCAGGTTTTTAATACTGGAAGTCTACAACTGAAAGTAACCTACATACTGCCTACAGAGAAGGATTTATGATATTTAATTATTGGTCATGATACTCAGTAATACTATTATAGCCTCTAGCTCTAGGAGGCATCTCACAAGACCATAGTCTAACAAAGAAAGAGGACAGTACCTTTTTAAATTTATTTTTTGTTTTCTTAAACAGTGTCAGGGAGAATGGTTCTGCAGCTCTGTTTAGTAGCCTGTTCTGGTGTGTAACCATTTTTACTCTCAAACAGCTTTTATTTATTTATTTATTTTTGGTCGGAATCCAAGTGATTTTATAATTAAAGTCATTATTTTTGCTCACAAATTTATTTTTCTTTTGTAAGTAATAAGCCCAAATATCTAAGGTATTAGAGTTCTGAGGGACATGAAGCTGAAAAGGGCAATTGCATTGCATGTCAAATACCAGCACTCAGAAAGGTAGCAGTGATCTGCTGGAGTGCTAAACCTTATTCAATCCCAGTGAGATTGAATTAAGCAAAGATTTAAGCAGATTCCTACACTCTTATGAGAAAATGAAGTGCCGAACTATAGGATTATAGGATAAATGAAACTCGTTAATATTTGCTCATTTCAATTGAAAGAAATCCACAGAAAATAGTGTCATAGGGGAATTTTGAGAAGATCTTTAACTTTTTACATTTTGGCCTTGCTGTCGAAGAACGAAGCCAACGCTGCCTTTTCAGTAGAGCCTCATCCTTTTTCCTCACCCCATGCAAGGTGAGGAGACATTACCATGTTTTTAAGGTCACATTTTGTATTTCCTCATCCCCTAGGGAAGACTGACAGCCAGATACACGCACACACGCACACACACGATATTTTTGAGGGAAGGAGAAGAATTTGAGAATAATTTTGTTACCGGACTTGCCCTAGAGATGACTCTTGCACGGCCTTTGTGTTTCATAACAAGATAGCAGGGCAGTTGGCCATTTCCCTGGATTATTTGCAGGGAAATGAGATAAACATGGTTTTGAGGAGTTAACATTAGTAAGTAGCCCTAACCTGGTAAGCTGTCTTGTGCTGATGAATGTCAGGGTGACAAATGCTTTCCTTCCTTCGTTTATTTATTCATCCATTCCCAGATTCATTGTACAGCATCATCAGAGTACCTGCTATGGGGCAGGCACTCTTCTGGGACTAAGGACAGAGCAATGGACAAATCTGTCCAAAAAGGCCCTGCTTTCATGGTGCTCACCTTCCAGCTGGGGTTTGGGGACGAGAACTGTGATCCGGGAGTGAGCTCCATTCGCAAATCCCGGGAGGACAGACCTTTCATTCTTGCACAGTTCACGATTGAGCAGTTCTGGTTACTCTCAGCTGCCAAAGAAAAAGTAACACAAGTTGCTTTGGGAGACATTTTTGTCCTGCATACGAACTAGAGACATATTGGTTTCCTTTATATTATGAATTTTGATATTGACCAACTTTTTAATAAAGGACATAGGTTCACAGAGAATTTTCACCAGTGTATCATTAGTACTTTCCAAAAAAGTCATAAATTATAAAATGAGAGTTCCATTACAGTTCTAAGTGCAGTCTTAAAGTAATTGTCAAAAAACGGCAATTTTATAGTCAAAATAGTACCAAGATTGACTTCCCCTAGCTTTCTATATGATCTTTTTCTCTGGTGGATAATAAATGGATTAAAAGTTCTCTATGGAAAGAACTAAATTTAAGTAAAAAATATAACAGTTACAGTGTTAATGACATTTTTAAAAGATTTAATGAAAAAATGAGGATAACAACATATATTTTCCATGGTTAAGTCTGTAAGCTGTGTTTTTTCACCTAAATGTTGTAAACTCTTGATTTGATGGTGAACTTGAACCTGGGGATTATTTATGAGCTTTGGGGTTCTAAATGGAGTATAAGAAGGAAGAAAACTGAGAAAGGAACTTTAAAAAAATACAAACCTACAATATACACATTCAAACATACACATATGTACATACATATATATTTTTTAAACACTACGTTCTTTATTCTGACTATTGAAAAGTACTTGCCAGATCGTTCCTATTTCTCCCCCACCTGGTTAGTATAGGAAAGAATGGATTCTTGTTAGGAACCAGAGCCTTTTTCTTTTTTCCTCAATTTTCAATAATATCTTAGCACTAGAAATGCTCTCAGCAGCCTACTTCCCATCATTAATTTTTTAATGGATTGTATTATATAACATGTAGTATAATGCTGATATTTAATACTTCCTGCTCGTTCCAAAACATGCTGTTTTCAGATGTGTTAAATGAGATTCTTGATGGTAAACAAGAACATCAATTCAAATGTTATTTTAAAATAGAGACAGTAAAACATGAAGAAAAGATCCAGCAGATTCCAGGAAGAGCAAATGAAGGAGAAAAGTGAATGAAAAGATACAAAAGTTTCTCAGGACAGATTCCTGAGAGGGTTTCCAATGGATTTTGAACCTAACCGCTAAGTTAAATATGTTATTTGATCTCAGCGAGTCTTCCTAAATAAGTAAAAATTCTAAGAGAATTATTTTCTCAGATATATAATGTCGATTACTTGTCAGTTGCATGTTTCTCAAGCAATGAATGAATGAATGAATGAGTGAGTGAATGAATAAAAGGAGCCTGATTGTCAGCTTCCTTTGGCTTGTGGTGCTTCCATTACTGACAGTAGGTTGGTCAGGGTGAACCCTACCAATTAACTTGCAAATGAGGGATGGTAGTTGAAGGTCTTCTGCACAGTGGTGTGAAATGTGAGGAAGGACAAACTTCTTTTAGTACTTTGAGCTATGGAGTGTGTATAAGGTTAGAAATATAACCTTTTCTTAAATTGTCCCCTACCAGGGAATCCATTTACATTATAATTATAAGAGTTTAGAAACAATTCTGATATTAAACAAAAAATAACTTCTGTCTTTCAATATATAAATTTTTAAGAAAACACGAACGTTCCAGAGGCAATGCAAATTAGAGCATTTTATTTAGTTATCAAAGACTTCACCTTGCTTAGTATAAATAAGAAGCCCCTCACCCCTGGTATTCATTTAGGGTGTAAGATATTTGATAGAGAAGTTAAGATACAGAAAAAATATATACTAGATTGTTAAAAAATAATGTTACAAATCAATCATAATTGTTTTAGTTTATGAAAAACTTATAATTACTCAAAATACTTTTATAGAAGAAATGTCCCAAACTGAGAGCTCTGTAGTTTCAGTGAGGAGTCACCATATATATCAGATAATGCACAAATCTCAGTGCTGCACTTCCAGAATCATTTCTTTTACTATTCAGCCATCATAATATATTCAGTTTTTCAGACGTAGGGACCTAATCTTTTAATTCTGAGTCTTAATAGTTATTATTCCCTCTGACTATGTAGAATGTTCTCTTTAGGAGAGTCTAATTCTTTCAGTTGCTGACACAGATATTACTTCTGGGAAGCCCATTTCAACACCAGCCCAGGAGTTTCTCTGGACTCAGGAGACGCTTTCCCACCCTGTGATCTTTATCTTGATTAGTTTCTGAAATTCTTTAGCTCAAAACAAAACCGTGTGAGTGATGCTTGATTGCTCATTTTTTTTCACCTGTCTTAAGCTCCATTCCTTTTCAGACCACATTAGCATTCACATTAGTCTGCTTCCAAAATATATGCTCAGTCAGACCATTTCTCTCCATCTTCATTGTTAATCAGTCAAAGCCTGGCTATTTTAACTGGACAAATTTAGTAGCCATCTAAGTGTTCTTTTTGCTTTATTATTACTCCCTTACAGTCTAAGCATCAGCCTCAATGATCTTTTAAGGAACATAAATCAAGTCATGTCAGTTCTCTGCTTAAAACACTCTAAAGGTTTCTGGTCATACTTAGAATCAACTGCAAACCCCTTAACCTGCCTTGCCAGGCTCCATATGATCAGATTTTCATTGGAAAATCACTCCTGTGCCATATTTGAGCCACACTGACCCCTTTTTCTTTTTCTTGCACATACAAATGATCAACCACCAACCTTTGCACCACTGTCCCCTTACCCTGAAGCTATTTTCACTGATCTTCATTAGGTAATTCCTCATTAGTAGTAGCCTGGGGCCCTTAGAATGTATACCATTTTATTCTATGTTTATTTCAATTACTCTGAACTAGATAGGCAGTGGGCCATACAGGATATACTGGTGAAATTTTGGACCATTTAGGAAATTTATGACTCTAAACTATCACTTAAATAATTCTCACTGTTAACTATAATTAGCACTGTTACTTTAGAACTACTAATAAAGCAAGTTTGGGGCTAGGATTTAATGGCAATTTGTTGAATATCTTCAGATCACAAAAATGAGTCACACAGATGAGAGAAATAACTGTTAGCAAGTCTTCTTGGGTCACAAGGCATAATAATTTGCCACAGTAAACATTAAAGTTCTAATCACAGAGGTGAATGTTATATTTGTTTCTTAGTCAGTCATGGATCAGTGGTTTCTTTGGATATTTGCATTTTGTCTGATAGGTTTTTCTTTGATAGACTTTTTTTTTTTTTTTTTTTTTTAGATTTTAAAAATTGAGGTGAGATTTACATAACAAAATTAATCAAAGTGAACATCTTTTATAGAGTTTAAACTTTGATTTTTACCTATTTTACTATGGTTATTTAATATCCTCTAAAAAGACCAGAAAGTCTTCCAATGTTTGAAAAGAATTATTTTGTCTCCCCATTTTATATGCCCACTGGCTCATTGGACAGTCTCTCTGAAATCTATGCCAGTTCTGATCTTGTAAATTGCGAGCCTGCATTTCTTGTGCCAGGTCTTACTCCAGACGCAGGTGGGCTTCAGCACAGCCAGCCCACCATGGCAGTCTACCACCTGGTGAAGCAAGCTGTC
Source organism: Eidolon dupreanum (assembly GCA_028627145.1). Lineage (NCBI taxonomy): Eukaryota > Metazoa > Chordata > Mammalia > Chiroptera > Pteropodidae > Eidolon > Eidolon dupreanum. The sequence continues at coordinate 161,078,429 of CM053502.1, forward strand.
AGGAATATGAGAAGACTGCTTGTGGCTTTTATAGACTATTCCATTGCCTTTGAATCTGTGAACTGAAATCCATGATCGAATAAAGCACCATGAATTCAATTCCGACCTTCCATTATTGATTTTTCAAGCAGAACTAGTGCCATAATACTGTTAGACTGTTGGTTGCATTCAGGGTCAATAGGAATTATCTCTTGAGAAATCAGAGGGCAGTCTTCATTGGGATTTTACAGAAATAGGTTCTGTCTTCCATCTGCTCACGTGTTTTAGGTTCTTAAGAATATAATAACACTTTTGGATGGATTAGATCCACTGCGTTCCTACTGTGGTAAATAGAAAGGAATGTATTCTCTACTATACAGATGACGTATTTACTAATAGAAACTAAGAGTATTTTTAATCATTCACTGACCTAGCTATCCAAGCCCTGATGTCAACTCATTATTTTAAAGCTATCATGGTGATTTCATCTGATAGTCTCTCTATTTAAACTAGTATAATTGGAAGACCGAAAAGGAAGTTGTCTCAATTTGGTTCCCAGGTTTGCATTTGACAACTAATTCTTCTTAACAGCATTGAGAAGATACATTTCTTAAAGCTAGACCTGCTGAGGTTATGTGAATGAAGGCCATGGTTGTGAGTGTTGGGTTCTATTTGCTTTGAACATCTGCCAGTCTAAAATCATTGTTGGCCATGCTTTGTGGATCATCTGTAGGAATTTTATTGCCTTGGGTTTGCATTAGAGTGGACTTAGCCCCTGGACTTCTTCAGGTTGTCTCCGGAGAGTGGAGGTGGATTTCATTTAGAAATGTGTCCTTTTTATTCAGCTCTGTGTAATAAATGTTCATCAGCTCTGCTCTATGTGGCCAGGTTGTTAAAGCATAATCACTTTGCATTTAATAACTTGCAGAGTTACCATTCTACTAGGGAGCATACTTGCAGGAGAGCATAATTTCCAATTTAATGCTACCAACCCAGTACCGTTCAGAGCTTGTCTGAGAATTTAGGGAGGATTCTGTGAAATATGCAGTCCACGCATTTCTCCAGATAACCAAAATCTGTCCCTAGATTTAGTGGACCACTCAGTAGTCCCTACTTTGTATCATGTTGTCTTCTAAAAGCTTACTTTGATTAAATTGCATCTTGGTGTTTTAAAAAGAGAATATATATGAGTGTTAATGCACTTACATGGTTAATTGAGAAGTTGGATCTTTTTTGCAAACTAAATTAAAAGGTATAGCGACCATTCAGATAAGCCATCTGTTTCTATTTAAAAATTATAATTAGGATCATAATTTTTAATGTCATTGTCATATGTTGGAAAAGAAAAACTTTGGGACATCAGTTGGAGGTTCTTCCCCTCCTGTAATGCCACACTACTTCAAAATTTAGCAATCTGTTTGGCTAAATATTTTTCTTCTAATTTTTTAATTACGTTCATTTTTTAATTGTTGATACTACTGGGCAGAATGTCTTTTTGCATGTGATATTCCTTAATAAACATTTTTTCACTTTATGTGAATACTCTGCCACAGCCACTCTTCAATTTGAAACTTGAATTTATACTTCTGTGTAATAATTAGGTAAGTACAAAACAACTGGAAGTTAATTAACTGTATTTTAGTTACACACTAAAACATTTTAGAGTTGATTTTAAAAATCTGTTTGCTTCAAATAATTTTAATATTCAATGGTTAACCATGAAATTTTTAAAAATAGGTGTCTAATTTTATTTATCTGTCCATATAATTAAATAATACATCTATATATTTAGATGTATTATTTAATAAATTTTGTGGTCCATTAGAATTTATTTTCTTTCAAGAAGAACCCCTTTTGAGATGAGAATTAAATCAACCATGTATAATTCTTGATGAAATTAAACTAGTTGGTCTTTTAAATTGAACCATTTGATTTTGACACTTAGCACATAACCATTAGATTATATATAATAGCTTTGTAATCATAGTAAGTTTAAAATCATAAATGACTCAATTAAAGTCTCAGAACATATTGCAGTATAGATTTCAGAACATATTTTAGTACATACATTTTTTAAAATTATGGTTGACATGAATTTGCTAGCTATGTGATTAAATAAGCACAGTAAATTCATATTATATTGATCAATGCACATGTTTTATTATTGTGATAATGGACTGGTCAGTTTTGGGGTTATTATTATTAATTTTTAAAATCAATAAGTAGAAGTATGACCACAATTTCATATTCATTAGTAAAGTACCACTGCTTTTTAAGCTATTAGGATAATTTGGCATTTAAGCAGTGCTTTCTACTTTAAATGATGCCATTATCATTTGAGAACTTTTCTTATCAATTTGGTCAGTCTAGAAATGCAACCCATTATACTATGAAGTAGAATAACTATTAATGGGGCAGTTTACAACTTTATAACCTCCTAAACCAGAAAATGGGACAAGTCCAGTTTACCTTTAAAACTATTCGGGTGTCTGCGTAGAAAAAGGTGTTAATGTGCCTTCTGATATTTCTTGAGAAGTACATAATGGTGAATACATTTCTTTTTCCACATGATTTATTTCTGGAGAGTTACTTTAATCTATATGAAGTTGCCCTGGAATTTGGTTGAATATGCCAAAATGTACCAGAAATATAAAGTATCCCACCTCTGTGACTTATAGGACATAATCTGGAGAAGACAAAGTTAGACTGCCACCAAAGGAAAGAGAAGAATTTAAATGATCTCTCTCAGTTTTGAGTGTGATTTTTGTGAATTAATGTTTATATTATGATTGATTTAGAATTAGGGGAGCATTTTAAAACCATGTGGGTGATTAAACTCTAGACCACCCAGAAAAGGCACTTGGTGTCTAAAAGAAAAGTCTTTAAATTTTGAGTAATTCACCACTCTGTTCTTTAAGTGTGGACTTCTCTTGAGAGAGCTCTAAGCCAGTCATCCTGTATACCTATATGAATATAACTGTCTGTCTGCCTTTCTCTTTTTTTGCTAAGAATGCAAAAGGAATGTAATATATTGGATTTCTCTTGTATCATTAGTTTACTTTAGTTGCTTTCTGCTTATATTGAGCCTGGCTTATTTTGGGTTAGCTTGTGAATTTAATGAGATCATAACACATTGTGATGGCCATGATTGCAGAATGGAAAATGTCACCACTACGTGCCAGTTCATTTAAATCAATTTTAAGTACCCACCTGTGCTACTAAACTCTCCATTTGAATTTTATTGGCTTATATGTTTTCACTCCAGTTTCGGTTCCTTTAACTCTTATACGTTGGTAAATTAATTTGTGAGTGTGCTGTTGCCCTTTAGCTTCTGTTCTTGTTCTAATAAAGGCACCATCTGCTTAATTGCTAGACATATAGGACTTTCTTATTTTAGTTAAAAATTTAAAAAAATATTTTATTATTTAAATTTTTAAAAAAATTATAGTTGACTTACAATATTATATTAGTTCCAGATGTACAACATAACGACTCAACATTTATATCCCTTACAGAGTAATCACCGCAAGTCTAGTAACCGTCTGTCACCATACATACTTATTATGTAGACCTTTCTTATTTTAAAGATGAGTTTTAAAAAGCATAGTTTCTACAAGAAGAAGAAGAAACATAACACTTTAAAACATATTATTTGGACACGTTCAGTTTCTGCTGTAGATCTGTTGAATTGTAGTGAATGAGAAAGAGCAACCAAAACAATACTGGGTTTTTGGTGTGTGTGTGTGTGTTTTGTTTTGTTCTATTTTTTTGTTTTTTTTTTACTACTTTTTTTTTCGTCTCTTGTACATCTGTTTCTGTATTTCGTGAAAATATCTGCCTTTTCTGGTAAAGACATGGTGAGCTAGAGATAAGACAGCTCTGTGTACTTTAAAAAAATAAATCCTGCTGCCCTGTTGGACATTACCGTGAGAATGACGAGGGAGTGGGGGATTGCTGTAGAGTTAATGGCAGCCTTGAGATCTGAAACAATGAGAGGAAAGAAGAAGGAGTGGAAAAGGGTTCTAACTGGAGGCTGGAGGTGAATTTCAGGTGTGGGATCCTTTTTCTATTGATCCCGAATACACATAGCTTGGGTAGGCATCAGGAGATGCTTGTATAGTAAGAGCAGACCTGGTCCAGTGTACTTAGGGTTGATGCTTCAGTGTGTGGGTTAGAGCGTGGCTTTAATCGTATCCCGAAGTCAAATTGTGTGACCTTGGCAAATTAGTTAACCTCTCTGGGCCTCAATATTTTCATTTGTAAAATGGGGATAGTAATAGTAATGTCTACCTCTTAGGATCGTTGTGAGGATTAAATGAGCTACTGTAAGTAAATTGCTTAGAAAATGCTTATTTAATTGTAGTATTCACATTTAATAATTATCATTACTAGGAGTGGGAATAGCAATGCGAGTGAGTTAAAAGAAAACATGAATTATGAAGCATTTTAGAGAGAAATAATTATTTTATCACTAATGTGAACAGACCATATAGGACATCTGACTTTTCATGGGTCTCCAAAGAAACCATGCACTTTTCTGACTTTAGGCCTCTCCTTTAGTCAGGAACCTTTTTTCCCTGGAAACTTTTACTGATCTTTCAGAAGTCATTTTAGTTGCCATCTTTTCAGCGAATTCTTTCTGAATGCCCCCAGGCAGAATTAGATTACCCCCTACTTGGGGCTCCCATGATACTTATAAAGTTGATATATTTAATATGGCACTTACTCATTACAGAGGTTCTCTTCCTACACCTGAGTATTCCCTTCTTGCTGACAAATGTGGAGTCCGACAATTGTCATAATCAACATGTGTAGTCTATGTCTATGAAACAGGTGGATGTCACTGATATTTGACTAGGTCAGGTATAGGATTCTCCTAGTGTTCCCAGGTAAGATTCTCTTAATACCTGAATTCACTGCCATTCCTTTATGCAGCATGTGAGATCCCATTTTGAGACTGTAATAAATGTCTGCTTCATTTCTTAGAAAATGTGTAAGGGAAGCTGACGTGGATAGTTATGGAAGAGAACTGTTTGTTTTTTTCTCCTTTCTCCTCCTTTTCCATTTCCATCTCTTCCTCCTCTTCTTTCTCTCCATTTTCTATCCTTCCTCCTTTTTATGGGTATAGTTAGTTAATTTAAAGCTCCTGTTTATTTTTGCTCATTCATTTAGAAATTTACCTAATCTTAGTATAAATAGATTTTCATTTCATTCATGAAGTATTTTATCATATTTTCATGATTTTTTAAATTACTAACCAGTTGAATATATTCTGCTTATAAATTATATATATGTATATAAACGCAATATTACCCCCAAACCCTGTTATTGAATCAGTGTTTTATCTGGCAACAAATGATATCCTATTATTAAGAAAAAAAATAGTATTATTATGACACCAAATTTACGAATAATAGCCATATACAAATTTGTGGGATTGGCTGATAAGAGATATATACTGGTTTATTATCCTTAAGTGGATTAAAAATATGTTTTGTTCTGATATCTTTATAGGCACATTAGAAATCATCTGTATTGTAATGCTGTGTCATCTAATCCAAGGGGGAAATAAAGCATGAACCTTTATAGGCTTTTATTTATAAATGGATCTTTTAGATATGTTTCCTTGCAAAGAGGAAATTTAGCTCTAGGAAACAGGAAAGGATGGCAGAAACTCCCATCTGCTTTGGAAAGTGACTTTTGCTCTCATATTGGGCCAATGATTGTTGCAGATGGTATCTATTTCATTTTGAAGCACCTGTATTTAAACATTAGATAAAACTAATTAATAAAAGTGAAATGATTAGCAACCCCATAAATATTAGTGTAAAGGCAGTGCTGGTAACATATGCTTGAAGCACCAAGTATGAGAGGCATTTTAAAGAAATACCATGGCAGTAGGCCCAATAAGCAGGTTTCTTCCAGAATATTATAAAAGAATCCTCCATATAAACTTATTTTTTTCCGGTTGTATTGTGTCATTCAAAGTAGCGGCTCTGTTGAGTAGAGGACTGAATGCATGGATGTGGGTACTGATTTTGCAAGTTTACCAGCTGTGTGAGTTGGGTCAAGTCATTTAAGTTCTCTGAGCCTCAGTTTCTTCATCTGAAGATGCAGAAAGTCAAAATAATTGATTTAGTATGACATTTTATCAATATTAATAGAAACAGTGATACCAGTAAAGCTTGAGCCTATAAAGTCATGATTTCGATCATTTAAGGAACTTAAATATACAAAATACACCTTTGAAATTCTTTACAGTGTGTTGTATTGGTGACAGTGATAGCAAGGTTTAGTGTTTAGGGCTATTTTGCAAATCACATTAAATGATCCTAATTACCTAGTACTGTACTCTATTTCATTCATAGCTAGAGATGGATCCCCATTAGGATACTGGAAAAAGCTTCTTTTAATTTCATTATGACAGAATTTTGTGAAGAAAAGGGCAGTGCCCTTTGAGGTAGTTACTAAGTCAGCTGTTTGAAATTCTTGGTGTAATAGGTCTTAGGATCCTGCAAGCTATAGAAACAGGAAATGTATTTGTTTTCAACATTTCCAACTTACTTTTTGCTTTGTTAGTGTTTTATAGATTTCAAGTTTTTATTTTTAATAAATATTCATGAAATTTGTTCTCTTCATTCAACAACAAGTTATAGCACACATCTTGGGAGATATTATCCTACATTGGCAGGGGCAGAAAGATATCAAGATGAAAGATATACAATGCCTTAAAAAACTCTGGAATTTTGGATGACAGATAAAACTATATCACTGTAGCAATAAAAAACAGGTAGAATAAAGTTATTGAAAAGAGGCATAAAGTCTTCTAGTAATTCAGACCTGGGAGACGTTACTTCTAGTTGTGAAAACTGGCAAACTGGTGAATGGTTCTCACGATGAGAATGGCTGGAAGGGAGAACAGGGCATTGGCGGCAGAGAGGACAGCTTGAGTGGCAGCCTAGGAATGGGAGGAAGCCATTGATGCTAAGCAGTACTTATTAAAAGGAGCACAGTGGGAAAATAAAGAATAGAAAGGTAGAATTAGGTCAGATTACAGAGAACTTGGATTTCTTATCAAAGAATTTGAACTTGATGCTTTCCAGATGGGGGAAATTATTAAAGATTTTTAAGCAAAGAAGTATAACACTATGCTTTAAAACGATTAATCTGGCCACAGTGTATAACATAGTCAAAAAGGTCATAGAAGGAAGGGGAAAACAAAATATGATAACGTTATCAGCAGTTTATGCAAGAGTCAATAAACAGCTGAGGAATGAAAATCCCCAAGTAGAAGTTGATTTGGGTGGTTAGAATTGGTAGAAAATAGTCACTGATATCTGGGTATCAGGTGTCTGAGAGGCAGAGGAAAGAGCTGGAGATGCTTCCAAGATTTCAGTTTGGAAAACCAGAAGGGATGGTTGGAAGGACCATTACCAGGAAGAGTCAAGTGATGTGAGAGGGTTGGTTGTGGCTGGGCAGAGTGAGCAGTAGGAAGAGATGAGGCTTATGTTCTGAATTCATTGAAATTTTGACATAAAAAACATCTCTTCAGCTAGAGATGTCCAGATGGTTGCTGGCAACACAATCTAAGCTAATATAGGAAGTCAGAGTTTAGGAGGGCATTTGAGTAAATAGGCCTCGCAATTTCGATTAAAAGTCAGTAGTTGATGAGGCAGTGAGTATAGATATTTTTTTGGCAGTGAAAGTAAACAAAATAATATGAATAGGTTGAAGGAGTAATGGGGCTGAGAGATTTCTTTTTAGGAAAGGAACAGAGCTGAACATGTTTCCACTCGGGGAAAAAGAGCCGGTAGAGAGGACAAGATGAAAGATATGAGAGGAAAAGAATGCTTCTGAAATTCCATTTGTTACCGTAGCATTGGTTAAAATCGAAATTAAGCCTCCCAACTGACTGCTATGACGGAATCCCTAGATTGGTAATGAAGACCTAAAAAGCATTAGGGTTTATACCCACTTTGACTATATACATGGAAGAATTGGTGAGATGCTACTGGAAAGAAACTGAGTTTTAAATGCAGAGCAGTTATAGTAAACTTTCATAAGACTAGTTCAACAATGAGTTAATACTGGGTAGATTTTTTTACAAAATATTTCTTCCATGTTCATCAGATATTTCAGATACCCACACAGGGTACCTGACTTATGAAAAGCTACATAATTATACAATTCTGGGTTGTATTTTTATGGTTTATACTTTCCATGGAGATATTTGATAGGATAATTTGTTGGTGAGGTGTTTGTGTATTTGATTCCTTACCTTTCCAATGACTTACCAACTTTATTAGTTTTCAGAATTGAAAATTTGAACTTTTTAAAGAAAGCATTTTATTTTTGTTTTGAAAATAATGCCCGATGTAAAATCACTACTATTTTATTATTCAAAGGAGGCATTTGAAAAGCTTGAGGGTTCAAGTAAAGAAACTGGTATGCTTTGTTCAGTGAAATCTGCCAGATTTATGAGGAACTGTAATAATAAAAATGATCACAAACTGATTTGATATAAATATTTTCCTAGTGTCCTTTAATCCTCTATTACTTATTAGAATCAACTCTATGTAACATGGAACAAAACCTAAACACACAGCTCTATGGTTCTTTTTGCTTTCTTTGGATCAATTGAATACGATGCATTTTACCTTCCTTTATGTGTGCATATGTGACAAAAATGATTGAGCAACATTGAATGATGCTAATTATTTTGAAAATAAAAGCAAAATTGGAGATTTTGTAAAGCCTAGTTTTAAAAGTAAAATGGGAAACAAATCAATTTCCGGCTGAAAATCTTTCTGTTGACACTGGGCCAAGTAAACAGTTTTCTCTTGAACAATATTTCTTTAGCTGTATAACAAATATTTAGGGTGGCCAGTAAATAGTTCATTTTCATTGCCTCGAGCTTTAAAAAAATAGGTACTCAGAAAGTCATTGATTAAAATATATATCAAGTGATGGTTATTTATTTAAAGAATTGATGAGAAACCTGATTTATATTTTTAAACTAGTCTCCCTATTATCTTTCACTTTTCCAATTTTTTTCCATGGTATTAAAAAATTTATTGCAGTAAATCTGAAAAACCCTGCTGATAATAGCAACAGTAATAAACGGTTCATTATTGTTAGCATGGCTTTCAGAAACATCTTGCAGATTTTGTTTTTAATTTTTTTATTTTTCAATTACAGTTGGTTTAGAATATTCATCTGCAGATTTTCGGTCCCCCAACCTCCTCTAACTCGAGATTTCCCACTAGGTTAAGGACCAGGTTTTATAAGTAACCAAAATGGTGCCTACCTCAAATTTTTCTGGGAAAATTGGACTTATTGTCCAATGGGCTTGTTGTTACCAAAACTACTAGCAACTGCCTGGAAGTGAGCAGATGGTTCCATGCTCTGCTGCTCCCTGAGAACCCTACTAGCTCCTTCCTGTATTTTCCCCAACCCTGAGGCTGTTGCCTGTGTAACATCAAGTTTGTGCTGTTGCTTTTATTACACACAGATCACTTTGTTCATTTATGGTAACTACATTTTAGTCTGCAACTTCTGATGTATAGCTTATGTCTGGGGAGATTATTGGAGAGTGAGATTCGATCTACACAAACAAAACAGACCCAGAGTCGGCCTCCTTTCATCAATCTTTTGCCCTATCTGTGTGTGCGGATGAATAGAGGTGGGGTTAGGGCCAGGGCTGTCTCCAGGAAAAGGGCCCTTGGGTACAGTTGTGCTTCATGCCAGGGATGGCATCTAAGCGATGTCATTCCCATGTAAAGACCAAAGTTTTGTCTAAGACTGATAGTTGGTATAATAATTTATCAGTTTACTTTTTGTTTCTTCACATGGTTTCAAATAAGATCCACATTTTGAATATTGTCGGTAACCTTTATCTTTTCTTTCTCTGAATTCACAGCTCTCTTTGATTACTCTGACTATAAATGTGACCTTTTTTATTGTGAAATACACTTAATATGAAATATACAATTTTAACCATTTAAAAGTATACAGTTCAATAGCATTAAGTTCATTCACAGTGTTGTGCACCCATTACCACCGTCCATCTCCAGAACTTTTGCATCATCTCAAACTGAAACTCTGTCCCCACTGACTGATAACTTCCCATCTCCTGCTTCCCCCAGCCTCTGGCAACCACCATTCTGCTTTGGACTCTGTGAATACGATTACTGTAGGCACCTCATATAAGTGGTATTATACAATGTTTGCCCTTTTGTGTCTGGCTTATTTTGCTTAGCGTAATGTTTTCAGGATTCATCTGTTATAGCATATATTAGAATTGCATTCCTTTTTTAACATTAAGCACAAAATGTATTAATATTTATTTTCCACGTAGCCACCAGAGGAAATAAGCTTACTTTGAATCATTGTAGGTTTTATGTATATAGAAATTTATGAAATTATATATATGACTTTAATAAACAGGAATGCTATAAAATAATTGCTTTCGACACCACATTGGCTGATTTTTAAATGTTGTGTGTAATAAGTAAAACAAAATTTATCATCTTAACTGTGTTTAAGTGTACAGTTCAGTGGTATTAAGTACATTTACATTGTTGTGCAAGCATCACTACCATCGATCTCCAGAACTCTTTTATCTTGCAGTCCTGAAACCTATTAAACAATAACTCATTGTCCCTTCCCCCGTACCCTGCCAACCACCATTCTGCTTTCCATCTCTATGACTTTGAAGACTATAGATTCCTCATATAAATGGAATCATACAATATTTGTATTTTTGTGATTGGCTTATTTTGTTTAGCATAATGTCCTCAAGATTCATTCATGTTGTACCACATGCGAGAGTTCCCTTCCTTTTTTAGGGTGGGTACTATTTAGTGGATACTCTTTCATCGTGTGCCTATAGCACATTTTATTTATTTATCTGCTGATGGGCACTAGGGGCGCTTCTGCCTTTTGACTATTGCAAATAATACTGCTGTGAACACAGGTGTACAGTATCTAAGTCCCCACTTTGAATTCTTTTTAGGTATAGACACATATGACTTTTTAATCAGATATTGCATTCATCTCTCATAGCTCTTGTCCAAAAGTATATTTCTTTTGAAATCTATATGCACATACTATTCTTTCATCGTTGTTCTCCGGGGAGGAGGGTGGCAGCCCCTTTCTTTGAGATGTGTATAGAACTCCAGGCTTGACACTTCCATCTGAATCCATGGGTTCCTATCCCACAAGAATTCCACTGAAGCTCTGCTCTTTAGAAGCTCAGCTGGGTTATTTAAACTATGCTCTTTAGAACTTCCAACACTGTCAGCTTTCCTTTGATGTTTTTTCTAGTAGACATGCTTTAGGTAAAGCTCCTCCACTTAACAGTTGCTGACCGAACTGAATTTCATGGCTCATTAACTCATTATCTAAATTGAGTCATCTAAGTAGATGCTATGGAGACATTCTGTTGATTTTATTGCAGTTGGTGTGTTGAGATTGGGGGTTCTTACGTTCTAATGAATATAAGTTCCCACTCTGAGTGATCTGAGGCCATAGGTTCTATATTGGAATGATTCAACCCTCATCTCTTTGGGATACACCAGCCATCACTGTAGAGGAGAGCAACCCACCCTGGGAGATGGGAGGATCTGGGGTAGGACTGGTTTAACTAATCAGGACACTTAACCTGTTTGGACATCCTACCTGTAATATATCATGAATCTCTGAGCTATAGAAGTAAGGTTTTGCAACTGTTAAATTTAAATTTCATTAATGATTACCATATGTATGAAAAATTGGTTATACATTTGCAGCTCTCTTTTTGAAATTTTTTATGCTAAGCATGCGTGCTAGCGACACTCCTATTTTTGATCTTTCACTTTATCTATGAGATACAAATCTTCATTACTTGCTGTAAGTTTTAATGTGATATATGAGCAAAGTTTGAGCATATTTACTTATTTAATAGCTTTTATTTTTCAAAAGCTGCTACATATATTCAGGCCTAAACAAAAAAAGTGGAAAGATGTGCAGTGAAAAATTTTCTCCTGTGAGATAGCCACCAATACCAGTTTCTTGTGTGTTCTAGAGATACTTGTTGTATTGCTTTTAATTGTACAATACAGCATATGGACAGGATGGTATACATACAGTACAAAGAAACACAAGCACTAAGGAAAAAGTTATCGCTGATCCTTCAAAGTTGTCACTCTGTGGTTCACTGGTTGAACTATACCCCTTCTCTCAAGAAGTAATCACTATTCTGATTTCTGTTACATATATTCTCTGTGCCCAGCAAGGAAGCAGGGATGCTGAATTATCATTTCCCTTGTTTCATACATTACTTAAATATAGCAGCTAAGCCTTTTAAGTGCCAGTGAATTGTTTATCATATTTTTTAACTATTTTGCAGATGCTTCCATGTAATCACAGTGCTCCTCTTCAGAACTGAGACTTTGCTTCTTCTGTAGCTGTGATGATTTAGGTATTTGAAGAGTAATCCTAACTATAAGAGCACTTTAAAATTTAACATATTCATGTTATTTTATGCATATTGCACACCTGCCAATGTAGAATGGAGATGTGGAAAATGGAAACCAACTTTTAAAATTTTGCAGCATTCAGAGATGACATTCTGATTGGGAATTACTAAATTTGTATATTATGGAAAGGATTAGCCTTAAAAAAGAGCTTAGTCTTGTTAATTTTCATGATTTTAGGGGTACTTGATCTAGAATAGGTTATCAATAAATGTTTATTGAACGGTAGTGAACTAAAGTGTTTGTCATATGCATACTTAAGTTTTTCTCCACACCAATAATACTTTTTCCTTTTTTGGTGGCTTGAGTTTAGTATTTATCTACCTGGCTTTATGTCCTGTGCTCCAATTGGTTCCCATCCTTGTCCCTCACTCAGCTCCCCATCTTTCACAATAAGCACCCTAACAAAACTTCTCAGGTTTCTTAGTCTCTATGGGAAATGGAAAAGAAAAGAAGACACTTTCATTATTCCAGTTTTGGTTCTTCTCTCTTCTCCTGGTACATGTAGTTGTATTAGAGGTGATGTCCACTGACATGGGTTGGGATGAAGCAGAGGCTGACATATTGGCTGCAGAGGAAAGACCGTTCTTAGTCCTTGCCTGTTCTAAACCTGATAACTGGCACTCCCTTCTAGATGAAGCTGGAGGATACATTTTTGAGATTGCTGTACTAGAGGTAAAGACAGAAGTGTGAATGCGGGTTTATAATGATTCTTTTTAAGATGCCATGGAACTATTCCCGGATACCTTCCTCTCTGGAATTCACTGATTTCACCTAGCAAACTCCAGCTATGCTTGATCCTTGGTTTTCTTACTACAAACTTATGTTCCAATTGTTGGAGCAAAGAGAAGAAGCTTGTGAAGAAATTTCATTTTACAGGACTTATGGCATATTCATGGTTTGTTACTCTTTAACCCCTTTCGCATTTGCCCAAAGAATACTCACCAGCAGCGCTTGTGGCTACAGCATTTACCCCGAGATAACTCACAGATAACAGTCCTAACCTCACCCCCAAAGTTTGCCACGAAATATCTCACTTTTATTATTATTTTTGCATCACTCTGGTATGGCAATAGTCTTTGGAAACAAATGACATCATTCTATTTATAGTATTCTGTTTTTGGTAGTGGTATTTCCATTTATAAAATATAGTAATTTTGGATCACTGAAAATGTCAAATCCTAGAAAATGTAGCATTTCTACATGTGATGTTAATAACATCGTTCTCGAACAGTTGTTAGCCGAAGATTCATTTGATGAATCTGATTTATGTATGTATTTCTGTTACATTAGGATTAGAGACAAGTTCTGTTTAGAAATAACTCCAAGAACAGTTTTTGTATTTTATTTTCACATTGAAAACCAGTCAGATTTGCTTCAGCCTCAAAGAGCTTGTTCATGTAAAATTAAATTAATGCTGGCAGTGAGCTGCACTTTTTTTTTTTCTAAACAGGAAATGAATTAAATTCTAAAAATGACTGGGTAATTTGTGGAAACAAATAATTAAAGAAAAAAAGGTATGTGATGGAAAGGAGGAGTAGGGAGAATTGAGAGCTTGAAACATGTATTGGAAAATCATGGGAATTTAGCAGGTAGTCAAAGATGTTAAGAGCCGTGCTTGTCAGGAATCCTAGGTTGGTGTGGGATAAATTCTTTCATGTCCTCTACTGTGGGTCAGTTCTTTAGTTCACCTCTTCTCCCACTTCTTGTCTGTGAGGGCCTTGGGCTCTGTTTTCCTTTTATAAAGAAAGTCTTTTTGTTTTGTTTAAATGATATTCCAGTTTGGGTTGGTTAGACTATAATTTTTTGTATTTCACTGTGGAATACTAATCCCCTGAAAGAAAGAAAAAGGAAGAAAAATAATTAAGAAGGAGTTGGAAGCTAAATTTTCCATGGTAAAGTATTCTTGAACTTTTCCAAGTAACTCTAGAGGACTGACATTCAGATGTTAAGGAAAATGTCTTTCAGACTCCCTGCTTCTGAGGGACCTGGGAGGCCCCTGTGTTCATTGAAATATGAATAAATTTATTAGAACACATATCTCCATAAGCCTTCCGATGTGCCTGGGCATCATCTAGCCTTTAGTGTATCTTGAGAGGCAAAGTCATAGTGACAAACTCAATTTCCTCTTAACTCAATCCTATTTGAAAACAACTTATGTCGCAGCTGTTCTAAATGAAAATGAATCATTTTTTAAAATTTGGCTTTTGCTTATTGTCCGTATTATGTTTTACAATGGTATCTAACAGTTAAACAAATCTTTTCTAAGTATACTGAAATGTAAAAGAGAATCGAGGGTTGAGAAACATTTGTGGATGTAGTTTTGGAGTCTCAGTAAGAGATGGACATTTCCCTAGATGTAAAATCTAAGAAATAGGAGAAACAGACATATTAAGGTATGGTTTTCATCTTAACTACTTTTTCCCTGGGAAGTTTCAGAAACGTGAGGAGCGAAGTAATAGCAAACACGGCTCCCATGTCTTCAGACCTTTAAATGGCCTTCCTTAGCAGAGATATGAAATTTTGTAAAATATTGTTTTCAGTATTAAACCATGGAAACTAATTTCTCTGCTAGCTGCAAATACTTCATCTTATATATTTATTTTCACCCTCTGATAATAATGAGAACATGTCAGTGATTTATGTTCACAAATGTTTGAGATGCTATGTAAGAATATACATCATTTTATATTTTAAATTTTTATCTTTTTAAAGGTATGTTTTTAAGCAATTAATATATGGCATGATTTAGTACTTTGTCAGTATTTCACTACATATTTGCAATGAAGCATTTAGCAAAATAAATTGGAAGTGTATATTTATAATTTGCTTACCTCCTTAGTCAGATAATAAATTTCTTAAGGAGTAATGAAACTTGAAATATAACATGCTGCTTCTCCATGTTGGTCACAGAATTTTTATTTTTTTCCTCAGAAGTGTGGCATTATCCATTCTTTTGAGTGAGGACATTATCTCAGTGAACACACAGTTTTTCTCGGAGAGTCACCAGAATAATCATCAAAGGAAAAGCAGTACCATTTAATGGACTGTTCTACAAGAATATTCTTTTGAGTTTATCTGAGGAATTGGCTGAATATTTTTATTAATGTTAAAACAATTTTCATTCTTTTTCTTCCCTTCAGTATGAGAAATTCTTTCAAAATGATTTTATTCACCCCTAATAACCTGAAAATAAATGGAAAAAAAAAACTTGGAGTTTGTCAGAAAGTATTTTATCAAAACTTGACTGTCTTACAATCTCAACCATTGTTAGTATGGTGTCTCCTTATGAGGTGGAAGGTTCTAGGGTTAGATGAGCACTGATAGGCATTCTGTTTATGCATAGACATCTAACTGCACAGCTGAGCACGGAGGCTCAATTTGACAGATCAAGCTACCCAAGGGAGTTCCTGTTGTTCAGCCACATTCAAGCAAGCTATAGGATCATGCTGTTTTAATACTGTGTCCAAACCAGTGGGTGGAACACAAGGACAAACTCAGGCATGGGATTTGTGGATGTGAAGTTTCTCCAGTGGTCAAGAACTTAGGAATTTAGAGCCCATAAAAAGAGTAAATAGGCCATGAGAACTGGAGTTTAGAAAAATCCTGCAGCGAGGGTACGAAGAAGTATCTTGCACTGAAGAATTTGGGGCATGGAGCCCTGTTATGAGTTGGAAGCACTTTAGGTGCCTGTCACTTTGAGACTATCCATTGATTGAGGGACAACTGGAAGATTTGACACTAAATTCCCCAGGGGTTCATGGCTGGAATGGTGTAGATTCTTCCTGCCTGTGGCAGTGGTGGCTCAGGAACAGGATTTATGAGGTTGAGATCAACGAAGACTATACCAGAAAGTCTTGACTTGTTAATATGTTTTTTATTTTTTAATAGGTTTGCTGAGATATACTTCACATACTGTGTAACTTACCCACTTAAATTGTGCAATTCGGTGGTATTTAGTATTTCCTAGAGTTGCACAACCATAACCAGTCTATTTTAGAACATTTTTATCAGCCCTAAGGAAATCCCATCCCCCCCTTGCCAGCATTTCCTAATCCCCAAATTTCACCAGTTCCCGACAACCTCAAATCTATTTTCTGTTTATCTAGATTTGCCATTCTGCATGTTTCAGAGAATCAGAAGAATACAGTTTGTAGTACTATGTGACTGTTTTTTTCATTTATCATGTTTTCAGTATTTGTCCATATTGTAGCTTGAGCCAGTATTTTTCCCCCTTTTATTGCTGAATAATAATTCCCTTATATGATTGTGCCATTTTTACTTATCTGTTCATCAGTTGATGGATATTTATATTATTTCCTCTTTTTGGCTCTTGTAAATAATTCTGCTTTGAACACTTGTGCACAATTTTTTGTGCAGACATATGTTTTCAAAGTTCTTGGGTATTTCACCTAGGAGTAGAATTGCTAGGCTGGTTATATGTTTTTAATTTTTGTATATATTTAGGAACATTGTCAGCTAGTGTAAAAAGGTTTTAAATATAGTCAACAATCTAAAACCTCCAGTTAATTGTAGTTGCCATTAAAATGCTTTTTACATTTTCCTTTTGATATAATAATGTTTTCTGTATTGGTAGACCTCTTGCTGTTATTAATAGCAAGCCCTTCTTTTCTATTCAAATTATTGAAATATTTCAGCCTAGTTCTCAATTTCTTTGGCTTGTGATCTCTTAGACAATTACTTTGTTAATTTTTTAAATAAGAATGCATTGACTTTTGGTACCATATATGAGTGCTGCATATAATTTATATATATGAATTTTAAGTATGTTAAAAATGATAATATATGTAAGATACTGTTTTTAAAAATAGAAAATTCTAAGATATGTTATGCTATTAAAAAACACTTCCTTTCCATTGAAATGCAAACTCTTATGATTTGATTTGTGACTTTATTATGCTTGTATTGAGATTAACCATTTTTAACTGGTTTCTTCAACAAAGTTTTCCTTTAATAATGAAGATAATAAGGAAGATAGACATCAGCAGCAGAAATATTCTTTTCTCTATATTTCCAGACGCTTTTATAGTTACCTTTATAGTTTATTCCAGTGGTATAATTTGGGATTATAGTTGATTACAATGTAGAATTTTATATATGTGGATTTTCATTTGCTTCTTGTGAGTCATTCTGAAAATAACTCTTTCTTATTCCTTTCTCTTTACTCATTCTCTCTTTCTCACATTCCTTTTCATTCTGTCTCTCACTGGTCCTGTGAAAGAACATGCTTGCATTTCTGCTTGGAGCTATCTTTAAATTTAATTCCAAACTATAATAGAATAGCATTGAGTTTTTGATGATGTTTTGTAATGGTGTGGTTGAAATCACGCTTCTTTATTTTTATCATATTATTATGTTCAGAATCTAAAAGAGGTAATTGGTCCTTAGGTTATACTTGTATTACTCTCTTCTCTATTATTTTGTATTTATTTATATTAGATTTTTAAATTATAAAATAATGCATGTGTCTTATAAGAACATGAATATAGTAGTATATAAATATTATAAAATGAAATCTCTCACACTGATTCTCTGCTTCCCATGCCGATTCTCTCTACTTGGCCACAAACCAGAAACACTGTTTTTATATAATCTTCAAGAAAATTTTAATATAAATATACAAGCACTTATATTCACATACTTTTTTTAAAAGAAGAAATGTTATTCTATACATTACATGTGTTTCAGTGTCTTGCCCCTCCCCTCACCTATAACTGATGTAACTAATCTCAGCTTTTCTGTTTGCTTTGGCCACCAGGGAGCTCTAAGCTCATTTACAATTGCCAGGAGCCCTGTGCTCAATTATAGTTGCTTTCTATCGTCCTAATTTTCTGATTTCTTTTGCCTCCTAAAAAAATCATTTTTTTTGGAGGGGATTATTATGCCTTTTCTGTGTGAGTTATTTAAACAATTTTAGTGAATAGAATTTAATAACTGTGAGTAATAGGACAGATCAAATTGACCTTATGCACCAGATATTGTCAGATGCTATTCTGTGTTTATATAATTCTGGCACTTTGGAAGCTCTAAATATCAAGATAGTATTTAGGAAATTGCTTTTTAAACGTGGTAGTTGGTATGGAGTAATCCATAGGCTTCATCATGGTAGTTGGTATGGAGTAATCCATAGGCTTCATGTAGTTCACAAACTCGGAAAAGCTTTTTATCTAATGAGAGCACTATGTTAAAAGAAAAAACAACAACATTAAGGATTTTCTAGTTGAGACATTTTAAATGATTTTGAAGTGCAGGATAGTTAGTGACCATTTTATCATTAAGACAAACTCTGTGGATCTGTCATAATCTTTATTTATGTAATTACACTATTTTTATTGTTACCATATTTAAATAGAAAATATATCCCATGGCTTTTTATTGTTCTCTCAGTCTGCAGTGTTTTATTTTGAATGTTGTCAATATTGATTTTATTACCCTTGGGACTGCTTATCTCTGGACCCTAGGTGCTTCTCTTAAACATGGATTCACAGATGAGAAATCACTAGAATTTTTTGATCAACAAAAAAGAAGTCGCTTAACATAGGTCTATCTTTGTTTGCCATTGTATGTAGAGTTTCTTAGCATAATATCCATTTTCTTAGCGAGGGTATTAGGCCTAGGATATATCTGTTTGGAAAATTAGATTAGAAGTGAGTTTCAATTAATCAGAGTTACTAATTAGTGCTCTGGATAACCAATGGTATTTAAAACTC
Organism: Eidolon dupreanum; assembly: GCA_028627145.1. NCBI lineage: Eukaryota > Metazoa > Chordata > Mammalia > Chiroptera > Pteropodidae > Eidolon > Eidolon dupreanum. The sequence continues at coordinate 161,097,654 of CM053502.1, forward strand.
AGTTTTGGAAGCTTTGGGTATGTTTTGTTTTCTTGTATGATAGATTGCCCAGGTATCAAATTGTGGCTCTTGGTTGTGGTCCTTTTAGAGAGCATTGAGATGAACTGGCCAATCTGTTACTATCAAGTAATTTTAGTTTTAGGATTTCAATTATTTACTTGCAAGAGCCAGAACTAAAATTATTGTTCTTAAAATCTTAAATTACATTTATTTGTGGTTAACTCAGTCAATTTTATTTTTAATATGTTATGGACCGGTCAGGATAAGTTGTTTTATAACATTCATTCATTCATTCATCTTTTCTTTCATTGTCAAACTTCTTGATAGTTTCTGCTCACATTGTCTTGACATCCTCACTTCCCATTTGCTCTCAACATAATGTAATCTAGCTTTTGCTTCAGCCACAGGAACAACATTGCCATTGCCAGGATCATTGATAACTTTATTTATATCAGACCTTTTCCCAGGTCTGATTTTATCATTCCATACCATCTTACACTGATAACACTCAAAATCTCTTGATGTATCTCATACACTTAATTTTATTGCCACAGTTGACTATTTCTTCCCTATATTGTTTGTTGGCTTTTTTTCCTTTGTTTAACATTTCCCAGAGTTATGTCCTCAAACCTCTTTTGTTTTCATTTGATGAACTCTTCCCTGGCCTTGGAAACTACTTACTTACTGATGACTCCCAAATCTTTATATCATTATCTTTAGCCCTTATTTTTCTTGAGCTCTAAATTTTTTACTGTAAATATGCTTTATTCAACCCATTATATCCAAAATGTTACTTGAACATGTAAATGTCATAAAAATTATTACTAAGATATTTTCTGTTCTTTATTTATACCAAGTCTGTGAAATCCAGCATGTATTTTACACTTTAAGCTCATCACAATTTGGACTAGCCTAGTTTGTCCACCATATAGGATGGTGTGAACTCTAAATTCTTATGTGTAACTGCTTACTGGATATTTAAGTTGGTGATTTTACAGACTGAGTCCATTTCTCTTACTGTATTCCCTTGTTTGGTTTATCTTGCCCAGTTACCCAAGCCAGAAATTTCAGTATCATTTTTGAATACTTTCTCTCCTTACTCTCCATATCCAATCAGTCAAATACCAATTCCTATTGTTTCTTAGTTATATTTTCTTGTCTTATTGCTTGTACTGTCAATATTTATTGAATCATGAAGTCACATAGACAAAATAGCAGGTGTACTTAGTATTAGGGCTGTCCATAGGATGCTGCTGTAGGAATTTCTATGTGGAAGAGGTGGAGTGGGGGCTGAGGCGGGGGGACATTAACCAAGCTTCAAGATGTCAAAGTAGACTTTCCAGAAGTAATTATTAGCAGCCAGTTCTTAAGCATTTGTTGGCATTATCTTGGCCAAAAGAACATGAGGCTTTATCAGCAGAGGGAAGGAGATGGGCTATTCCCAGGAAAGGGCTGCAATATCTACCAGAGACTATGTAGGCAACGGTAATATAAAGCCATAAAATCCAGCACCTAAAAGGAACATGGAGAAAATGGCTTAGTGAAAGAAAGTATTTTAGGCTAAAAAAAAAAAGCAAAGAAAAAGAGAAAACTAAGGAGTCATGATAATTACATTCCAGTAAAGAAAAGGTCATCTTTGAAAATGTGAGTTTGTTCTGTGACATCGGCAGAAGGGGAAGGTAAGACATGTATGTCATCGAGGCACCCTTTTCCTGCTTTAATATAAAGACGAAATTTTGGAATCTGATGCATTAAGAGGCAGTTTTCCATTGTGTCAAATGTTTATATAGAAATTGGAAAACACTTAAGTATCTTATAGATGGTGTCATTATA
>CM053502.1:161099986-161132379 GCA_028627145.1 Eidolon dupreanum
GAAAAATCAAGGTCCAGACAAGGGTTCAAGTGTCTTTTTCTTGGTCAAGCAGCTAGATAAGTGTGATAGATGAAGTCACAACCCTGGTTCCTTGACTCCAAGAATATTATTCTTTCTTATTTATCCCATGAAAGATATAATATACCAAGGCTAGGATGTAACAATACAAATAAGTAATCACATTCATATGCAATATCAATTATTACTTTCTCGTATTATTGAAAAGGTTCTGTATTGCTTTTCAGGCTATCATATTAATAGTACGGTCTGCATAATTTCTAATGAGAAAGTTATATTTTAGTGATTTAAACTTATGACATTGAGCTATAATCTTTTCTATAAGAGTGTGTACTATTGACTGTAAAGTAATTAAGAGGCATTGAAAATAACATATGCCATAGCTAAAAAGGAACAGCTCAGAAAATGGGAATAGAGATAGGATGAGTCAAAGAATATAATTATTCTTCAAAATATTTTTTAGCAACATTCAGGTTCCATTTAAGTTTTCTAAATTAGTTTCAATTTTTTTTCAATATTATGTATTCTTTGTCACATCCTTAATAACATGCAGTATGTTTTGAATCTACTTATTGGTGATAGATCTTAGACTTTACAGTGTATTTTGTGAGTTTGCATATTGCCAACAGTCATTCAGTTACATCTGGTGCTCAAGATGGGTGTTAAAATTTTGGTAAAAGTGGCAGTAATAACTGAAAAAATGGTATCGAATTTATTTATATGGATCTTTTGTTAATGATAAAGATGCTCTGAAATAATATTCCAAAAGGTTTTATGCAGTAGTAACATCACTTAGGTATTTGTTTAGCCTCCCAAGGTTATGAATTTGATGCCAGTACTCTTTTTATATAAATACTAGATTTTGTTGTGCTTTTAAAGGCTCTATTACTACAGTCATCCCATAATTTGATTTTAAAGCTAAAACACCTGCCAGATCAAATTCTGGATTTAAATTGTGCTTTAAATCTCTCGGTTTGACAATATTTAATGTAGAGCTAGAGAGATTATAAACCTCCTTCTACTATTTGATGAAGTCCTAAAGCAAGAATGTGTCCGGTCTTGGTATCCAATGGTTGCTTCACCTGTAGTGGTACATTTCCTTCAGTATTTGTTAGAGGAACCTTCATAGCACATCAAGCATTCTTTTTCCAGACATGACAAGCAGGGAAGCAGGGCCCATAGTATTTTCTCTCTCACTGTTGTAACTTAGGACCATGAGCAAAATTGCTGTTTGTACTGTAGCCTCTTTGTAGAGGCACACTTAACTCTGCCAGCCCACTAGGTTGGATCACTTAGACTATTGAGAGATGAAACCATTTTTCCGTTTCCTTGGAGAAGTGGATATTATTTTTTGGGTGTATATCATCTTATTATAAATATTGCAAAAAATTCTATACCGAAAGCTATCACAGTATTAGATGACAGTAGGAGTATTGGTTTCCTGGGAATGAGATTGACTTACATTCTATAATGCCTGTTTAGACACAGTTATTATTTAAATAAGCTGGAGTCACTAGTTATAGAGTAACTGATGAGAACAAAAGGGCTTTGTCTCTGTTTCCTTTAGAAAAGTTTACCATTGACCAGCCCACCGCTGCTGAAGGCTTGTTTCTATTGAGACCTGATTTGCTAGGATGTCAGACCATCTGGCACTTCAAAACTTCTGAAACTTTCAGAGACAAAAATGATTGTCTCTAGTGGTGTTTACATTCAAATCTAATGATGCTACCATTTTAAAAAATAAATATCTACCTAGAAAGATAAATGTGTTTTACTTGGGAATTTTCCCTCTGCATATTGATTTAATTTTACATGGAAAAAGTACCATGTGCCTGTGGTAAAATTTTCACACAGTATACAAGACTTAAGATAAAGTGTCTCTTTCAACATATTCAGATCTCCAGTCCCTCTTCCAGAAGTAACCACATTCTGTCTTCTTATATATCTCTCCAGAAATATTATCCGTAGTTCATATATTGTACTTTTATACAACTACGTTAGTATCCCTTTTGAGGGCACATACATATGTGTCCTACATGCATGTATATATTAGAGGTTTTTTTTTTCTTTATCAGCACTTAGCCATCTTCTCTTTTACATAGCTGAACAGCATTCCACTGTTGAAATCTGCCATAATTTATTTACACAGTTACCTATTGATGGACATTTAGATTGTTTTTAGCATTTTGCTATGTTAAATAGGACTTATTGAGCATCCCTGTACATGTCTTTACATGTTTGCAAATTAAATTTCTAGAGATAGAATTTGACTCAAAGGTTATATGCATTTTAATGTTTGATGAATATTGCTAAATTATCTCCAGCCCCAAATGTGGCAGATTTTTAAAAGTCAACTCTGCTGCTTCTAATAATCTCCAGGAAATGTAATGGCTTAACTTAACTTTGTCAAACATAGGAATTCTTCCCTCTGATTTTATTATGAGTTGCATAATACACTGTCTGGGTTCACTGTCTATAGAACGCTTTATTGGAAACTTTGGGAAGAAACAAAGTCAAAGTAGAACTCACTGCTCAGAGCAAACAAATGAGGGGAGTGAGATAAAGGTGTAGAAAATAAATATAACTCATGATACTAGGAAGAAAAGGGTGGCAATGGTCTATGACTTTTGGGGGGCTGTATTTAAAGGTATAAGTGGCTCATGTGGCAAGTGTATCGAGAGATTATTAGTGAAATTAGTGAAAAATGAATCGTGATAGTATTACACACAGAAGCGTGGCTGATCTCACAGGGTTAGTTTGAACTTCCTCTGGGTCCACTGAATATGCCGTACCTTAAATACATAGTCAGATTCTGGACTCTTCTGGAGGGAGTACCAGTTTTTTACTTGTGAGTGAAAACAGCACCTTCATTTTTTATTATTCTTGACGTGTTGGTTGTTATTATTAAAATTGGTATTGTATTTTAATTTTACTTTTAATTTTCTAAATCTGGATAGCTGAGGAACATTGGAAAAACCTTTAGAAACCTTTAGGGACCATCTCCAAAGCCGTGTGTGACTTGGTTGCATATCCCACGGGCTTGTGCCGTCAGTGGACATCTGGAATTGTGAGGCTTGGCCGCCTGAGATGGTTTCACTCTTGCCTGATGCTGCATGTTTCTTGGGAAGGATATGGTTTTGAAACGTTAACTTGTCTTGGCATTATTTTTAGTCACCTAATAAAGTGCTTTCTGAATCATTAAATATTCAGAATGTTGCTGAAGGCTGACCCCAGCACCTGGTTGGCTAATTCAGAAGCAGATCAGCTGGGATTTCTTTTCCTCAATCCTTACCCCACCCACGCACACTCCCTTTAGAAGAAAAAGCTCTTTGTGCCTTTAATCTGTCTAGTAGAATCTTCTGGCTATAGATTATGGAAATATAAAGTGTTGAATCTTTTTCTTAAGAATTATAAATTTTCTTTCCCAACTGCCACCTGTGTAATTATCAAAATAGATGCCATTATTGAAGAGGTGAACATTAAAAATAATTCTTTGTGTACAAAGCATATTGTCTGAACTTCCTGGGATAAAAGGAGAGTTCCGCCTTTCATCAGGGGGCTCAGGCCTCCATTTTAGACTGAACCTTCTGCCCTTTAGGGCTGTATATTACTTTAAATAGCTACCAGCTGACAGACTTGGTTGCTGGCTGATGTTAACTGGAAAGCTGTAATGTGTTGCGTAGTCTCTCCTTAATAGAACTACAGCAGCAGGAGACAATGAATTGAAATCTCAGCTCATGATTAGGTCTTGAAGCTATTTCAGTTTTGAATTATAAACCCCGATTTAGTAAAGCTATGAAAAGGGGAATTGTGACTCTTTCTCTTAAAGGCATTATAACCTGGATCTTTCCTTGAATCAGAATAGAATTAGAACCAGTAAATTTTCTATCCATGTCTGAAGCTCTTCGTTTTGAGTAAAGCCATGATGTACTGATTTATTTGTTTTCACCTATTGACCTCCATATGCTTCACTTTAGAAGTTTAGGGGATCCCAAAAAGTCTTTTCTTCCCTTTTCTTTTCTTTTCTTTTCTTTTTTCTTTTCTTTTCTTTTCTTTTTTCTCTTTTCTTTTCTTTTCTTTTCTTTTCTTTTCTTTTCTTTTCTTTTCTTTATATTGACCAATATAAAGAGAAACCTGTTAGGTTTGGCATAGAAAACATACTTTATAGTTTTTAAAAACTTGAGCTTTATGTGTAGCAAAAAGGATATCTTAAGATCCACCATATGGACTGTTTTTCAACAGGGCATTTAGACTGCTTTTTTTGCTTCTGTTTGAACCCTAAAGAATGTCTTATTGCCTTGACGAAATTGCTAAATAAGCCATCTTTTAACAAATGAAAAGATATATAGTTTTTCAGCATAATAAGTTTTTAAATTAGTCTAGCCTTTGAAAGTTTTTACCAAAGCCATATAGACATTTAGCTCTTGTCATTTGGGCAGTGGAACGTGGTTTTTATTAAGTCATTTAGATTTAGATTTTATTGATGCCGTTGTTGAGTTTTCCTGTGGTTCAGTTAACCTTTGCTTTCTCATGGATCTAGGTGTCTGTTTGAGACATGAATTATCTCTCTAAAGTATCTTAGGGAATTCAGTATTAATCTGTTGCAGGGATTGGGGTAGTATTGTGTTTATGACACCTCTTGAGAATTAGTGCACAATTTTTTAAAAATTTATTTATTTAAATTAGTTTCAAGTATATATTACATTGGTTTAGACATCTATATAGTTCATAAAACAATCCCCGCAATTGCTCCTTCCCTCCCCTGGCTCTCCACCTAGCCATTGTATTAATGCAAACTGCATTCCCTCTGCCGAGTACACAATTTTTTTGCACACTACTGTAGACTGGCAAAATGTCAACTGTTTCTAATTTCATCATTCAATTTATTATGTCTCTCTGGTGATATACCGCTTTCACTGGAGGCCTCTATTTTTTGTTTTTTTTTTAACGATTACAGGATTATAAGAGATAATGTATCAAAGAGGTGCTTGGTAAAACAGGAAAGGGCTATGGAGATGCAGGTCTCACTTCTAATGTGTTACGCAGTCATCAAAAAGCACAGCACTTTTGAATAATCTATCATTTAGCTATTTGAATTTTGTAGAATATCTTTGGATTTTTACATAAATAATCTGTCTTTGACACTTTAAAAATAACATTTTTAGTTACTTTCCAGAGTTTTAGTAAGCGTATATTTACCCTGTTATTAGAATTAGGTGAGAATTTTTTGAAAAAATTTTTTTCTTTTGAATAGCTCTATGTAGACCCACCGAGTCTTCTTCCCCCCTTCCTCTACCACCCTTTTTCTCCTAAAAAGTGTGTCATGAAGTTAGGATCATCACTGTCTTAGTCCTTAATATTCTCTAAATTAATTAAGGAAGCTTATTTAAGTGTTTTCTTTCCTGCCTGAGCCAAGGATATCAGTTCTGAGGAGTGGGTTCAGGCAGGGCATTTGCGGGAAATGTCAGGGAAGCTAATAGCTGGTACAGAGGCACTGACTTCTGGACACTCCACTGTAGAATTCCATGTGGGGACATATCTTCCTCTCTTTCCTTATTCTGGTTTTGTCACTTCTAGAACACAGGTGACTAGCATTTTGATAAATGCTGCTTCTTTTTTCTCATAAAGATCAGCCTTCTATATAATGATAAAAAGATATTTGGAGCTCTAATAATAACATATAGTTTTTGTCCTGATATAAGAACCCTTTAAACATAAGAATCTACTTTAGAGAAAGACTATGGTGTTCTCTGTTCCACAGTTTTTTGTTTTTTGTTTTTTTAATTCAGTCTTCAGATACATGCATTGGGGGGTCGCGTGTTTGCACATGTCTCTGATCACAGACATCCAGCACCCTGGGCGGTAGTTGGAAGTTTGCCCAGCTGAGAAAGATTGTTCTTTCTCCTCTCTCCTTTATTTATTTATTTGTTGTGATGGTGCTGGTGGTGCTGGTGGTGCTGGTGGTGCTGGTGGTGCTGGTGGTTCCTTTTGTCTCGTATTTACATAAAAAGTTTATTTGTTGCTGTTGAAAGATCTCAGCATGTGGCCCCAGAGCCCTCATAGATCAGGGTCAGCCCGGTCAAGTTTCTATGTGTTTCTTCACTCCATTTCTGATGATTGGTCTTCCTGCCCATGTCAATGCTTTTCTTGGTCCAAACTGTACAGATTATTTTTACATATCAATTTCTGGAAAATCATTAGTTTACTTCGTTTCTGAAATTAATTAGTGTCTGTGTATATCTGAATTGGGCGCTTTGAGGTGAAACACATTCTGCTAGAAATCTCATAAAGTCATTTTGCCCCCGGGGACATGTTGGGTTTTATGAATAAATGATGAAAATATTTTAAAAGCTTGTTAAATTTTGTATAGATCCGCATATGTAAAACACATGCTATTTAAATACTGATATGAAAATAAGTTGGGAGTGAAATTGGAAGAAAAATAGTGTACAAATCCAAAAAATAATAACCATATTGTTTACTGTCCCCTGATAGATTTTTGCTCTTTTCTGTTGGTAATGGACTCTCTTTCTACGTATGAGTAACTGAGTGCTAACAATTTTGATATTTAAGTAATTCAAATAGCCTTTTAGGAGATACATATTCTGATTTCAGGTTTTTTTTTTTTTCTCTCTATGCCCTGCTACAGAATAAACTGTTATAGTAAGATTAACATTCCCTTTGTGTTGGTATCACTTTTAAAAGCATTATATATTTATGATGAAATTCTGCACACAGCTAGAAAAACATGTTTTATATGGACATATCTGTCCCACTTAACTTTTATTGGTACACTAAATAGCTATGTAATGCAAAAAGCAAAATCATATTTTTGCCTTGGCATGATGTCCATAATAGCAGTGCAAAAAGTATATCATTTGCATTGAACTTTTTTCTTTAAAGCAATTATACTTAAAACTTTGTAGGAGATAGTGTTTCTGTGAGTACCAGTAATAATTTAACATCAAAACTGATGACACATTTAAAAGTAACTGGTTATTGCTCACATTTTGAGTAGTTTCACTTATTAAGTTTTATTTCAGAAACCAGTAAATTCCCCACATAAAAACAGTCTGAATCACTCTTAGAGGTATCAATGAGATCAAAGAACTTTCCTTTTTTTCCCCCCATCGTTATTCTATTAAAAGCTTTTCAGAAATAATACAATTGATCACACATATTTTGTACTGTTGTGTATACCTACCACCTTGTGTTTTCATGGGTGGGCTGTACATTGGAATATGAATCCTGGGATCCATTCAGAATCAAGACAATTTGAGAGCTATGTAGTGCATTTTGAGGCAGGGAGGCCTCCAGGAAGTGGGAGTGAGCTTCACTTCAAACTGTGTGAGGGGTGGTGAAAGGGAGGATGCCGATTAAAATAATAAACAACTGTTGGAAAAAGAAGTGGATTACAACACCACGGTCAGATCAGTAAAGGGTGCTGGTGGAGCTGAGGCCACCCTCGCGCCCCTGCCACAAACTCAGCAAAGGGGGACATGAGACCTACTGCTGGAACTTTTCTCCTGACAGAACAACTTTTCAAACAGCTTAGTTCTGTTGAATTGACAGCATCCCTTAGGCATAGCCTGACCTAGGGAAACGGACTGAAACTGGCTTGGTGGTTACCATAGCAACGCAGGCTGCCGGTGTCTGGGAGAGTGCGAGCCGGTGGCCTCTTGTCCCGTGTTTGGGTGTTTCTTCAGAGAAGAGTACACTCCTTGCTGTTCGAGCTCTACATAAGTCATGCTCTTTGAAAACTGGCTTTTTACCCAGGATTTTTTTTTTCTTTTTCTTTCTGAAACCAGTCTGAATGGAGGAAGTTGGTAATACTTGGCTCTTTTTTTTTCTTTTGCCTTCTCTCATGCAAGTTTCCAGGATATAGCTTCTTTTCGCTGTGGGTAATTGAGACCAAACTCTAGGCTTGGGGCCCAGGAGAGACCAGTTGTGGGCTGCAGGTCATTAGTGAGGTGAGCACAAGGGAATCCTGGGCTTCCCAGAGAAAAAGGAGACCATGCTAGCCTCATGGAATGCAGCTCCCAGAAATTATAGAAGCAGGTCTATTCCTTGTGACCTCCGAAGTCCATGAAAAAACGGACCCACAGTGGGGTGGCTAAAATGTCCCAGCACAAGCTGCTGCTGCTGCTCATGGACCATTGCTCAAGGCCAAGGCTTGTAAAGGATTTTACAAAGAATTTTAAAGTATAGCCAGAAAAGATACGGTTTTTGGAAATTAAAGGCTGTTGTCTGAAGGAAGTTTGCCGGAAAGATGTAAACTTCAAGGGCTACTGGACGATGATTGGTCTGAACTTCAGCTTACGGGAATTGCTGACAAAATTTGAAAAGGTATGCAGAAAACGGATTTAATGAATGTCCTTTTTTTCTTCTTTTTCTTCTCTTTTTTACTATGCATTTAGGTGGCAGATATTCTATCGACTGATTAATTTATAATTTCTAAAGCATATTTGATTTGATATCCTCTTAAAAATTTTTTTCAGTGAAAGAGCAAATTAGCAATTCTTTCTCTTGGTCAGGAGGGCTTCTCATGATGCCTGTCAGTTTTCGAATTCCACATCAGAAGAGATCTTTTGTACTCAAGTCGGCTGGTAATTTAACTGAAAGTTATTTTGGAGGAAAAAAAAAAAAAACCAGCAACAACACTAGGCTTTCATGCCAAAATCTGACTTCATCAGGCGTGGGTTCTGTTTTCCTTACCTCTCAGGGTTATCTCCTTGCAGTGGCCAAACACAGCCTCTTCTAACCTTTTTACTGAAGATTCAGTTCTGAGAGTCGGGAGAAGACACTTCACAGTGACGATGACACGTCTGATCTTAAACTTTTTATTTCTGAGTGTGTCTGTTTTAAATGTGGAGTACTTGCATGCACTGTGGAACTTTAATGCTTGGATCATTAATTTTGCATTTAGTTCTTTTTTCCATAGGAAAGTTCTTGGCACACTCTAGGATTGAGTCTAGTCTGCCAAATGCTACCTTACATTTATAGTTAAACAAAACAGAAAACCTCAACGTGCCATTCATGGGCTCCTGCCTGCTTTAGACTTTGGATGCCAAGCGCCTATCTTCTCTCAACTTCCAGTCTAAAGGAAAAGAAAGAAGGAGGCAAAGGACCTTTATCATGGGCAGACCCGTATCATGATCAGTTACTTATCAGTTGTTACAGATGTGCTGAGTGACTTTCCCCATGAGTATCTTATGGTTCATTACAAATACAAACATAAGTAAGACTGTATTGAGTCATTAAAGGAATAATGGCTTTTTTTCTTACAAAACTACAAATGCCAGGAAAGAAATGTGTAAAACCATATCACTTGAAAATTTGAAAGCTTTTCCCCAAACAATTTCAGTTGTTAATTGCCTGTTGATTATAGAAACAGTATAGTGGGCAGAGATTGGAGAAAGAAGAATTATGCTCTCTCCTCCCCTGTCTCTCCCCACACCCCAACTTTGGGAAGTAAGAATTATAATGCAGGGTGCACTTTGACCTCTCACTTTAATATGTTGTTAAGCACCTAAATTCCTGAGAGTAAGGGATGGTTCCCAGTCAACTCGTTCACCATTTAAAAGGGATGGAGGAGGGAGACAATATCTTCTTTATGGCAGCTGGTAACAGCAGGTGACAAACTTTATGACCCTAAAGAGGTCTGTTAGCTTGGTTTGTATAGATTTGTCTGTTTCTTCCTAAAAAGGTATAGGGCATAAGTTACATGAATAATTCATTACTTAGATCCCCTGAGAGGCAGTAATGGTGGGCAATAGCTGGACTTTTGTATTGTAATTGCTGCTATTAGTCTTAAAAGCCCAGGTCAGATACCAGAGTTTCGGTACCTCCTTCAGCCTTTTGGCCATTCTAGTTCTGGTCTTATGAGTACATTTCCTCTTTAACTTCCAAACCTTAGTATCTGCATATTCCTTGTTCTTATTTTAGTAGCTGAATTGACAGTAAAAGAAGTCTACTGGCTTATTCTTGTCAAAGGCTTGATTTAGGACTTTTTTTTTTGAGACAAAGAGGAAATTCAAAGAAACAATCCTGCTGCAATTCACAGCCTGAAGTTCTCCTTACATGTTTATTTTTGTGTGAGACGCCTTTATAAAAATCTATGTGAAAGTTAATCTCTTTGCAATATTTCATTTGTAGGAAGTTGTCATACATGAATATATTTTTCTCTAACTCAGGTACTTAAAAAAACCTTTTGTGTATTTTCATAAAAGCTGTCTCATATATTTAGCCTATGCTACATTGATTCATTGCCAGGAAAACTGGTATTATGGAAAGGTACCACTGCCTCACACCTCTAAAAATCAACTGCCTACCTTCCCCCAACTCTGAAAGCAATAATGCCATTTCTAGGGAAGGGCCAGGGCTTACTGCTGTAATGTAAAAGCCACACAAATACCTTCAGAAGCTGAATAACAGTCTTTCCTTAGTCTTTCCTTTACTCTCAATTCCCTTAGTCCTGTCTTTTCCTCCGTATGAGCGATCTGCTTCTAGAGAGAATACTAACATTAGTAATTTCACACTTTTCTATTCATATCAGTAGTTGTAATTGTTCAGTCTGATGTTTAGGTTGTCATAACAAAAAGGTAATTTTGTTGTATTCCTTGAAGCCATTTCAGGCTTTGAGAAAATTAGGGTCCAAGGTCGGGTTGGTGGTGGGTCTTCCAATGAAGGGTTAATCTGAAAAGTCGTGGACGGATCAGATCATTGAAGTTACCCAAAGACAGCAGAACTTTAGCATAACTTGAGGACAGCAGTTTGGGAGGTGAATTCTGGTTGCTGTTATTGAATTTTAGAGAAATTCAGAGGCTTTACGATTTATATTGGGTATCTGTTCATATTTGGATGTTCAGCACATGATTGAGATCTATGTTTTGGTTATCTAGCCCCAAAACGTGTGATGCATGGATTGTGTTTTGCCAGCATAGACAGGAAGGGCAAGTTGCACTTGGTACTCATTCTTCATCCCCTAAAACCAGAAAAGACAATCCTGGGAGTCCCTGGGATCCAGGAGTCAGGAAGCATTCTCTACAGGTTTCCCCCAGGTGACAGCTCACTAAGAATCAGGAAACCCCAATTGATAGGAACCATGAGTATCCCAGAGTGGTCCTAAAGAGGAGGTTGAGACGAACTCACCAGAAGAAGAAGACGACCTTGTAACAAGATGTAGCTGCCAGCAAGTACTTCCTAATCATCTAACCAAGTGATGAGGCGTGGGGGAGTTTTGTGACCGTGTGCCCAGGTGACTATCTGGAGAGTTCAAACTCGAAGTTGACTTGACACAGAAAGCTGGTCAGTCCATCAGTACACCTCACTAAAATCCAGCCTACGAGTTGGTTTTATTGCCACTTGACTTTAATGAATTAATTTTCTCCTTGGAAAGTACTCATAAAGGAAGCATGTGATGGCTTCGGTGGCTGTTAATATACTGTCATACTTAAGCCATTTGCATTCTGTACTGTCCCATTTATTTAGTAGTCAAAGAGGATAGAGTAATGGACAATTTTAGCTCAGTGACATTTTGAGTGACTGTTACCTTTTATTAATTTATGCCGTCCTGCTACTAGATGATTAATGATAATGGTAGTTCTTCAAGGTCGTGTGCGTGGTGTGTGTCTGTGTGTGTGTGTGTTTATCTCATAGTACCACTCTATTTGTGAATCATTTGGGGAAGATGCTTCCCATAGTGACAACACAGAGAAAAACCACTCAATACTAAATTTCCTTTAAAGTAGTTACCTCCTTTACAATGACTAATTTTTAAAATTATAATTTGAAGGTGTATTTTACTGCTCAACCTGCAATATCTAATTTTAAAACAAATATGTCCTTGAACACATTGTAAACTACCAGTTCCACAGTCTATTCATTTGTTCATTATTTAGTAAATATTTGTAAAGTGCTTGTATCAGGCATTGGGCTGAGTTTAGGGATAGAGTGGAGAACAGTGAAGACCTCCCTGCATTGAGCTTACAGCCTGGTGGAGGAGGACACAGGCATTAAACAAGGAATTTTTCCGCTATAAATGTGTGATTTAGCAAAAGTAGAGGGAGCTATAATAAAACAGGTAGCCCTCATCTAATCACGGTGCACAGAAGTCTTTAGAAGAAATCACATTGAAGCTGGGACTTAAAAGATGACTTTAAGAATGAGGTAGGAACTGAGATTGTGTTTGGTGTGTGGGTAGATGTGTGTTTGGGAAAGAAATTGAGAGCTTTCTGGGTAATAGGAAGTGCTTTTACACAGGTGAGGAATTGAGGAGTTGCGTGCCCCAGAATAGTGGTTTTAAACATTTAATGTGCAATAATGCTTGACTGGGCTTTCAAACCTGCTCAATTTTGATCATACTATCTGATTTTGATAATTAAGACGGGGCAATAGTTTAGCCACATGAAAGATTTAATGACTGCTCTTGTGTACATATGCAGATCAAACCTGTTTATGTAAAGTGCACTTTGGAAGGAAAGTCACTGTATTTTAATTCACTAGGATGTTAATGTATTTTAGTAACAACTGGTATAGAGTCAAGAATTTGGAACTTTTTGTTGTGAAAAATATTTTTATTAATAGCAGTGTTTGCTATGTTGGAATATAAAATGCACTTTGTTTATTGATTGTCATTCAAAATTGGCTTGTTCAAATTATCTTGAAAGTGCAGTTAATTGTAAACTTGTTCCACTTAGTAATTTTACTTTTTAAAATTCTGTTGTCTAACATGTATTTACAATCACAGAAAATGAGAAAAGAGCATCATAAATGCAGCTGCAGACCAGGTGATAACACTTCCTCTTGTCTATCAGAATATGATTCCGTAATTATTAATAGAGTGGTTAAAATCTATGAGATTAGTTGTTGAAAGGAAATGTAGTTTGTAAATAATTGACATCAATACATTAGCTTTAATAATTGACTAATGAATTGCAATCACTACCCCAGAAGCCTCACAAACTGTCTCAAAGCATATTTACATATCACATAACAACCCTTGATGATGTTATTTAGTTGTTGTATTATTTTTTAGGTAGTTGCTGATTTTTTTTTTTAAGTTATAATTCCTTGTTTTCAAAACCTAAAGCTCTGGCAGTAATCCTACTGAGTTCCTGGCAATCAGTCCTAACCTGTCTCTCAGTTCTGGTCTTACTTTTGACAGGAACAGTGGATTTCCTTTCCCCTAACAGTTGACTTTATTGATTTAGTCTGCACGTTGGGATACAGTAGGGAAGTTGTTGCTCACCTCACTTCTTCACCTTCAGGAAAGGGGTCAAGACTCCTTCAGAGAAAACATTGCTGTGGCCATGTAGGGTTAGGTACACATGTCGTGGAAAAATAAACCAAAATTATGTCAACAAGGCCCAAAGACGACAAATCTATTCTAGCACCAGTTTAGTTGTTGAAGACTTTTTAGTGACCTTTAATGAACTTCTGTTTCCTGTAGAGGGTTCAAATCGTTTATCATAATCTAAAGAAATATTTTTGCTTACATAATTATAGCCACCGCTTGATTATAAAATATTATAATAAAATAAAATGTATGTGATATTCCTTATAAAGTGTTTGCATATAATATCTCTGTGGGTTACATAATTAAAGAAATGTCCAGTTAAGGGCAAAGTTGATATTAAAATATCAGTTATTAAACCACTAAGTAAATAAATGTTTTCCTTTATTTGTGAATTTATTTTGACTTGGGTAGTAGGTGTTATACACAGGAAGACTAACTGTTGATTAGTGAACCTCTGAGTTTTTTTTAGCTGTCTTCTGAAAGTGTACATCTTAGGCTTTTTTAGTGGTGTTTTACTTAGAGAAAAAGATGTAGTCTTTTTCTTCTCAGCCCTGGCTTAACCTTCTACATTGTGCTTACATTGTTTGAAGGTATATTTCAAGCCTTTCAAGTGAATCCTTAAAATATGTCATCTGTTCTGTTATTAAATGTTGGTTTCACTGCATGAATACCTTGCTGTGGCCCCTCTGTGCACATGACTGGCTTGTGTTAAATGCGTGGAAGAGCATTGCTGTGTGCTCCAAGGTGGATTACATTTCTATAACGAATTATCAATAACCATTTTGTGCTGGTTAATGTTCAGAAAGGCTTTCAGGGGACAGAGGTAAGCATTAGTAAGGCAAGTCTCCCAGCTATACAGTGAGAGTAAGCCCTCTTCCATGGAACTTTAATTTATTTTAGCATTTGATGCTACAGGTTTACGATCTGACAGCCTCCCATGCCGGCATCTTGATTTTAAAACCAGTGGATCATTGCACATTGATCTATGAAGAGGTGTGATTCATTAAATGCATGTAATTCTAAATTTCCAGGGCAAATCATAGATAAGACTTTGCAGTGGAGACTTCTAAATAATTTTAGATTTCCCATGTTAAATTTTTGAAATGAAGAGATTAAACAAAATAATTACTACATTTCCTTCTAATTATTTAGTTATCTAATTGACTGGCTAATATACCAGTCAATCATACATTTATTCATGCATTTATATATCTGTCCATCTGTCTGCCTATCTATCTCTCTGTATCTATTAGGCTCAGAGGCTGTGAAGAATACAAAAGAAATATTGAGATGATTTTCTGCCTTTAGGAGCTCTTGATATATTTGTTCAAATAAATATGCCACCAAATGTTCAATGAAAAAATAAGGCATGCAGATTTCTTTTTCTTTGATCACTTTCTGGTTGTTGATTTTCTTCCTAACTTTTGATGAGGCTCATGTGTGGAAGGATTTTCCACATACTGAAAGTTATATTCCAGCATGAACATATGATCAATGGTAGAGCTCTTAGCCAAAACTTTACTAATAATTATGACTGGGCCAGTGATGTAGTTCTGTTTTACAACATTCGTCATTGTGGCTAAGTTGAAAAAGGCATCACCTGATCTGATGTGAGGAGCCAAATTTGCTTCATGCTTTTATTATCCAAATTTCCTGCTGTTGTGAAATACTCTTGTGAAACTTAGAAAACTATTTGTGGATCTTAGTACATTTCTGTCTTTCTGTATCTCTTGAATGGGAAGGGAACAAATAGGTCTGGCTACTTCAGGAGGGTGTGGCTTGAAGTTAGTTGCCTTGTGATCTTAGGTGTGGTCCATTGATAATGATGTTTAGAAACTTATACAGGAAGTTTAAGGCCAGAGTCTCCTTGGCAATACATAGCAAAGACATGCCTTGCTCACTGTTTCACTGAGCTTTCTAAGATGACTGCCATTCACATTTACTGTATAAGTTTAAAACTATAGTTTTTAAATCTATCTCTTTAGATGTCTTAAGTGCATTCAGGACACTAAAATAGAATAGTTCCATCCTAAAGAATGGGACAGTCTTGTTCAGGAGGTGATGCCTGAGAACCTTGCAGTGGAACTTCTTTTTTTTTTTTTTTTCACCCAGAGTTTCTATTAGAAGCACTCCAAGCTAAGATAACGAAATTGCTGTTTTCCATACGTAATGTTGCCCAACCTGAGAACCTTGAATTGGTATCTGTCTCTTCTCCTGCTCCCCTGTCAGTGTCTGCTTTGCTCTCTCTGGGATGGAGGTGCTTGTGAAATGTGGAAGAGTCACCAATCTCAGAATTTTTGTTCAGTGGCTAACCCTATTCTGGGTATACTCAGATCACATTCTGCAGGTGAACCTGATTTGGCTGTGTCATTAGGGTCAGATAACCTGAGTCCAATAGCCTTGCAAATTTGAAGCATAAATTTTGTGAAAGCTGGACATAGGACTTTGTGTTTATTTCCCCTACTTCTGAAATAATGTCATATTAGACATCACAAATTTTCTCAGAAATTATAATACAGCAGTTCTGCCCCTTAACACCTTTCTACTATGCTGATTGGACGAGTGAGGTGCAAAGGCCTTTCCATGCATCTTTCTGATTAGTGCAGGTCTGTAGGTGCTTGAAGAGCAATCACGTAGGTGCTGGACCCTAAGCCTTGGTTCTTGTTGGAATACGTGGCTTGCTTATCAGGAATGAGTTCTAAATTAATAACAGCATTCAGGGTGTTTAAAGAATTTCTGTTAAAATTTTTATTGTGTTCATTTAGAATTAGAGAAACTTAGGAAGAGTGAGGTTTATAAAAGAAAACCGAATATGAGCAGGGTAATAAAACTGTAGTGTTTAAGAGCTTGTTCTTCCTTCAGTAATTGAGATTCATTACCTGAAAATGCATTTTTTATTTATGGAGTACATAGCCTTAATAGTCATTACAAATTAACGCCGTGGACACTCACCCCACACCTTCATGATTCTCTCTGGTGTCTGTTTTCTTTGTAAGTTCAGGCTCACTTGCTGAATGATGGCAGCTATTACATTAGAGTTAGTTACAGCTAGATTGCTTCTAATTTATTCAGGAAGAAAAGATAATTGCTAAGTTAATATAGGTAATTGTGTTGATGACTTTATAATGGGAGAGCATTAAAATTGACAAGACCCTCTATATCTTAAATTTTAAATTTCTTACATTTATCTAATTACAAAAGGAAACCTTGTCTTTGTATAGAAACTTGGAAACTCAGAAAAGTATAAAGAAGAAAAGTAAAATCACCTTTGATCCTCTCATATGGAGATTACACTGTTTAGATTTATTTCTTAGTCTTTTAATGTGCGTATGTGCAATGTTCTATAAATATATACTAATTAAAAAACCCACTTTAAAATTAAAGTGACATAGTAGTTTTGTATTTTTCATTTTTCAACTTAATATTATATTGCCATTAATGTATTATATTAATTTTCACTTTTTCTCCCAGTTTTATTGAGAAATAATTGGCATATATCACTCACTGTCTTAAGTTTACAGTGTACAGCATGATAGTTTGATTTACAGATATTGTGAAATGGTTACCACAGTAGGTTCAGCTAACATCTGTCTTCTCATATAGATACAGTACAAAGAAAAGAAAAAAGGGAAAAATTTTCTCCTTGTGATGAGACTGTTAGGATTTATTCTCTTAACTTTCCTGTATGTTAGATGGCAGCATTAGCTATTGTCATCACATTGTACATTACATCCTTAGTATTCATTTATCTTATAACTGGAAGTTTGTACCTTTGACCACCTTCCTCCAGTTTTCCTTCACACCCCCTTTACCCCTGGTAACCATAAGTCTGATCTCTTTTTTTATGAGTTTATTTGTTTTAGATTCTACATATAAATGAGATCATACCATGATATTTGTCTTTTTCTGACTTATTTCACTTAACATATGCCTTCTGAGTTCATCCATGTTGTCACAAGTGGTAGGATTTTTTCATTTTGTATGGCTGAATAATATTCTATTGTATATATATCCCACAACTTCTTTATCCATTCATCCACTAATGGACACCTAGATTTTTTTTTCAATGTCTTAGCTATTATAACTGATGCTGTTATGACATTAGAAGTAGAAATATCTTTTCAGGTTAGTATTTTCACTTCCTTTGGATGTATTCCCAACTGGAGTTGCTTGATACTTCCCACTTTTTTACTTTAAAAATAGTCAATGTGATAAAACTATTTATACATAAATCTTGCTAGGATAGGTAATTTTAACAATCTTAAGGCTTTTGATATAGATTTCCTTTACTTCCTCAAGGTCTAAATCAATTTTTATTATTAATAATAATTCTCATTTTACTTAAACTGCACTAAAATTTATAAAAATAAAATATTTTCCTATGTAATAGGACAAATATTATTTTGTCAGTTTTTATTTCTTAATGCAAATAAGCATTTTTATGTGTTTTAAAATTTTAGAAATCAATTTTATTAGATTGAAAGGATGAACTATTAGTTTATCTAAATGTAAAAAAAATTAAAATATGTAATATTTTAGTGACTTTTGTAAAACTCCATATTTTAAGGGGAATTTTGCTCGTGTGTAAAGGGGAGAAAGACTCTGGGTATTGAGCAAAGCTCAATGATCTGACAATAACAATTGTATAACATTTCAAAAATTTCTTATTAATCCGAAATACATCTAATTAGCTGATACGTGAAATTTAGATTATAATACTTTCTGTTTTTAAGAACTAGAGAATCAGTGTATTGAAGCTTTAAGACTAGTAATTTTAATGTAAGAATTGTGGAAACACCAAATTTGTTATCATTTAAGGTGAAATGAACTATTTTACTTAAAACTTCTTCTGTGGAATATAAAAAGATAAAGCTATGTGTAGCAATCCCCAAGTAATGTTGACACTAATACCTAATACTTGTATTATTATCTCTTTGCTTTTTGCTTTTTAGGATATCCAGGCGGAAATTGATGCCCACAATGACATATTTAAAAGTATTGATGGAAACAGGCAGAAGATGGTAAAAGCTTTGGGAAATTCTGAAGAGGCTACTATGCTTCAGCATCGACTGGATGATATGAACCAAAGATGGAATGACTTAAAAGCAAAATCTGCTAGCATCAGGTCAGAATAGTCAATATCAACATAAAACTAATGGGGGAGGGTTTTTTTAAATATAATTCCTGTATATCAGAAAGAGAACAGAAGCCTTACTACTATGCTGCTTCTTCAGAAATACTTTAAGATTTAAATGCAAAGACTATTGTTTTGAAGACCTACTTTCAGTTCCATTTATGTCCAATGCCCTCTAATTGTTCCTGACTATTCATAAATTTGCATATCATTTTAAACCAGTAATGCTAATAACAATAATATTTCTAACACCTGCTAATTACCTAATTCTCTTTTTACCTTGACCAAGTACTGTGTTAGGATCTTTACAAGCATTACAAACATTAATGAGTACTCAAAAAATCCTAGTAAGGTGACTATTAAAATCTTTTCTTAACATGAGGCTTCATGAATATAAGGAACTTGCCAACTTTTTGAGCTAACGAGTGCCAAGCCAGGATTTGAATGTAGATCTTCTGGGCTCTTGACAGTGAACATGTTTTGCTTCATCATGCTGTTTGTATATCCAATTTGAAGATGTATTTATAGAAGTTAAATATTGCTTATGGACACTAATGTGGAAAACTGATGATTCATGTCTGCATTTGGAGATAGTAAAATTAAATAAGGATGAATATGAGGACCAGAATGCTGACTAGTAAAGGATCTTGAAAGAATACCTACTGTGACAATTATTAATGTTATTGGGAATCAAGAATATTTTAGAATTATACTTCATAGATGGTGGAAGTAAGTTTAGAGGAAACTGAGAACATGCTACTGAGCAAACATCCAAAAGAGAATGTTGGGAGAAAGACCTCAGTCTTGCACCTGGATCACTTTCTTTTAAAGTTCAGAAACCATATGATGCATTGAAACATGTATAGCCTTAAACCAAATGATCTTGAATTTGACTTCTTGACTTTCACTCATTACTTACTGATCTTGGGCAAGTCACTTAGTCTCTCTGAGCCTTAGTTTTCTCATTCACAAAATCAAAATATAAATATCTAATTCATATGATTGCTGTGAAGATTGAATGGGATAACCTGATAGTTCCTTAATCTATTTAAAGCCTATCCAGTGTAGCATCTAGTTGTTTTTGTTTGTTGTTGTTGTTGTTGTTGTTTATGTGAAGGGACTCAGTGGATCTGCTTCAACTGCTTTCTAGATTTCATAGAACTACTTTATGGAGAGTGTAAATCTTCAGTGATTATTTATTGTGAATGACTTTTCTTTTAAATCGTTTTCTGAAAAGATGTCCTGAAACGTTTTTATTCTTCTGGGGATCATGGAGGGAGATTTACACTTCGTTTTTACACTTAAAGAAAGGGGTATTGTGGCATGACTATAGAAGCTTCTGTGTAAAGATCCTATTGGAAATTATGTCAGCATCAGCCAACTATTTTTCAGTAAGGGAGGAAAGTCATGGAGTGTTGTACAGTGAGAGAATATACTTAATGCTTGTTTAAGATTGAATTTTTAACTGGCCAAATCCCATTGGGTTTCACCTTTCTGTTCCTCCTAAATATAAGTAATTAAAAAGATGTAAATGTTAACACAGTGAAAGCATTCACTGAGGTTTTAGCAAAACTGGCATCTAGTCCAGAGTGCTAAAAGCCAAGGGATTTTCCCTATTGAAGTTGGTGCATGTGGTGTTGGAATTTTGAGAATTTGGAGGATGACTTCTTTAGGATGAAGAATTTAATGAAGGCCTACATCTTAAACAGATCATTCCAATGGAAAGCTACAGACAAAAAAGTCTTTGGCATTTTGTGGATGTTGTTGCCTAAGCCTATTGTCATATTTTTTTCTAACCTGGAAATAAATGACTCATAAACTACAGTTGGAATATTATCTTATAAATAATTTAGTCTTATTTTTAGAAGATGGACTCATAAGCTTTTGATGGTGGACTTATGTATCGCAGTACATCACACATTCCAGTAAAATATGTTATTAATGTGAAAATGAATTAAAATAATTTTTAGCTTCATTACCCTCTCAGGAGATTCAGTTATTTATTCAAGCATTTCATAAGTACTGACTTCTATGTTTAAGGCATTGCTAAATCATAAACGAGATATAGTGCCTGCCTTTAGGGGGTTCACAGTTCTGTCCAGGTTCATGTGGGCCCAAAGGAGGGAGGGAATGGTTACTTTCACTCTAGATGGTCATCAAAGGCTTTTTGAAAGAGGCAATTTCTAAGTTGAGCCTCAAAAGATATGTAGTTATTTTGCGGTTGGACTGGGTGAGGACCGAAGAAGGACCTAGAAGAAGGAAGCTTGAAATAACACTGTGTTTTCATGGAATAGTTAAGGTCAGTCTGGCTGAGAATAGAATTTGCTGTTGGTGTGGAGGGGAAAGATAGTGTCTAGAGAAAAAGATAGAGAGAGAGGTAGGACACAAATCTTGAGACATCTGTGTGCTCCATTCCACTGGTAATGGAATTTGAAAACTTTTAGGTGACGTGATTAGATTTGAGTTTGTAAATATCCCTCCTGCACAACTGTGAGGGTGCATTAGATAACCACAGTCTGAGGACAGGGAGACTGTCCTTTCAGTATCTAGGAAACAAAAGAGAGTCTGAATAGATACTTAGTTCATGTCGTTGAGTGTGACATCTAGAAACAAATACCCTGTAGCCATTGGATGGATGTCTACTCTTCAAAAGAGCTGTAGGCCAGATGGACACATGGTGGGATGGGGAGTATCCAGGTGGAGGAGGCAGGTAATCATTGTGAGTAGGCAGGAGGGTGAACACTGGGAGAGGGCACAGCACAGAATCTCAGGAACCCTGATAAATAAGGAATACAAGGAAGGAAAGGGAAGCCATTAAAGACACCTGAGAAGTGACTCTCCTTTAAGGAAGGAGAACTGGGAGAGTGTGCTTTTGAGGGAAAAAGAAGGCATAGTTAATAGTGATGGCTATTTAAATACTATGTAAGTGTTAAATAGTGTTGGCTATTTAAGCTGGTGGACTAAGGTCAGGGCTGCAGAGTCCAGAAGGCCTTTAGTGACTTACTGCCAGGGCCATTTTGTGATTGATGCAAAAAATCTGGTTGCAGAGGATTAAAGAGTCAGACTGGGAAGGTAGGCAGTGGAAATAGAACTGAATCTACACAGTTTCATTTTCTCAAGTAAGTGGGATGAAGGGAGGGGAGAGAGAACACATTGCTATACTTATATTATTATACATAAAATATCATAAGTTTATAACAGCTGGAGGACTACATCTGTATCTATATTGACTTTTCTCTGCTTTCATATAGATTAGGTAAGTTTAACTAAAGTGATGAGTGATGTGTTCTTTTTTTTTTTTTATCTTCAAAAAATGGGCAAAAAAATTATATGAACAATTAAGCGGCAGCATCTGGGCATCCCGGGGACAGTCGAGCTCCAGGACACCAAGGAGAGATTGTTCTCCAGCGTACACAGTTTACTTTACTGCACCTGGCCACGTGCATCTGAACAACGCTGGCTTTGCCATGTTAGATAGAGAAGAACCCTTTGTTGTGTCGAATCAGAATTGTTCACATCGTCAATAAATCAACTCTCCTTCACATTCAGGGTATGGACCTTAGTGAGAGGATACCTTCCTTCATTACCTTATTTTATACCAGGACCTTCTCTGTACTATTATCTAATTTTATAGTTTTGTTCTGTGTATATGTAATTCATCTACCATATTCCAACTCAGTTATTTAAAAATATATGTCCTCTCATAGTTTTAGCTGTTGAATTCTTAGCTTTCTTTTTACTTTTACTCTTCCTCCTGAACCTGCCCATCTTTCTCCTAATGGTTGGTTGCTTAAACCCTTCCTCTCTTCACACTCCATCAGCCCTTGTTACCTAGCTTGGATTCCATCATGAGCCATTTCGGTGATGTCAGAACCTTAAATTTCCTCTACACCAAGAATTTCCTGTCTACTTTTTCAGTCTCTGATACCCTGATGGCCACAAACCCTCTATTCCCTGCTCTTAATTCTGGGTTACTTAGTGTTGTACTAGAAAGTGAAAAATGATAACATTCCTTTATGATAAACTAACCCTTTCTACTTAGAATTAGTATTGTGATTCTGAATGATTTTGTATCATATTTACCACCATGTCTATTTTTAAAAGGTTTTAATTTCTTTTTAACTCTTAGGTCTCTCCCAGAACTCTCTCTGTAGGTGGCCTTGGTTCATTTTTCAGAGAATGAGGCCATCTGATAAATGCCCATTCTGTGCATTCTTTATTTCAGATTTTGCTTTAATTGTGGTAAAGTTGATATTGTCATAGCAGAGGACATTTCCTCTAATTTATCGTCATTTTTAAAAGGAGAATGTTTGCCAAAGTTCATAATACCAGCTAATATTTTTGAACATTCATGCACCAGACCTACGTTAAGTGCTTTACAGGGATTACATGGTGTGGCTGTTGGAACTATGTAATAAATATGGCTTGATACCGTGGGTTAATATCTTAAATATTACTTTGTAATCTTTTTATGAGTAAATTTTTAAAACATTAAAATCCAAGGTATCAAATATTCTTCTTGTGATCAAAAATATACCTACAGTTGCATATTAAAATTAGAACAGTGTAAGAGAAGATAGCTAACGATTTGAAATTTCAGCTAGAAGATAGGCTCTTAGGAACTTTGTCAGTGTTCCTTCTTCCTTGGAAAATGTGAATTGGAAATATATATACTAATAAATTTAGTAATGGGAATGACATGGCTTAAATTTTTCTATTAAATTTATTTAATTTAAGATCATGTTAATTAAATATCCACTTATCAGCTTAGTGATGTTTAATATGTAGGTCCTTATTAATATGTGGTTTCAGAGACCAGTGAAATTGTTAAAACTAATGAAAACAGAGTTCAGAGATAAAATTTCTATCTTCCCATTCTTTTATGAGCTTCTTAAAAATTCAGAGCACCTTTTAAAAAGCTGTTAGAGAAGATTAACCTTTAACATCATCATTACATCTAATGTTATCATATTTTACAATGTCACCGACACCACTTTTAACCTTAGGTAGTTGATTTCACTAACCTTATTGTAAAACTGCTAAAATTTCCTTTCCCCAAATATGATAGAGGAAGATTCTGATGCTCTCCCCTCTTTCCTCTTTCCTCTGGTTCAGCACTTTCCAATATGACTTTCTGTAATGGTGGAAGCGTTCTGTGTCTGCACTGTTCAGTACAGTAGCCATGAGCCATATGTGGCATGTTGAGCACTTGAAATACAGCTAGTGCAACTGATGGACTGAGTTTCCATTTTTATTTATTTTACTTAACTTAAAATTTTAATTAAATTGAAATCGAAATAACCTCATGTTGCTGGTGGCTGCCATATTGGAAGCTCATCTATGGTGTTCTTTCAGCACAGACTGAATTCTGAGGATTTCACCATTTTTTCCCCTAATGGGTTTTAATTCCCTTTTTCGGAGCAGGAACAATCCACTTTTAATGTCACTGGTTAGTTTTGCACTAACAAAGCTATTTTTAAAATAATACATGGGCGTTACCATAAATTAAAAGGAAATTTCATTTGTAGTAAGAATGCCAAATTGGACATTTAATTCTGTGCAATCTGTACACAATAGATGACAGTGTATCTTTGCTCCTCTTAATTTGAGTCATTATTTTGTTTGTTATCTCAACAAACATATCTGGACAGTTTCTATCTGCCCTCTTAAAGTCCTACCCGTGATGAAGAAATGTAGTGTGGAAAAAGCTTGGACTTTAGTTTGGATTCTAAATTTTCACCATGGCTTCCTGAGCAAGTTTCTTCTTATTTGGCCTATATATAGTTCCCTCCTAAAGTTCTTGTTAAGTTTCCTTTTTTAGAATACATTTGGTTTACTTGTCTTTCTCCTACCTTCATCCTAGAACTTGTATTTCTGAATCAGTGTAGTGCCCGATATCAGCGTGAGTACTCCACTAATGTTTGTATTGAATAAATGAAAAACTATATTTTATTTTAATAACTGCCTCTCCTTACTCACACTCCTTCCTTTCTTTTTCATGTCTTTACACTGAGAGAAGAACTAAAAACTTATTTGAGAAACATTGAAAGGTAGAGGCTTCTGGTGGTTTAAAATAAATATTAATATGTAGTTCCTTCCATATTTTCTTTTCTACTATATTTAGATGATGGAGTATCATTTTTATGAGTCTACCTTCGAACCAGTTTTTGCACATTTTTATAAATATTTTTTCACTTAAAAATGTTAAGACAGTTGTAAAATAAATGATTCAATTTTAAAAGAGGCAATTTTCATAGACCATATTGTGTAGTAAATATCATCCTAGGTTGATAATATAGTCCATTAAAGTGTTTATTATTTTGCTCATGTTAGGTAACCAAAGAATGACCTGAAGCTAGTAAGAGTTAGGATAGTAAGTCAGTTACCCCGAATGTGAGTGCCCACGGATATGTGTCAAATAGAGAAATATGTTAAGATTCTGAAAATATGATTGATGACTGGTTATAAAGTCTTGGTGGGAAACGTAAACTTTAAAATGTTTAGAGCAAAATTGAGAAAGCACAGCTAACACCACACACAAATTCAAGGTTTCTTTTTGCAAAACATTCAACCCATTGCCTTTCATCTTGAAAGATGAAAGAATTAAATTGAAACTGGAACACTGAAAGCTACTACGGAAGCATGCATTTATTTGGGCATATGGTAGTAATCCACTAATCACGTAGTTATAATCTATTGGAAAATAACCAGAACAGATTTTCCAGGCAAAGATTCTGCCAGATCAGCTTTTTTTCCCCCCCTATGGAAAAAGAAAGAAGCACATATACCAATGTTATCTTTTTTTTTTTTTTAATTTCAAAGTCACTTCAGTATCTCTCTTAAAAAGTTTTTCATCTTTATAAATAGTTCTTTAGGTGGTGAATGCCATGCATTTCAATGATCAATTTCATTATTTCCTTGCAGTCAAAAGAGTAAATTGAATTGAAAAAGACATTTGTTCTTTAATACAATGAGTGCATTACTGGATTTCTAAGGAATAACTGGTTTAGTTATTGATTAAAGAGTTAAGCTATAGACATTGAAGATGTAGGATAAATTAATTAAAATAAGAGGTCAGAGTGTGTACATAAGTATTTTGCACATAGAGACACTCAAGTACTTCTTGATTGACTAAGGACCTCTGATTTCTCGGTGTCTTTTTTTTTTTTTTTTTAACATTTAAAAATACTGGGAAAAAATTGCAACAGGTTACTCAAACTTACAGCAAAATCATTTATAACTGGTACAGAGTGTTTTCTTTTAATATAATTGAACGTGTTTAATTCTGCTTTGTGACAAGTAAAACCACCATTTATCATAGATAGGTAATTACATATTTGGCCTAAAATTAATCAGTATGAACACAGAAAAGCTAGTGCTCAGACAAAATTGCAATTCATTAAAGAACAATTTTGTATAGCATAGAGAATATGATCAATAATATAATAATTATGGATGATGTCAGACGGGTACTAGACCTGTCGGGGTGATCACTTTATAAGGTATGTAAATGTCTATAATCAGTAAGTTGTACACCTGAAACTAATATCGTATGTCAACTGTAACTGAAAAATTATTTTAAAAGACAACTATGAAAAAAAGACAACTCAGAAAAATAATTTTTATAACGTGAGTTCAGTCATAGTACCTGTAGAATGAATAGAAGATTGTAAATGCAGGAAAATCAAACATTTTTAATAATATAATTCTCAAAGAGTTATAAAATACCTCAAACTTCTTTTTGTATTTACAAATTAGTTATTATTTTATACCCAGCTTTTTTGAATAAAATAGAATTTAGTTTGTTTTTTATTAGCCAGCTGATAATGGGACCAGAAATAGATTGCAGGACAATTGACCTTTTTGTATGTGACTGAATGCTGGTTCATGGTATTTTAGAGATATGCAGGACTCTGATTTTTTTTTTTTCTTTTAGCCAAGAGATTATGGTCATTATTTTGTGAATTAGAGATGAACTAGGGATCAATGGTTTATAGTCATTCTTCTGAAAACATTATGAACTTTTAAACAGACGAGATATTGTTGATATTGCTGGGAATGCTACCTAATGTGATCAGTGGGGAAATATTAGTTTGAATGATCTAGAGCAGCGCTATCAGCTTTAAGACAGAGGCTCAAGTAGATCAGGTGTCCAGAAAGGAAATCATTACTGCTGGGTCTGAGGGACAGTAGTGGCTGTGCCTGGTCTCACTCAGTAAAAGAGCAGATTTGTGGAGATGGGTCAACGTCAGGGTGAGCGTTGTGTGAGAGGGTATGAAACCTGATCGGCAGAGGTTTCATGCCCCTTGGGTTGCCCCAAGTCGTAAGTCTTTGGAAGCTGTTGTATGACAAGGCTTGCGTCTGTCTCTGTCAGCCTTGCCCCTTTCAATCTGAAAGGTCAAGGTAATTCCATTTCATGCAGGTTAGTGCTTAAGTCCACTTTCACAGTCTGTCCACTGGGGTGAAGCAGGATTGAGTAAACGCTGATTCCTTGAGTCACTGCCATTGTTTCTGACAGTCCTGTCTTTTCAAATACAGCCTACGTGATGTGGGCTTGAGACTGGATAGTGGATGAAATCCAAGGCTAACAAGAACAACTAGCAAGTTTGTGCTTCTGTTCACATTTCTGTTTACAAGGGCTTTTGCTCTCATTGGAGCCTTCGTCACATTAAAATATATTTTAACCATGGCTTTTCTGATTATGGAGATCACAATTTAAGAATCCAAAGATACTTTTCTGAGCTAAAACCAGAAATAATTATTGAAACAAACACACCTTTAAATCAGAGTATAAAGTACTTTAATCAATGATCTTTGCTCCATTGTTTTTTATTCACAGTGGACGTTTGTCACTGAACCTCAGTCAGCCTTAAGCTAGCTACATAGTGTTCTATCCAAGTAATGCTTTATCATTTTCCAACTTTTTGAGGTAAATGTTGGTGATGTTCTACTTCAGTAATTTATTTGGTTATAAGAGAAATCAAGACATCAATAATTTTCTTTCCTAAAAAATTAACTCTGTTGGGGGGAAAGAAAAATAATATGGACCTGTTGTAAATATTCCATTAGTACAAAAATACATAAAAATTAAGTGTTTACTGTGTTGTCAGTAGTAACCACAGCTGATATATAGCTTTTTAAACATTGTCTATACATATAATTTCTTCTCTCTATCTCTCTCTTCATGTATATAGATGAAATGGGAAAAAATATGTTAAATGTACATATATATTAGACATAGACTACCGAAACTTGTTTTTTCAATTTTACATTATGTCATGGACATTCTTCTTGAAAGCCTCATATTTATGCCTTTGTGGTGTGGAGGTGTACGTTTTAAATTTTGATAGATATTACCAACATATCAGATGAATTCAAAATAACTGCTTACAGGGAAAAGTATATTTTTTATTTTATTATTATTATTATTATTATTATTTATTTACTTATTTTACAAGGAATTAGACTCTATTGGATGTTAACATTAGCTGGTTATACAAGATTATTAGGCTACAGGAAAGTATATAGTATTTCTGATACAATTCAAACTTCTAAATATGGTCAGCATTATATCTCAACAGGGCCCATTTGGAGGCCAGTGCCGAGAAGTGGAACAGGTTGCTAACGTCCCTGGAAGAACTGATCAAATGGCTGAATATGAAAGATGAAGAGCTTAAAAAACAAATGCCTATTGGAGGGGATGTCCCAGCTTTACAGCTCCAATATGATCATTGTAAAGTAAGTTGACAGCAAATGGTGGGTACCTATTTAAGTGAATTTTGATTTTGGTGAACTAAGTACTGAAAATAAAATTCTAGATAAATATCTGAATTGAACCAATTATCACACGTTTTCACTTTTTGCTTCTAATTGTCATTATTTAGGCACTTACTTTAAATTGCATCCATGGCTTCCATTTGTCTGAAATAAATTTTTCCTTTCATATTTAACTAAATTTTTTCAAACATTACAGATATCTCAAGTGTAATGTTGCTTTTAGCTAATTATGACATTTATCTAATTTCCCAATAAATTTTAAGAAATTAATAATATTACATTGGGGAAGTTTATTTTACTATAAGTTTAATCTTAAATTCAAACATAATAGATCATAAGGAATTACAGACTATCTTGCTTATGGTAAATGAAAGTGAAAAAATAAGGACTTGTAGTAGTAAGAAAATAAAATAGATTTAAGTCTTATAGCAAATGAAGACCATAGTATTTAAGATCATTTTATGTTTTCTTTTTCGGAACTTAGACCTTTGTTTGAGGTACATTTTTATTCAGCTCAAATTTGTGTCTCCAAGATGTTTATTAGGCAGTTGAATACATAGGTCTGTAGTTGGTGGAAAGGTCAGAACTAGATCAAAATTATGAGCCTATATATTAGTCAAGGAGTTGGATGAGATCACTTAGGGTGTCAAGAATTCCAGGACATGAGCTCTGAGGCATTTTATCTTTAGAGGTTGGAAAGATGAGACTGAGAAGGCAGAGCCAAAATGGTACAAGAACCAAGAGGGGAGAAGAGAGTCTGGGATACTAAAGAAAGAAAGTGTTTCATAGAGTATGGTCCAATCACAAGGATCAAATGTGGCTGAGAGGTTGAATAAGATGAGGTCAGAAAATTGACCATCTAAGACAGTTGCTGACCTCCATAAGAGTCATTTAAATAGCATGATAAAGTTGGAAGCCTAATTAGAGTAGATTTAAGAAAGAATGTGAGTGGAAGTATAGATAACTCTTTTAAGGATCTTTACAAAAAAGGAAACAAATTAGTGGCTAGAGTGAGAATATGGGGTCAGATACAGTAGTGTTCCCTTATCCATGGAGGATACATTCGAAGACCTCCACTGGACATGTGAAACTATGGATAGTACTAAACCCTGTATATACAAGATTTTTTCCTATACATGCATACCTATAATAAAATTTAATTTATAAATTAGGTACAATAAGAGATTAACAGCAATAATTAATAAAATAGAACAATTATAACAATATACTGTAATTAAAGTTAGGTGAATTTTGGTATCTCTCAAAATATTTTATTGCACTGTACTCATCTTTTTTGTGGTGATGTGAGATGATAAAATGCCTTATTAAGTCAAGAGCTTTCACCTTTTCACTTAAAGGAATCACTCTTTGGCATATTCAAATAGCCAACATCACTACTCTTGTACTTTGGGACCATTATTAAGTAAAATAAGGGTTAGTTGTACATAAGCACTGTGATATCACTGTGATACTGAGTAATGGGCAGGCAGCGTTTACAGCATAGATACACTGGACAAAGGGATGCTTCATGTCCTGGGTGGAATGGAGTTGGATGGTTTGAGATTTCATCATACTATTCAGAATGGCATGCAATTTAAAACTTGTGAGTTGAGAGAAGTTAGAAAATGCAGTCCAGAAGTGTGTGAGTTAAAACACTAGAAATGTATAACAAGATCATAGGGTGGCATGAAGGGCCCACTTGAGGTCAGTGATCATGAATTTAAAGTAAGAACAACGGGAATGTTTTTCTTCATCTATGT
Organism: Eidolon dupreanum; assembly: GCA_028627145.1. NCBI lineage: Eukaryota > Metazoa > Chordata > Mammalia > Chiroptera > Pteropodidae > Eidolon > Eidolon dupreanum. The sequence goes on from CM053502.1 coordinate 161,129,973, forward strand.
TTACTTCCTTCAGTGAAGTGAAGATTACTTGAAGAATTGAATTTATCCAAGCAAATATGATTGAGGAAGAAAATAGCGAGGGAGTTAAAGAATATAAAAGAGTTCTAGTAATGATTGCACATGGAACTAAGCTGGGTGAGGAGAGATGTGAGAATATGAGAGAGATAAGGCACATTAAAATGGTGTTTGAAGTCAATCACTTGGACACTTCAGTGGGCCGAGGAATTGTTCAAATTGGGAAACTGAGTGGAGGAGCACATTCTGTAAAAAAGCAGGTAGTTGTCAGAGAAGGGATGTTAGAAATTGAGTTTATGGAGGGGTGCATTTATTTATCATTAATGACAATTTCTGGTGTTTTTTTTTTTTTTTTTTTTTTGTAAAAAGGAGCTGCACAGGTAGGGTGAAGAACGAGGTTCTTAGAGGAGGGCAGGCCAAGATGCTGAGAGGCCAGGATAGAGGAAGGGTCATTTATATGGATAATAAAGTTACCATGAACAGTAGAGAGAAACTGATGTCAAATAATGATTATAAGAAGGAAGAGTAATGGTATAGTTTGTAATGCTAACATAAAAGCCTCTTCATGTTCCATTTATTCTTTGAGTCTTAAAACTACCCCAAGTACTCTTGTTTGGGGGTGGGGGAAAGGAATAGTGTAGGTTGAATGTAGTTTATTCTTGCTTTCTGAATTTCTTGGTGCTTCATTTTAGACTTTTTTCAGATTGTGTACTGTTGCGTCTTTATCACAATTCCCATTACTTAGCATGTTGTGTGTGATCCAAACTAATGCTGACGATTGTTCCTTATCGATAAGTCAGGAGTTGACATTTAACAGCCTGTTCTTCTTTAACTTTGTGAGTTATGTATTAAATGGTTTGTATGAATTATACTGATTGAGTTTCTGAGTATGAGCTGGGTTGTTTCTCATCTGATTCTTATATTCTTCCTGGAAATAACTTTTTGTAGAGGTTTATGTTAATTATAGATTTTAGAATATGATGCTTTATTTTAGTCAGACATAGTTTACCTTCAATTTATCAATGATCCAAAATATAGGCTTTCTTAATATGTTGACAAAAGCTTTGAGAACTAAGTAGGCTAAGATGCTAAGAGAAATAAATATGGAATAGATTTTAGATTAAAGTTTGTGGAGATATATACTAGTTTGCTAGGTCCATAACCTAGGTGGTTTAAACAACAGAAATTTATTTTTTCACAATTTTGGAGGCTAGAAGTCCAAGATCACAGTTGGTTTCTCTCTTTGCCTTGTAGACTGCCATCTTCTATGTTTTCACATGGTCTTTCTTCTGTGAGTATCTGTGTCTTAAATTTGCTCAAAATTCCCTCTTTTAAAAACACCATTCATACTGGATTGGGGTCCGCCTTAATACCCTTATTTTAGCTTAACTGTCTTTTTGAGGACCCTATTTCTAAATATAGTCACATTTTGTCAAAAGAACTCTTTTCTAACTCTCAAGAGTAATATTTCTAATTTATATAAATTATTACAATGAGGGTGAATCATAATCATTGAATAGTCTTAACAGTAATTGAATCTCAGCCTTGCCAATATTCTAACTTAAACATTATTCTCTAATTTATCCTCAATCTTAAAACCAAAATCTCTAGTGGGTGTACTGTGGTTTCTTTGTGTTTTAGGCAGCTTTCTCTTTCCTTTGTCCTTGGAGATCTCTTTTCTCCCTGCCTTAAGATTCTTTTTTATCAGGAGAAGTCTTTATTTAGTGTACATGTGTATGTGCAACTTAAAATGGTCAATTATTAGAACTGCAAGGGACTCAAGAAATAATATAGTCCAATCCCTGTTTTTATAGTGAAAGGAAATGAGAGACACGGTGTGGTTTAATGAAATCCAAGATCTCATCCTTCTCTCGCTCTCTTGTTTCAAGACTTATCATTTATCTAGTGTCTGGCAATTTCTAAGACTCCAGGGGAACACTGGTGCAGAAAATAGACACAGCCCCTGTCTACATGGAACTTACAGTTAGGGGAAAGCTTGTTTGCCATTCCCAAATTTACAGCTTCTCTTCCTTCTCTGTGCTGTGAGAAATCCTTTCCCACGTGGATTGTGGCTGAGTGGTGACTTGCACGTTGCTATCCCAAATCTCTGGTTATTTGCCTAACCATTTATTTCACTAAACTGCAACTTTGATCCCTTTGTTATAATTCAAGCATGCTTTCAGTTTATGTACATGTTTATTTCTAATCTTTTTCTTTAGGAGATTATAGAATTTCAATTATAACATGACATAGCTTTAAACAGAACATAAAATCATTTTTAAACTATTTTCCACAAATACGTTTAGAGTTCAATTTAGGTGTCTTTTCTTTTACTTTTGTCTACTATTATAAACACTTTTTTTCCTGACTTCTTGCTATTTTAGATCTTTAA
>CM053502.1:161132879-161215769 GCA_028627145.1 Eidolon dupreanum
CGATTACTTGAAAAGTACCTACAATTTATGTAGTGTTCATTTATAACATTAGAGATTAATTCAGTCAAATAGTTTAAGATTTGATAAAATTTTGGATGCAGATTTTGCTATTCAACTTTCACTTCATTTTCATACCAGTGTAAATATTAAGTTATATAGGGACAGTCATCAGAGCTCTACCACCCTTTCTCCAATAGAATGAATATTTGATTTTTAGAAAATGAAATCACCAAGAATAATTAAAAGCATCTAACTCAGATATAATTTCTTGTAGGTTTGTCCATGTCCTCAGGACTACTCTGTCCTTTGCTTAATCTAGTGTAACTTCTATATTCAGATCTCATTATATGAGTCATGGCATTAGGGCTTAAATGGAATTGCCAAGATATATTAGCAGATTTACTCATTAAAATAACAAATTTGAACACTATCTTTAAAACAGCAACACCCCATCATAAAATTTAGTCTGTGTGTATAGTTTTTTTTCTGCTACCAAAGCAATTTGAAACTCCCCCTGCAAACTGTATTTCCAAGGTCTTGCTGTATTATGAGGCTACCTAAAGTGGGGAATCGGCCTTTTACTAAAATTGCTTAAAATTACTTTCCAAGTTCTCCTCCTACTTTGACACCTATCTTGACTTCCTTCTTACCAGATATCAAATGCACAGGTGCCTAAGGTCTATTGGTAAAGCTGTTACTTGTGCGCAGACCTGAAGTGGCAGCTTCTAAGTGAGCCTCACCACTAAGGGTTCATCTAACTTAGAGAGAGAACCAAGGCAGCCATTAATAGGTGTCACTCTCCGGTGGTAAAATTGAGTGGACCACAAATGTGATCAAGAAACAGAGTTCTGTTAAACCAAGCAATACAGCCTGCCCCTTTATTTAACCCATTCTTAGTGAACTGCCTCTGGACATATTTAGCCCAGAGACAATTTCATTTATTTAACAGTTCATTTCTTCATTCAAGAAACTTCTGTGTTGCACCTAATGTTTGCCACATACTTCGCTAGGTACTGGGCACGTATCAGTTGATGACTGTTTTGCTGTCACAGATTTTACCATCTAGCACCAGAGAGGGGCTTGAAAACAGGTAATGACAGTGGATATCAAAAGCATTGTAAAACGAGCATGAACACAAGTCAGGGAGGCACATATGAATCATGATTATTTGTACTTAGGAAGATTGTGTAAAGTTCCACAAAGCAAGAAGCCTTTGAGCTAGAAAGAGACCGTGGGGTAAGAATTCTCTTCAGATTTTTATCAAAACTTTTGGCAGGAATACCCTCCAAATTAACCATGGAATAGAGCCGGAGTTGTCACTGACCTCCCTTTTTGATTTTATACAGAAACAGGCTGAAAGAGGAAGAAAATGCAAGTTCAGCCCCTGACACAGTGCTTGATAGTAAATACTGAATGTATTTGCTGGATGAAGAAATACATTTATGTGTGCATATATGTTTAAAAGTTTAGGGAATAATGCTGTATTACTACTCTGAGAAGCTGGAGGACTTCTATCTTAGTTTCAGCATTCATGCTTAGTATTCTGATTCAGGCGTCATTTTTTTATGTCAATGGGATGGAACCAAAAATAAATTTGTATATTAAATGTTCATTTAGGAATATAATGAAAGCTTCTTAAGCACTATGAAGGAGATTTTTTTTAATTCCATCTGCATACCAATGAACAGTAAGCCTGTTTTCCCTTTTTCGTGTCGTTTTATTAGTGCTATCAAATTTAATGACTCTTCTGCCCTTTTTTGCTGTCATACTATAATAATTTCACCCATATTTGCTGATTTAGCTTTGGAAGCAAAATTGGGGGAAAAAGCAAATTACATTCTAACAGATTCTCCATATGTTTATATCATTTATTTTTTTCTGCTTGTATTCTCCAATAAGCGATGTTTTTTTGAAACCAAAAGCTGAGGAAGCCTGCTGTACCAGCAGTACTTGTTTGTTGTAGGGAGCATGCTCTGCATCTACAGTCAGCCTCATGGGTGTGTGCCCCGTGCAGTCACCATCACACAGAGGGCCCGGCTCTCAGCAGGGCCCTGTGCCTGGTTCAATGCTCTGCTGCCGCCATCTTGAAATTCTGAGTACTTTCGGACAAAGGGCTCTGTAATTTCACTTTGCACTGGGCTCTGCAAATTATACAGCCAGGACTGCTTGCTTCGAGAAGGAAAACATTGATGTATATGTTTTGACATACATAAAATAATACTTTTACAATAATGAAATCCTCTTAATACTTTAAGCACCCTCTTTCTCCTCAAATAAGTAGACCATCCAAAGCTCCAACTCTTCTTTACATGCCCTTGGTTGTAACTTGTCATGTCTCTGCTTGTTAGCGTTGGCTGAGTTGTAATTAGTGGTTTATTTTCGGGGCTCCCTTTCCTGTTGACTCAATAACTGTTTTGTCTCTTTATTTGACTTTTAAGTCACTACTCTATCCTGATTTTCTTATCTCATTGGTAGTTCCTTCTGAGTCTTCTTTGCTGGTTCCTCCTTTTTTCCTCAACCTCCTAAAATTGGGATGTGCCAGGGGTCAGGCCATGCCAGCTTCTCTATAACCATTTTGTTCTGAACCTGTCCGGTCTTCTGCTATTAGCTGTATGCCAACCACTCTCAAATTTATATTTGTTTACATGTCATCTCTACTTAGGAATCTAATAGACATCTCTAACTTAATATGTCCAAACCAAATTCCTCAACTTGCCCTTCAACCATTTTCTACCCAGACTTCCCATTTCAATTGATATAATTCTATTTCAGGTTGCTAAGTAAAAAATAAAAATCACTTCAATATTGTCTTTCTCTCATATTCAGTCTGTTAGGAAATCTTGTTGGATCTATATTCAAAATATAAGATCTAAATCTTATTCCCTCTTATGAGCTCTTTGGAGCTACAATTATCAGTCTGTTATTTATGTTCAAATAAATCAAAATACTGTAGTAGGCTTCCCATCTAATTCATAATAAAAGCCACAGAATGGTTTTTAAGACTCTAAAGGATCTGACTTGCCTTTCATTCACACCTTGCTCACCTCATTTTTACTATTTTCTCTGTTACACACTGACTTCAGCCACTCTAGTCTTTTGACGTGCCTTCAGTCACAGCTCCATGCTACTTTCTATGCCCAGATTCTCTTTCCCTGATATCCACATGGTTAACTGTTTTCAAATGTTTGCTCTATGTCACTTTCCCAATGAAGCCTACCCACATTTCTCTATTTCAATTGAAACCTCCTTCCCAGCATTCATAATCTCATTTACCCTGTTCTATTTTTTTCTTTTTCCATAACATTTATTGTCTTCTAACATAATCATTTATTTATTTTCTGCTGTCTCTTTGTGTGTGCCTGGCAGTCTAGATGCTCAAGAAATAAATATTGGTTGCATGTCGAGTGAATGAAATACACCCAAAGATAACACGTCTGTTGGTATGAATGTTCCTGTTTCTTTTTATCTCTCTATAATCCCTTTTCACTTATTCATGTTTGAAAAAATATTACATTTTGACATTTCTACTTTAAATAGCTGAATCTTTAATAAAGATAATAGCTGACAGAAAAATAAGCAACAATCTTTTCTCAAAAGCTAGACATAATTTCGATTACGTGACATACTTGAAATTGAAAGAAAATTAATCAACACCATTATACTTTATGCTTTAATATCATAGTCAGTTAAGAGGTTATCTTTTCCTGTCTTAATCCTGCCTAAATTATTCAAAACAATAGTTGGAAAAATTTTTGTAAGGGGGGAAAGAATTGGGATAACTTTGATCATTAAGATAGCATTTAAGATATAGCTTATTATTTTACCCTTTTGTGCTGAATACTGCCAGATTCTCCCAATGTTTGTGTTTCTCTTATGTAGAAATTGATACCTTGAAAGCTAGATGAGTTAAGATTCCTAGCAAATATAGGGAATAGCTTAAACATATGGAATCCTTCATTCAGTAACTATGTTGTGATATATTACATTTTATAAATAAATCTAGCTTCAGAGAGGTTACTGGAGTAAAACATAAGGAAAAGTGTTATGATTGTTATAGGTCGTAAAAGTATGTGTTTAAGTTATATTTGCAATTTTTAGTAATGCTGGTTTTTAAAAAGTAGTAAGTCATTCAATGATAAATGAACTTGATTTCATTCAGCATTCCTTTCTTAAAAGTATAATTTTTAATTATGAAAGTAATATAGATTTTATAAAATAAAGAACAATGGCCATAATTTTACCACTGTAACACAAGCATTTTCATTTGGCATTATTTCCTTTTTGCATATTTACCTTTTACACAATTTTGATAGGGTACATAGTTTTTATCCTGTCATGTATGTTGTGCCTAATTCTTCACGTTGCTATATAGCCATTATTACAATAATTTTTCAAGGTTACATAATGGTCCCTAGTGTAACCATACCTTAGTGAACCTAAATATCTTCCAGGTGTTAAGTATTTAAGTTGGTTTCCATTTTTATTAATCATAAATAATGTTATATTGAAAACTTTGTGTTTAAAGTTTTTTCTGGATCATTTTCTTAGGATATATTCCCAAAGGTGAAATTCTTGTTTCACACAATATGAACATAGTAATGACTCTTGATATATCGCCAAACTACTTTTCCAAATGATTGAACCAGTTTTCTGCCTCCAGCAACGTATGAAAGTGAAGTTTCACTGTACTCTAGCCTGTGATTTCTCATTTTTATCCTTCCTTTTTGTGACCTTGTATTTTTTCCGTTAAAATCCTAATATTTCATGGCAGTATGGGAATTTAGAGAGCAGTTTTAGGATGTCAGATGTATGATTCAAGTTTCTCTCTCAAAGAGAAGAGTGGAAATGGTTGAATGTGTTTGATTTAGTTGTGCCTTGAAGGTTAAGGGAAAAAGTTGTCCATTGTTTGTTGAACTAATTAGTTGAAGAAATTTGGTATTTATATGAAATTAGTGTGTGTGTGATGTAATCTGGCTAACCATTTTTACCATCACAGAGGTTTACATTACTATTTTATTCTAGAACAAAGTGGTTCATTAAAAGATACTACATGTATTTGTTTGTTATCTAAATATTTAAAGTGACATAAGAGGCTTACAACAGTTTTATGCTTACCAAATATTTTGGCTTAATCTTGGAGGAGCACATAATTCCATTTTTGTTATAATTAAATAATTTATCCCTTAGAAGAGTTAAATCCAGTTGTTCCTACTAATCTCAGTTTGGGTACTGGTATTAGTCATACAAAGCTGTAGATAAAACAGCTAGAACTTTCTTCATGAATAAAAGTGAATAGAGGCTGAGGAAAAAAGTTCAGTCTCAGAAAAGAGCTGAGAATGATGGTAAGACTTTAGATTAGCATGTTTTAATAGTGGCTACGTCATTGAATAGTTTCAAAATTTGTTCATATTCACTGTCTCACTGGTGCAGTTAAGTAGAATGAAAGATTTTGCTATTAACATTCAGAGAAGTTATGGGGCAAAGCCAAGGGCTCATGGCGGATAAGGATGTGTCTGCATGGTGTGCACTAGACTGTAACACAAGAATTTGGGCTGCAAATTTCTATCTGATTTTGCTGCACCACAAAACAATTTTTTAAATGTCTCCTTATTCTTTCATACACAAGTTCATGGAGTTTCCAGTGTACTGTCTGGGGCACAGATGTGAGTCCTCTGAGAGGGTTCAATATGGTGTAGGAGTCAAGTCTGCAAAGAGGACAGGGCAGGCACTTGGGGCGCATGCTCTAGCAAAGCAGATAACAGGAACTGTAGAAGTGCAGAGGAGGAAGGGCGGGCTTTGCATGGGAACCGGGTGATGTTTATACTATGGTGAAGGGGGTATTGGAGCTGGGTCTATCAGGATCAGGAAGGATGACCATACTGGATGTCTTTGACTTTGACCAGTGAGGGTCAATGAGGTTGCTAAGAAAGCATACAGATATTATGTCTTGAGAAATAACTTTTTCTATGAAGAGCTGTAAGGAGGTGACTTACTTCTTTGCTCTAATGCTCCAAGTTGTTTCCTGCCGATTTCTTCTGCAGACCAGCTTTATGTTAGCTACATTTTATTTCAAGTCCGTTTACTAATTTTTTCATTCATTCAGCCAGCAGATATATTGACTGTTGTGATCTAAATAATGAGGAGCCACCCACTGAAGATGTGAAGCAAAAGCTTTCTGAATTGCCAAGGCTGTGAGGCAGGAAAAGCTTGTCATATTCTAGGAATGGAAATAAAGACTTTGAGACTGGAAATTAGGACGTGTTAGTTGGTGAGGTTGGAGAGAAGGAAAGGTCCAGATCTTGGTTGGGAATTTGGACTTTGTTCTGAGTGCAACAGAGAGCCATTGAGGGGTTTTAGGCAGGTGAGCAAAGGATCTGATTTATCTATCATTTTAATATTATGATCTAGAAAACTTTAAGAAAAGTGTATCCCGGTGAACTCTGGCACTTGATATATAGAGGATTTGGGTGATGGCTTTAGACTGAAGAAAGGAGAGGAGAGAGTTGTAATTTAAAGAAGAGGGATGACAGGATTTAGTACACACCCACATGTTTGCATTTCTTTTCCCCTTATCTCCGTCCAGTATGACAGGCTGCCATTTTAGGACAGAAGAGGGGGACATAAATTCCCCTCCTCCTCCCAGGTTCTCTCAGACCCTGCCTTTATATTAAGAGACTTGCAGGATCCTGTCCACGTCAGTGCTGCCAGGAATAACTGATATTGCTGCCATTTGCTTGGCAGCACTTCAGCCATTACAGTGAGCTGATGCTATGTTCATGATGAAAATGAAGAGCAGCTGATTGACTTGTGAGTCTTTCTGACTGAAGCCAGGCCAGTCACTTTTTTATACCTCCTTATCCCTTAATCCCCTGCTCTTCCCACTGAATTATAGCAGGTGGGGAGAAACGTTCCCAGGCCATTACTGGAGGATCACTGAGAACCGCTCTTTACGCTCTTACAGTAGAATAAGGGGCGATTCACTCTGCTGCCCGGCAGTGACAGGAACACCGGTAGCTACCGGGGAGCACCCTGAGTTTGAAAGGGGCAGAGAAGTGGGAGGAAAGATGGGCTCTGCTAAAGGTTGGGCTTGTAGAAATCCTGGGGAATGAAACCTGTAATTTTAGTAGTTAAATTTTGGTATTAAAATCAGGTTTTCATTAATCTGACATTCTGGGGCTTCTTTTGGTTTAAATGAGCATGCAGAAGCTATGTAAGGCAAACAGTGAGAGACTTGATTACCTTACCTGTTTATTCTATTTATGTGAATTGCTTCCCCCTAATTACCGTTAATCTGATTCCAATTTCATTTTAAACACACATGTGGTTCACATATTTTTGAGCAGGTTGCTTGCAAAGAGCACGCCCTCCGCCCCCCTCCCCAGTGCCTTGCTTGTACCTCTCTCAGAGATTTGTGGCACCTTTTGGGTCCTTGCTAACATCGTTTACTCCTCTTAGGCTAGTGTAAGTTCCTTAAGAGTTGGCATCACAGCTTATTAATTGCTGTCTTCTCTTTGGCCTGGCCTGTTTCCTTACAGATTGTATGAATTTAATATGTGTTTTGGAATTGTCATTTTGGTGGAAATTTTGTTGGAAAAATCTTATTATATACTCCCACGCTGCCTTAGAATGAGAGAAAATTTCAGTGTTTTCTTATGGCTGCGGGACAATCATGTTGCTCTCCATGTATTATTCGTGAGGTATCTGAGGTTGTATTCCCTTTTTTATTTATATTAAACATCTTGCAGCTTACAACTTTTAAAATACAATTCCAATTTTTTTTTTTAAATTGTTTTATATCTTCCTCCTGGTTAAGCAGATTCTAGTCTACTGCTTGTATTGTAGACCACAGCTTCATTTGACATGCGTTTGTCTGGGAGGAGGATTGAGGCTCTTTGCACCCAGGTACTAGAATGGAAAATGCACAAGCTTTGTGACAGGCTGCCACACAGAATACTTTCAGGTCGATGGCAAAGGCTTGAGCCAGCAAGGTAGACACATGTCTTCTCTGTCAAGAAGTGTGTGGTTACTAGGTGTCTCTTCCATCAACCACGAACACTTTTTTTTTCCCCTCTAACTTTCATGCTATAAAATATTTTGACAGAAGTAGTCCCCGTCATCCTCCACTCCCTCAGCTCTGACAGTACCAGCCAGCGAAGCCGGGCAAGCAGTCCCCAGCGGCCTTTGGACTTGCAGTTCCCTCTGACTGGATAGCTCTGTGACCAGATATTCTTACGGCTGCCTCCCTCAGTTTCTTCAGCTCTTTCTTCACATATCACACTGTCTTTGAGATGCCTTTGTACTTCTGTACAATATTACCAACCCCTGTGCCGACCCTAACCTTCTCTTTCCCCCTTACCTCATGCTGTGGATTGTAATAATAATGAACCCGGCGTCTATCTGTAGGCCCCTAGGCAGATGATCACTGCTGTTCCTCTCATTAAGAAAGTCAGTGTATTTCTCCATTCTCTTGAACTCGTGTTGGCCTCCTGACTTACTTCAAACAATAGAATGTGGCGGAAGTAACATGCGAATTCTGGAGCTGCACCCTCTAACATAACTCTTAGCCACATGTGACCGTTTATACTTAAATCAATTACACTTAGGTAAAATTTAAAGTTTAGTTCCTGAGTTGTACTAGTCATATTTCAAGTTCAAAGCAGCCACGAGAAACTTGTGGTTCCCGTATTGGACAGCACAGTGTTAAAACATTTCTACCGTCGCAGAAAGTTTCATTGCACAGCGCTGTGGTAGAGCCTTTGCCATAAGAGATCTTGCAGCTTTCGCTGCCCATTGGGAACACTAATCATCACGCTTTAAAGAAGCCCAGTCCAGCCTCCTAGGCAATTTGAGACCATATAGAGAGAAACTGGGGTGCTCCAGCCAATAGTCAGTAATAACTTCTAGACGTGTGAGTGGGGCCATCTTGGTCTTCCAACTCCAATCAAGCCACAGAGGACTACAGCCTTGGGAGTAATCTCTGGTGGCACCAGCAGAAGAGATGCTCGAACTGCCAACCCACAGAATCATGAAAAATAAATTGTCATTGTTTTAAGCCAGTAATTTTACATGGGTTTGATACACAATAGTGATAATGGATATAACCTTCAATCTAATGACTGCAGTTGTTTTTGAAACTATTTGAAACTGTGCCCTATGCAGTTACCCGATGGATTAGGATGTGGTAAAAAGAAGGAAGATGACATGAGCCCACACCACTTCTTTCAGTGAGATAAGTTCCTTGTTTATCTAGGGAGAGAAAGAATATTTGCTATTAATAAAATGATCAACAGCAAACTGAAATACTTAATACTTCCTAGCTGATAGATGATATGAAAAAACTAACTTTGCATCCAAAAATCATTTACCAATAATTTGTAAAGTAGATAGTTCAAATAAGCCAGAGCTAAGTGGAATCTGCTAATTATTCCAATTCAGGATAATCAGATTTGGGGGACTTTGGTATATTCTGCTTGGCTGTAGTTGGAGCCTCCTACATGGTATTTAATTCTGAAAGCATTCCTTATTATATTGTTTATTTCTCAAGCATATATTGAGTGCTTTCTATATATGGCTAGGCAGGCATTGGGGAGAATTTCAAATGATTTAAGACATGAGCCTTACCTTGGAAGAACTGACAATACATCAGGACAAGCTGTGTTAGAGGAATACAAAATACTCTGGAAACACTGAGGTCAGAACACACTAACCGTGTGGGATGAGCGGTTACATTGCAGGTGGGTGGGGATGGAGGTTAGAAAATAAACACGTTACCTAGAACACTTCTTTGGGAGAAAGAACAGAATTATCATTTTAGTTAACAATTTTGAGATAAGATAACATAAAATTCACTCCATTGGAGTGTACAGTACGGTGGCTTTTAGTAGATTCCCAGAGTCATATGACCATCATCACAATCTAGTTTTAGAACATTTTCATTATCCCTAAAAGAAACCTCATACGTATGATAATGTTTTCCAGATTCATCCATATTGTATCATGTACCAGTATTTCATTAATTTCATTGCTGAATAAGATTTCATTGTATGGATATACAACATTTTGTTCATCCATTCACCAATTGATGGATGTTTTAGGTTGTGCTCACATTTTGGCTATTATGAATAACATTGCTGTGAACATTTGTGTACAAGTTTTTATGTGGACATAGAGTTTCATCTCTCTTGGATATATGCCTAGGAGTGGACTTGCCCAATCATATGGTAACTCTGTGTTTAACATTTTAAGGAATTGCCAGATTGTTTTTCAGTGACTGTACCATTTTATTTATCATTCCACCAGCAGTGTATGAGGGTTCTAAATTTTTCACATCCTCGCCAATATTTGTTATTGCCTGAAAACAGAATTGTTTTGAATGAAAATATGAAGTCATTAAAAAAGAAAAAATTCCAATTAGATTATGTTATTTAAGGCAGACCATATATGTCATGTGATATCGAACCTAAAGCTGAATGCTACTTTGTAGCTCTGTATACAAAACAACTCTGTTGGAGTCTAATTATCTTATCATTAATGTTCACCAGGTGGTTAGGAAATACTGGTTTTCTTTTTTGTCTAATTGAGAGGTAAAGGGTGTTGAAATGATTATATATGTAATGCTGTTGAAAGTTAAGCCCATAACTGACATGCAATTAAATATAATTGAAATAGGACAAATTGAATAATAAAATTAAATTTGCAAAATGGAGTATGAACAGATATTATTAAATGTATGCCGTTCTCTAGGGTATTTGGGTGGTGAGTTGGCATCAGGGCTGGAGACCCACATTTTTTTACTTAGGTGGTGTGGTTCCCACCTGCCCATGCTTGCCTCCCATACTTCTCTACCTTGGCATATCAAAGGAGTTCATGAGACATTCCCTGTCAACATGCTATGCAGAGCAGATTGTTTTATAAAGTGCTGGAGTTTAATGTGGTGAGGAAGGAAAATAGATTCTCCAGCCCTGTGCGGCTTTCTCAGACTCCAGGTTTGTTTTTTATGAATCTAGGAGGCCTGACAATATTGTAAAAAAACAAAAATGGAAATCTAACAGTCACCCCCCACGCTGACCTTGTCCAGCTCTTCACTGGCTTCCCAGCACCCATTACTGGGTAAGTCTCAGCTGCTTAGGATGCCATACAGTGGTCTTTGTGATCTGGTATCTGTCCACCTCGGCTGTTGCTGCTTTATCTGCTCTAAATACTTGGAGTTCCCTGAGTGCACACAATGTCATACTCTCTTATTCTTCTGCTAGCATTTAGTTTCCTCTGTCGCAACTACTCTTATCCCTCTGCAAGACTCAATTTTTAGACACTGTCCACCAGGCAGCACCTCAGAGCCACCTAAGCTCTCTCAGTCCCAAGGCACTGATGTGGGTGCCTCACTTATTACAGTGGAAGAAAACAGAAAAGGTCCTTGACCTTGTGGAGATTATACTTTATCTGAGAGAGACAGACAATAAACACATGATAACTAAATATTTAATATACTACAAAGTGCCTGGATTTCATTGAGAAAGCCTCATGGTATGAGGGAATCCACCATGTGGATGTCTGGGCAGAGTCAGCTGCCAGTCAGTGAAATTATCCATTGTAAGAGCACTCATGTTAAATTGATAAAATTCCAGCCATCGAGGTAGTTGACAGGTCAATTTTCCCAATTATCCTTTTCTTAGACAAATATATATATCTGTTTAGATTTTTGAAATTCTAAAAATAGATCCAAGACCAGTCTCCCTTTATCATTTCTCCTCCCCACACCCCCCTACCCGATGCACACTTTGAGGACTAATAATGATCTAGAACTCTCAGTCAGAAATTACTGTATACCTAAGTCGTGTGGATCATATTATCTTCCTTCCCCACCATGAGATATGGATTCGCCGTCTGTGAAATATCTGCCTCATAATCTTTTAGGTTTCCCGAGGACCACCACTGCTTCTGCTCTCCCTTCTCTGAGTCACATTCCTTCATGCTCTGTCTTCTTTCAGTTTTTAATTTCTTCCCACATCATCAACCAGTTGGTATTTCCTGGGTCCTCTTTTGTGCCAGGCCTCTCAACGCTGGCTGTGAAACCTTCATCTCATTTGATAAACCAGAGTGAGGAGGTGTGTTTTCCTGGCTCCTTCACCTTCTCCTGAGCAGCTTGCCTTCAGTAGGTGTATTCCTGGTACTTCCCTTTCAAAAAGAAGAAATCTAGCACAGCCCTTGCATGTCATTTAAAAAATCTTTACAGCTCTCACATGTACTGGTTAAGTTTTGCGTTTTGAGGATAAATATTCTTGAGCACTAAAATATTTAGCGATAATTCTGCTAAATTACCGGCTGTTTTTCAATACTGTCTTTTAGGCAACATGCGTTCTTATATTATTATTTTATATTTCTAACCGGTTTTGAGAGTAAATATTAGGAGTATTTTCATTCAGCTGGAGCTTCTTGCTCTAACAATAAATCTATGTTAAAAGAAGAATTGACTCAGGACCTGTAAATGCATATGTGTACATTTCTGGATTAAAAATGTATTTTCCCCATTTTTCTTATGTCTCCTTTATTTCTGTATAACAGAAACTTTAAATGTCAGAAGATCATCTTGTTCTCCTGCAATGTCACACCTGGGGACTTCTTCACAAGTTGCATTTCTTAAATAGATACAGTGGAGGTTTTGTCACTCTTCCCCCAACATAGTTATTTTATGCTCGTAGGTAATAATTGATCTGGGAATTGCCTTGTGCTTGCTTCATGGTCAGTCTTTGGTTATATAGATGCTGCAAAGGACACATAAACGTTATCTATGGATTTTAGAGAAAGTGTTATTTCATCTCATATCCTGTACTTTATTCCTATGTCTAAATTGTGGGCTGGTGTTTACTTTCTTTTAGTTTAAATTTTTAATTGCTGTAATTTTACATAATTTAAAATTCAAAAATATTTACAGTGCTTATCACAAAAATAGCATTCTGTCACTTCATTTCTGTATACTTCTCACCCCTCCTCACCTGTGAAGGTCCTTTTCAACTTTATTATCAGTGTTTTCTGGTGTTTAGCTCCCTTTTTTTACATCATATAAATATTTTGGTATTTCTAGCTTTTTAATATTTACTTTTTATTTATTGTGAAAGATGAGAATTTAGCCTAGAAATACCTCATCACCCCAACATATTTATTGTCAAATGCTCTTAAAAACAGTGGCTATGTTCAGAAGGAAAGACTTTATTGATTCTAAAATACTACTAGAGTGTGATATTTTAGAAAATAAATAAATTTTCATCATATGTTGTCAGGGAACTGCATTAAAAGCAAAATATGAGAGCCAGTAGGTGTTTATGTGTATAACTCAAGAGGATAACAATATTAACAATGATTTTTGATTTAGCTACAGCATTAAAATAGCACATGAGAAAATCTTGACTTACTCTTATCCTGCAGTAGTAACGGCTGAGTTTTGTTTTTATATTCTAGCCAATTAGTCTTAATCATCACAGATTTTATAGGAGCAGGGGTGAAAATTTAACCCTAGTTAAAAGAACAAAAGTACTGAAGATGAACTGTTCTGAGCATCATAGATATGCATGAAAAACCTCACAAAGGAAAAATCGTAATTGCCTCAGCACGAGAGATGGAACGTATTTTAAGATAATTGGAGATTGTCTTTTATGTGTTTTCTTTGGTTTTGTTTTGATTTCATGTACTTTAATTTATTTCTATCGCTTATTTTTTCTTAATATATTCTAAAGAATGTAAAACACTTCTGAGGATCTCATTACTTGTGAAATTACCTTCTTCTGTACCATTGAATGTAACTTTTTTTGTCAGTCATTCTTATTAGAAAAAAAGTGCCTTAGAACAGGCTATTATATTTTAGCAATCTGACAGTAGTGATAAACCTAAAGGTACATTTTGTGTAAATTCAAATATACTGTAACAATTTCCCTGAGGTGAATATTGTAAAGTGTTCTGTTTTTTTGCATATTTAAATTCTACAGGAATCATCTTTTTCCTTTTATTCATTTGTTTCATCGTTCAGATGTGTGAAATTTACATTTTTCACTTCTAATCTCATGTAAATGCTGGTTATTAGTCATCCCCTTGACAAGTGTGGTCAAAAGTGGTCTAATTTAAGATGTTTCTTAACTTGGTGAACACATTAGTTTACAAATTCAACTTTTGCTTCTTTTTGCAAAGGCACTGAGACGAGAGTTAAAGGAGAAAGAGTATTCTGTCCTGAATGCTATAGACCAAGCTCGAGTTTTCCTGGCTGATCAGCCAATTGAGGCCCCTGAAGAACCAAGGAGAAACCTACAATCAAAAACAGGTGAGACTGGCTTCTTTCGTACATCAAAACAACACATGTGAGAAAAGAAACAACCAAAATTAAGTAAGAAATTTCCTTTGGGCATTTTAGGATCTGATATTTAAAAATTTTCTTACAGTATTTCAGGATCTGATATTAAATTTTTTTCTTCTGGAAATGATTGAATCAAATAAATTATTTAACAAATGTCTACATTCTTAAAAAACAAAATGATCCTACACTTCCATATCATTATTAAAAAGGAAATTACAGAAAATTTGATTTATTAAAAAGCATACTGGCATTAAAAATAATTTAAGAAATAAAAATTTACATTTCATAATTTTAAAAAGATTATATAGTAAATAATTGCAAGTAAAAGAATGGCATTTAAATACAATAGTAAATATATAAAATATTTAAATATCTATAAAGTAAGTTTGTTTTAAACTTCAGTTTTTCAAGAATACTTTTTAAATAAGATACAAAAGTGCCTTTCTTTTACAAGCAGACAATAGAATCTAATTTAAAAATAATAACCTGTACTATTGGTGTACTTTGGCTTAGAATTGAAATAATAACTACCTTAGCAAATAGCAATAAATCACAGTAAATTCAAG
Source organism: Eidolon dupreanum (assembly GCA_028627145.1). Taxonomy (NCBI): domain Eukaryota; kingdom Metazoa; phylum Chordata; class Mammalia; order Chiroptera; family Pteropodidae; genus Eidolon; species Eidolon dupreanum. The sequence goes on from CM053502.1 coordinate 161,147,787, forward strand.
AGATGAATTTTGGTGCCAGCTTATATCCACATTATGATTTTTCATTGTTAGCAATAAGAGCATTCTGTTGCATTTTTAAAAATAAACATACCATTCAAACTAGATTTCAGTCATTCATTTCACATAATCAAAGCAGATCTGCAAGGCTGCCCATGGCTCTGTCCAGCAGTGTAATTCACAAACATTCTTACTTGGAAGTACAGTTGGAAAATGCTCTCTTTGACTGTGGCTGGAACTAGAGCAGGCATTTGGACAGGTAGCCATTTTTCTGCTTGGCCTTTCTCAGGGAAGCTCTACTTCAATCTGAGTAAATTTCCCATCAAGGTATGATTTTCTTGACCCTTTAAGCCTACTTTTATATGTATGTCTGTGGGATACACACACAATATTATTATTATCTTTTTTAGCATTAGTTTTTATTTTCTGCTGGTGGGGTCACCAGCTTACCAAGGACCTACGTCATTGTTGAGTCTCCACCTTTCAGCAAACCTCATAGTCTGCAAATCTCTTATAATCGTTATTTCTACCTTTGAAGACTTATTCTGAGTACTGTCCTGTATGTCCTATGCACATGTGCTCACACAACATACACATGTGCGTACGCACACAGACATGCGTATAGTGGGTGGAGTGCCTTCTAAACAGTCATTGAGTGAATGGTTGCCTGAGTTGAGCGCTCTTGGGTATTGTGGGAAGTGATTTGGTTCAAGGAAGAGGGATAGCCATGCTGGGCAGCATCATCCAAAACAGCAGCACAGCAGTGAAGAGCAGAGTGGCTGTGTGTCAGGGAACTTGGTCAGCCTGGCCTGGAGGCCAAGTGCTTGAGCCTGGACAAGGCAGCGGGAGTGAGGAGCTGGTACGTGCTGTCTGGTTCAGATTACAGGGGCCCTGGAAAGTCAGGAAGAGCATTCCAAGTTAATACAGCAAGAAAGAAGGTGCTATTGTAGCTTATTTTTTTAAGCTTGGAAGAAAAATAAGTTCCCTTGTATCACCTTATCCAATTTAAAGTCTGCCTTAAATCTGCTTTTCATATCTCCTTGCTTCCTCAGTACTTTCCAGAGAATAGAGGAAACATTTTTATAACAAGCAACTTTATAACGGTAAAAAAGTGTTGTATCACTAAAGCTTCAGTTCACTTTGCTATAAATTTTCCTCCTCAGTGGTCAGTCAGTTTAAGGGTAAAACAAAACAAAACAAAACAACTCACACATTCTATTTTGAATTTTGGTTTTGCTGTTATATTCAAGATGTTTCTAAGCCTCTATTTTACATATTCTAATTGGGAGGCAAGAGGAAAAGTCATGTTAATTTAACTGTATGATTTTTTTTTGTTTTTTGTAGGTTTTTTTTTTTTTTTTCTTTTTTTTATGAACAGCTATTTTCATGCTTTCTCCTTTCCTGACATTATTTTCTGTAATGCTGGCTGATTTTACCTGTTTTGAAAATGAAAGAAAATTATCCGTAATAGCTTTTATACTTTTGTTGTTTATCATGACTTTTGTATAGCTGCTATCAGAAATAGGAAGCATTTGAACATTAGTTATCTTGTGTGATGCTACTTAAAGTTTAGTGTTGGAGAGGATGGAGCAGGGAGAAATCATATGATTTTAAAAACTCTATTTAATGAGCATGTACTTACTGAGTATGCTATGTGTACTGTGCCAGAGGAGCCCACCCAAATGGAGCCATCTCTTTACTTTTAAATAAATATTTCCGGAAAATACTTTTCTCTGTGATTTTTCTCTCCCAATGCCTTTTTTCCCCCAGCTCCTATTTTCATTTTGTTCCGTTATTAATTATAGTGTCATATGTATATATGTCTTTTTTTTTTTTAATGGTAGGCTATGGAGTTTTATGGTATTACTGAGTAACACAAGTGGGAGTTGTTTTTGGTCACCTGTTAATCAATAAATGCTATTAAAAACAAGCAAACAATTTCAACCAAATGTTCAGTTGCTGACAAAGAATTTCAACAGGTATGTTTGCTAGATATTCCTCCCCCACCTCCCAGTTTTATTGAGATATGATTGACATGTAACATTAATTAAGTTTAAGGTATACAATAATATAATGATTTGGTAAATATATATAATTTGTGATCACCACAGTAAGTCCAATTAACATCCATTATCTCACATAGTTACAAGTAATTTTTCCTTGTGATGAGGACTTCTAAGAACTACTGTGAGCAACTTTCTAGTATGTATACTTTAAATATTTAAGAAGCACTACTAATATTACTTTCATAGTTTAGGCCCTTACCATTTTTGGCTAGGACCCTTGCAATACTTTCTTAATTGGTATCTGTGCATTAACATAGACATAACGATAATATATCTAAAACACAGAACTGGTATTTGCTCCCTCGGTTTGAAAACCACCAGTAGCCCTGGAATGGAATCCGAGCTTCTTTCCTGGCATACGGGCTGCAAAGTGATTTGGCCTCAGCTTTGTTGTGTGGCAGCATCTCATGCCTCTCTCTCTGTGCCAAACTAGTGTCCATTCAACACCAAACTTCCCACGATGTTCTCTGCAGGTAATGGGCTGCCTTGCCTTTATCCTGTTGCCCATCCTGATTTTTCTGCCTGTAGGTTCTTCTTGCCTGATTTGCAACTCTTTCCTCATTTGCCAGCCTAACCCCTGCTCACCTGTCCCCCTCGACCCAGACTTCTGTCCTCCTGGACCATTTCCACTCTCCGCTCACCTCTATGCTTCCCTGGCCCCTGTCATCTCTCTGACTGTCAGCGACATCTGTGTCTGAAACTCAGCTTAGTAACCTTTCTCATTTATTGAGAATCTGAAAGAATGTGCAAAATGATCTAAGCAGCCAAGATAGATATTGTATAGAAAACAGTGAAAATCCAATGAGCTCAAAGAAAAGCCACTTTCTCAGAAGTATAGTTGACCCTTAAACAATGTGGGTTTCAACTATGTATATCCAATTATCTACAGTTTTTTCAATAAATACTGTAAATGTATTATCTTTTTCTGATGATTTTCTTAATATTTTTTCTCCAGCTTACTTTATAGTAAGAATATGGTACATAATACATTTAACATACAAAATAGGTATCAATCAACTATTTATGTTATGGGTAAAGCTTCCAGTCAGCAGCAGACGATTAGTAGTTAAGTTTTTCAGGAGGCAAAAGTTAAATTCAGTTTTTGACTGTGCAAGGGTCAGTGCCCCCGACCAGTCCCCCCCTGCATTGTTCAAAGGCCAACTATACTTTTTAATAGAACCAAAATTATCTGAATAATTACAGAAATTGCATGATGTTCAGAACTTTGGCACTAGTCCCTTTATCTTGTTTGAGCAATTTGGAACTACTTAATTTTATTTATTCTTTATCATGTCAATATATAATTTTTTTGCCTTAATGCTGTTGAATTGTTTTTCACTTTATTTTAGGGATCAGGTTTATATGTGTTAAAAGTAGAACAATAGAACTGTAGATCTCTCATCATTTATATTATTCTTTTACTTTTCAGACCACGTTCGTATTCTCTTATCTCAATGAGTTGGGCAGATCATACAGTATGCCTTCTTTTTAAAGAAATAAAAACACAAAGGTCAAGAAAATATTGTGGTGCTGACCAAAGTTATCAGTTAATGTAAGGTAGACCCAGGAACAGAGCACTAAGTGCTATATTCGTGACCTTCCTTAGCCATCCCTTCATTTTTATCTCCCCTCTCTCTCTGCTCATTGGCCATTGACCTCATAGCTCTGTCTTAACTTTGAATATCAAGAATATCTTAACCCTGTACAAATGTTTCTTGGCTTCTCTCATATTCTCCCAACCTCCCCTTAATGTTTTCAGTCCCAGATTTGAATTCCTTTGAAAACCACACAGCTGCATAGTAACAGTAGATGAGTAAGACAGCACTGGGACTCAGCCACAGTTGTTCTTACCCGTTGCCGCCCCCAAACCTCTTGAGGTAATCAAGGAATGCATGTGTCTCCTTACCTATTTATTGTCTACAGTTCAGATTAACAATCAAATTTGCACAGGTGAGTTAGGGCCTCATATCTGCATCCTTCTCTCAACACCACATGCACATGTGGGTAGGTGCATATAAAGATGCAGGTATGGACACACACGCACACACACTTTATGATTTGAAGTCATGGTATTGATTATTAAATAAAGTTGCTAACACTTTAATAGGATATTTCTCCTCTAAAAGTGTTGAGAAAATTGTACAATTCATTGTATTGTGGGTTTAGGAAGCTCTTTTCCTCTCTTCAGCTTTTCACTTTAAGACAAAAAAGATTGCATTATTTTGTTCATAAATTTCTCCTTAGTCTTTTTTAAAATTTGTTTCAGTCAAGGCATTACTATTACTGCAATTATTACTTTATTCCAGGCTATCTGAACATTATTTCTTTTTCAGCTGGGTGTAGTTGGTTAATTTATTTTGTGTGATTTAAATGATAGTCACAGAAAAAAACCCAGCTTTAACTTTAGTTTGTTCATTCATTTATAGTTTTGTGTATGTAGTTTATATAGTTGTATATATATGTTTATTCATACAAACCTTTATGAAGTTGTATTATATTATTGTACCTGTGATTAATGGTTAATAATCATCTTTTCAGACAAAAAATATATATGAGTTAATATTTTTCCTCTTTGGTTTTTGACAGCTGGCTCTGTATACTTAGCAGTAGTTAATATTTTAAGTCAGGGTATACTGTTTCAATTATTAAGTGTTTTAATTATTAAATGTTCATAATATTTTAGAAAGCCAATTATTGGGACTATTTTTTCTCCTATGTGAAATCTCACATATTTTATGGTATAACGAAGAAGCAATAAGTGACACTTTTCAGTCCACTATGTCAGTGCATTTTATGCCAATATTAGCAACCTTGTGCAAATAAAATTTCATGACCATTAAATGAGTAAAAATGTAAAATTAACATATACATTAGTAGAAGTTACTTTTATACTTCTCAGTGTAACTTAAGGTTATACTAAAAAAAATGGCAGTAATTATTTCCTTGCATCTCATAAAATGAGACCAAATTACACAACCTAAGTAATTAGGCTAGTAAAACTAATGGGTGTTTTTCCACAGGGCATATTTTTTTGTTTCCGTAATAATATCTTTATTAATTAGAAACTCATTCATTGTAAATGACAGACATCCAACTTCTATGCTCATGGGCACAAGGGAGAATGTGTTAGCCCCCATACTCAAATTACAGCAAGGGCAAGGACACAGCTGGAATGGCCAGCCACAAGGACGGGAATGCCACCCAGAAGCCTTTCTCCATGTCTTTCTGCCTCTTTCCACAAGTTTTCATTTTCTTAGCTTTCCTGTGACCATATACTTTACACCCTCATACCAGGGAGGTGCAGACATTTTTTAGATTTAACACATTCTAGGATTCAAGTAACATGGAGCTCAGGGTCCTCTGGGTTGGGCAGATCCTCTGTATAAACATGTTAGATGGAGAAAGAACCAACCCAGAAAGGAAGAGAGAGGAGCGAAATGTTAGTAAACGTGGATGTTCACAAGCCAGCATTTTTATCAGGTGCTTGTAGTGTGCCGGGCATCACCAAGCACCTCGCATGCCTTCTTTCCTTTAATTCTCATAACTCTTTGAGATGTGAATACTCTCACCACCCATTTGACAGGTGAGGAAACTGAGACTGAGAGGTTTGGAAGCACACGGTCAGCCAAGTGCTTCCCAGCCTGAAACAGCTGCTCAGGCTTGTTGCTAAACTTGCCGCTCTTAACCATCATAGTATGCTATCTGAGCTACCCCAATAATCAAAAGTGATTCTAGATATTCAGTAGAAACACAATTTTATTTTCTATTTTTTTCTACTTTAAAAAATTTCATATAGTCACTAAGTATATTTATCTGTTGCTTTTTTTTTTTTTTAAACTGAAATGTCAAGCTGCTTAATAGAATGACATACCAGTTCAGTGATTTCCTAGCACCAAGGGAAAAGGTGTTTAGAGAGTATTAGACTTTGTCATTTTAATCTTCATATAAAAACTTGGCAGATAAATAATTGCTTTCAGGCCTGTAGACCAAGACAATAATTTAATTAGCTTCTCGAGTCCAAATTAGATCAGTAAAGTTGTAATGTGTGAAAAAGCACAGAAAAATATGTTACTTTCTTTCCAGAGCTCTTCACTGTATAGCAGCAATGTGTTCCCTCCCAATTTAAAGTTGCTATAATGTATGAATGGAGGTAATGAATCTAGTCTTTAACTTTTCTAAAATATAATGAGCCGGCTCAGTAACCTTATTGATTGCATAAAAGTTTCAAAAACTTTTTGGCCTGCTAATGAATATCATAGTAATGAAATCCGATTTGAATAAATGAATTAGCATTCCTGATGAAGAATTATATGATAACAAAGATTAGTTTTATGGGCACAGCATTTTTTAAAAAATGAATTGTTCACATCTGTTATGTTCTCTAATCACTGTTACAAACATCTATAAATTTCATTTGCTTCATAAAAAAAGATGGTAATAATTTACATGTATGTATTTTATTGTAATCAACATCTGGGATGTAACTTTCAGATTTAAACACAGAATAAGAGGATACAAAACTCTTACTGTGGTGCTGTACATACTTTGTTGTTGTTCCTCTTGAAAGCTGGATGCTTCAAGAGTGAATTAAAGGGTTTGCCATTTTTGAAAAAATGGAATCCTAGCAAAGGCATACATTCTCCTCTTTCATAGAACTCCTCACTTATTTTGGCAGTTTGTAAATATGACTCCTCATTGTCCTGCCTGCTGTGTGCTCCCTGCTGTGTCTAGCACAGACGCCTGCCTTGAATGAGTTACAGAACTACCCTTAGTGTGAAGAAATTCAGGGAATATTTAGATATAGAGAATTGAAAGCTGGATCTCAGGTTAGGTCTGTTCCAGGACCTCTCTACTGTCCCTGCTCCTTTCCTTGGAGGTTAATCTTCTTAATAATCTGCTCCTTCTTCTTCCTCAGCTCCATGCTGGGTTTATTTACTTAGGCCCACTTTACTGGAAGAGTATAACTTTAAAAATTTTTTGGTCTCTCTCTAGTTCTACCTTCATTAACTTTTGATCAGAGTTGCTATTTATCTCCCTCCATAGTGTGATCTGTGTTCCTGTTTCCCCTCCATGCTCCCCCACCCTTGTTAATATCTTACATTTTGCAATTGTGGAAGATATTCTTTACTTTGGAGTAGGCTTTTTCCTAAATGCATCTGTAAGTGTTCACTGTCCTCCCCCCGCCGCCCCCCTTTTAAAAAGGACTTGAGAAGTCCCTTGGCAAAATGGATAGATCCATATTATCATACTCCTGCCGAAAGATTTAGGCTACGCATTAGCGGGTTAATCTACTCTGGGTAGCCTCTTACTGTTGTCATCTTTATAATTTATTAGATGAACGTAATTAGAAACATTACGGTAATCAGCTAATGGCACTTGATGATGCACTTATAATCAGATTCATAATGAATTGTTGTCATCAGTCACCATGTAGAATAAGCAATGGGCAGGGTCCTCTTAAACACTGATCACTTCAAAGAGATTAAGTTGATCTTAATCATGTAATCAGAGGAAATTTTCAGAAGAATTTATTTCCCATTTTAATCAGGAGCATGTTTTGGTCATTAGAAGAGAGAGAGAAAAACAAGGAGAAATGGAAGTTAATGAAGAGAGAAATAGTGAGAGAGAACAAGTTTAGACAAGTCTCTAAAGATAGGACATGTTTTTTCCCTTGAATTCTTGTTGGCCTATCAACTTGGTTTTCTTATTGTGAAAATCTCTATAGATGTCTATACCTCCCAGTCTTAGTAATATAATAATAAAAGAAATGAAAGAAATTAACTTTTTTTGAGGCACTACTATGTGCCAAGCTTGTGCCAATAGCTTTATAGATAGTAACTGAGGTTTAAAGAGATAAGTAATATATCTATGATGATATAAATACTTAGTATTGGAACTAGCATATGACGTCCTAATCTTTCCTTGCTCCAAACTGTACAGGAGTGAAGATGCTACTCTGGAGAATGTTTTTCTGTATTTTCATATGTGTTCTTCTATATTTGTCTTTCTTAATGTTTCCTTTTCAATTCTTGATGAAATATAACAGTACAATTATGCATACATGCAAAAAAGCACATAGTACAAATAAGATATTTGGAATTACTACACTTGAAATGACTCTAAAACCTCTTTCACAGTAAAACCCTTTTTATAAATGCTTTACATGGATATGAGGAGGAGGAGGAATTAAAAATAAGTAGAAAGATTTCCACTTAAAATTATAAAGTTGAGCTTTCTCAATAAAAACTAAAGCTAAAAATTCCATTCAATCCAACTCAATTTCGTAATTATATCTTGAGGACAACAAATCTCTACACTGAAGCATGAAACACCAAGATGGAAAGAAATAAAACATGCATGCTATAAGGCTTTAAACTGTAAGAATAAAAATCACAATGGAGATAGTTGTTTGTAACATAATTAAGAAGAAAATATAATAAATATGAGGAATCTTTATTAAAAACAACACTGGGCTGATTCTAATAGGTTTCTGTTATTATTTCATGGGAGAAACATATACTTTTTGTTAATTAAAAAAATTTTGCATCAGCACACAGGGGGGGATTTTTCTTTCCTCCTCTGTTGTTAAGGTTTCTCTGGTGGCTTTGCCTTACCTATATAATTGAATTTCAGAGGCAAAGCAGCCTCAGGACCCTACTTTTCCCAGCATGAGAAAAATAGGGTTCCCACTTGATGCAACAAGGACCAGCAGGTCATGCACCTTGCTTCAGAGTGAAGGGCGAGGTAGGAGCAGGGCTGATGACAAATCCTCGTCTCAGCTTCTGGTTCAGGTTGGTTTTCTACCTGTATTCCAGTGAGCCATATTATAGTCTTTCTCCCCAAAGTATAAAGGAAAATGTGGTGCAAATGCCATCCAACTGATTTGCATATTTGAAGAATAAAGATAATGGGACAAGAGAAAACTTCAGGGTCGATCATTCCTCTCTCCTCTCTTTTTTCATCTTTTCCTCTTCCTAAAAGATAGTTATCTATTCTTTCTTAAATATCTTTGTAACACAATAAAGAAATTGTTACTTTAAATTTATAAATGTAAAATAAATATAATAATATTTATAATATTTTAAATTATATCAAGTATACATGAATATAAGAATATAAATATAGAAATTAAAATGTAATTTCACCCTCAATATTTAGCTGGTAAAATGGAAAGGGCTGAAGGGAGGAGAATGGAAGGAGAGTGGAACGAAGTGCTCCCCTTCAAAAATATCCACAGTCCATCTGTCTGTCTGTCTGACACACACTCTCTCTCTCTCTCTCTCTCTTTCTCTCTCTCTCTCTCTCTCTCTCTCTCTCTCTCTCTCTCTCTCTCTCTCTCACACACACACACACACACACACACACACACACACACACACACACACACACAATAAGGAATAGGAGAGGGACACTGGAAAGCATTTTGGATCTGAGAATCGTCAGTAAATTTATTTGGTCGTATTCTGCTGTTTCCTCTCTCTCTCAGATTAGCTTCTATTGCTGCCTTTTCAAATGCAAATGAGACTACCCTCTTATCACTGAACTTCCTTTGCTCTCTGGCCTTCAGTTTCTGTGGCTCCGCTCTACTTGGGAATGACCCAACAGCTCACTGGAGTGGAAATAACTCCCTTGAGCATCATCAGCAGGAACTAGAGGAATCAACTGATGAGCCAATGGGCTCTTGGTGCTCTGTCCTGGCAACACATTACAGTCACATTAAAATACATCCGTGCCGCCCTTCACCCTTGACCCACTAAGTCAGACTCTTCTAATATTTTGGGGTAGGGCCCCTGGGGAATCAGCATTTAAAAACAAACCAATTTTCAGGTGGTTTCTAATATGTCACCAGAATTCAGAACCACTGGTTTAGATGGTCTAGAAGACTCTCTGCTCTTGCACAAAGGTCTTAGAATTTCTCACAAAATTTTTTTACAAAATTTGAAGTATACTTTGTCCTTTGATTTTCAAATAACAAGAGGATTTTTAAGTGTAGTTATTTCCCTTTATTATTTTCATCTTTTCTGCTTTTTTGTGGTTTTAATTTGATTGCCTGCTTTCTCACTCCAAATTGTCATATAAGTTGATATTTCACATGTTGCTTCTAATGACCTGTTTCACAGATGTCCTGAAGAGTTTTCGTTTGGTTATGTGCCTCACTCTGTTCTTGCTGTAAAGTTTGTGTTAAGCTGATATTGTTGCTGCAGTAGGAGGGACTTTCATCCTGACTATGATTAGTTAACGTGTTTCCTTTCTGGAAAACAGATGGCGAATTGAACATAAAGCTTTTCTTCTTTTCTGAGTAGCTGTTTGCGTGGGGATTATATAATAAATGCTACAAAAGGATTGCTCAATCAAAAGATTTTACATTAAGAGAAGACAGAAAGTCATAGCCAGCATCGAGTATTTTGTTATAGGACAAAGAAGCTGTGTGTCTCCCTGCCAGGTTATTCAGCGACTGACTCAGAAACAGTTTTTACTTTATCCAAGGAAAATCGTCATAATTAAGTTGTCTGTTCTGAAATTGGTACCGTACTTTTGTTTTAACAAACATGAAACAAAAGCACTTAGAACATATCTTTAAAAAAGCCCAAGTGACTTATTAACACACATAGGTGTTACCATTATAAAAATGATCAACTCCCTATCTCATCAGGCTATTTAAGAATCATTTTTCCCATCTCAAACATGGCATTTAATATTTATATAAAATAAATTACATATAAAATAAATATTATATACTTATCATTTTCTAAACATCTTGAAGGTGTAAGGGTTTAAATAAAGTTTGCCTAATGACATACCTTTTCTCCCAAAGATTTTTCTCAGGACCCTTAGAATCCTGACATGTTGCATGTTTTAGGACTTTTCTCCAGGCTTCTTTTGTTTTTGTTTGTTTGTTTGTTTTTTATGGTGACATTGGTTAACGAAATCCTAAAAGTTTCAGCCGTACACTTTAACAGTAAGGTGTGTGTGTGTGTGCGCGCGTGTGTGTATTTACACTGTGTGTTCACCCCCCATAGTTAGATTTCTTTCTGTCACCACATATTTGACCCCTTTTACGCCGTCTATTTCCCCCCTCTCTCCTCTCCCATACCCTCTGGTAACCACTAGTCTATAGTCCATGTCCATGAGTCTCTGTTTGTTTGTCCTGTTCATTTGTTGCTTTTAGGTTTATATCCCACATATAAGTGATATCATGTGATTTTCAACTTTTTCTGTCTGATTTATTTCTCTTAGCATGATTATCTCGCGATCCATCCATGTTGTCGCAAATGGCAGTATTTCATCTCTTCTTATGACTAATATTCCATTGTATATATGTACCACAGCTTCTTTAGCCAATCATCTATCATAGGACACTTCAGTTGCTTCTATGTCCTGGCCACTGTGAATAATGCTGCTCTGAACATCACTGTGCAAATATCTTTCCGGATATGAGTTTTCAAGTCTTTTGGGTAAATATCCAGTAGAGGGATTGCTGGATCATATGGTAGATCAATTCTTAGTTTTTTGAAGAACCTCCATACTGTTTTCTATGGTGGCTATACCAATTTTCAGTCTTACCAGCAGTGTATGAGGGTTATTTTTTCTCCACATCCTCTCCAGCATTTGTTATTACTTGTCCTGTTGACGATAGCTATTCTAACAGGTGTGAGATGGTATCTCATTGTGGTTTTGATTTGCATTTCCCTAATAGCTAATGATGTTGAGCATCTTTTCATGTATTTACTTATTGGTCATTTGTATGTCGTCTAGAGAGAAGTGTCTGCTCAGGCCCTCTGCCCAATTTTTGATTGAATCGTTTGTTTTTTTGTTGTCATTGAGTTGTATGAGTTCTTTGTATATTTTGGATATTAAGCCGTTATTGGAGGTGTTGCTTGCAAATATATTTTCCCGTTTGGGTGATTGTCTCTTTAACCTTGTTGTCAGTTTCTTTTGCTGAGCAGAAGCTTTTTAGTTTGATGTAGTCCCATTCATTTATTTTTGCTTTTACTTCCCTTGCCTTTGAGGTCAAATTCATAAAATCCTCTTTAAGTCCAAGGTCCTTGAGTTTACTTTCTATGTTTTCTTCTATGCATTTTATTGTTTCAGGTCCTATATTCAGGTCCTTAATCCATTTTGAGTTAATTTTGGTGTGTGGTGATAGACAAGAGTCTAGTTTCATTCTTTTGCAGATGGCTTTCCAGTTTCTCCAGCACCATTTATTGAAGAGACTTTCCTTTCTCCACTGTGTTTTTGGCTTTTTTGTCAAAAATTCCCTTTAGGCTTCTTGATTCCTCCCTGAGTGTTGTGCTAGACTATACTCAAGCTTAAGCATTCCTTGAAGCTGAGTCTCTAATTCACTTATTTTCCATATTTATCTTTTGCTGGTATTTTTAGTTTATCCACCTATCACAACACTTCTTCTTGTAATCAGTTCAGTTGCCATGGCACTTCAGTTGTGCAACGCAGAGTTCTCTGGTTACTAAATTCTTCCTAGTCCATTTGGTTCCCAGAGATTTATTACAGCTGTTTTTAAGTCTAAATATTGATGTCTGGAAATTTAGAAAGATAAAAATATGTGTTCTTTCTCTTTTGACTTGACTTTTAAATAGTATTTAAATAAAGACAGGCAGACAAATTTATGTTAAATATGAAAGTTATAGTTTAGGAGCGCTTATTCAGTTCATCTTAACCTGGAAGTTCATCTTAACAGGAAGTTTAATGAACTCACATCGTTTTTACAATGATTTGGAATATTTTGAGGTGAAGTGATCTTGCTAATGTGACTGATACTAAAAGATGGGATGCTATCACAAAGAAGAATACACGTTTCTATCTTAAAGTGATCTGCAGCATACCTTGATTGTATGTTTCTGACCTGCCTCTCTGTTTCCAGTGGACGAGCAGGACAGCTATCAAAGCAGCTCCATAGGAATGGAGATGTCCCCAGCTATTGAAGGCGATGAGGCCCAGGAGGGTTTAGCTGGTGATCTACCTAACCCGCTTTCAAAATGTCTGCTCTGTGTCCATCAGATTCCTCTGCCCTTGTCTTGTCAGCTTCTCATCTCTGACCCTTGGCTTCGAACTTGACTTTTATTTCTGTCTTTATCTTTTGCTTATTTTCTAGGCTCTTAACTCTCTTCCTGCCCAGTCCTGAGACAGGGCCTTGAATTATGCCTATCTTCAACCTGTCTGAAAATCTAACTTCAGACATTCTGGAAACCCTCTTGCTCTATTACTAATTAGGATGGTCCTTGAAATCTTGACTGTTTTTCTCTTGAAATGTTTGTAATGTTCTATACTCATTCTAGACTACAGAAAATGCCCTGTGTTAAAGATGAACTGCCAAACAGACTGAGCAGTGATGAAGTGTCCAAGATATGTTATTTGTCTTCAGTGACTTTTTTTTTAGGAACACAATAAATTAATCTTATTTTCTCAGAGTTTTACCTCATAACATAAAGTTCTTTCTCTCTTAATTATACTTGCCATTTCTCTTGAGGACAATAAAATGAAAAACTACCTTTGGATTTTTACATAACTAAATTTATGTTAAAGAAAAATAGTTTTATTTCTTGACTTATATTGTGACATTTCAAGGTCTGCAAATATATTAAAACTCAAAAGTCACCAAAACCACTGCGCCACTTAGTACTCTTGAGTAACCATTTTCTTCTTTTGAGAAATAGCAAGGAATTAATGGAAGAAGTATAAAGAAGTTTTTTTCTTCCCCTATTTAGTGTAACTCTGTCTCTGTGTGCCCTGGTAGCAACCCTTCAAAAGGTGGTCTTCACACTTGGCTATAGAGAGTATAGAGTCGATCAAGCTTCCAAATATTATTCTTTTTCTTTTTTTTTTAAATCACAGAATTGACTCCTGAGGAGAAAGCCCAAAAGATTGCCAAAGCCATGCGCAAACAGTCTTCTGAAGTTAAAGAGAAGTGGGAGAGTCTGAATGCTGTTACTAGTAATTGGCAAAAGCAAGTAGACAAGGCGTTGGAGAAACTCAGAGACCTGCAGGGCGCCATGGACGACCTGGACGCCGACATGAAGGAGGCAGAGGCTGTGCGAAATGGCTGGAAGCCCGTGGGTGACTTACTCATCGACTCACTGCAGGATCACATTGAAAAAACCACGGTCAGCATCACTGCCTTTGATAAAGGATGTCAAGAAATGTTTTACTGTTAAATACAGCACAAGTAAAGAGAGCTACACGTATAAAGTGTTATAAGGGATTGTTGTAAGGGCAACACCATTGTAGCCCCCCTCAAAATCAGGATATAGAACATTTCCAGTCACAGCAGATGTTGTCCATATGCCCCTCACCATCAGGACCCCTTACCTCCCCCACATAATAACTGATGTGACTTTTACAATAATTTCCTTTCATTTTTCTTCATATTTTATTTCACTCAACTGTGCATCTCCTAAACTTGGTTAAGAAATATTTGAAAGTCCCTTTTAATATCTAGATTTCCTCTCTCTTTTTTTTTTTTTTTTTTTTTTTGCAGTGCATTTGTTAAGGAAACTGAATTGTTTGTTTGTTTTTTTTCTTTTGTTTTATAGTGTTTTTCACAGCCTGGATTTTGCCGAATGGCATCCACATGGTGTAGTCTGGCAGGTTCCTCCCTACTCTGCACTTTCTGTAAATTGGTGGTTGGATTTAGAATGTTTATCAAAAGTGTACTGTCATCCTGGGAATTCTTATCTCCACATTTTTCTCTTTATCTGAGTATATTAATGAAGAATTTCTGTAGGTGTAAATTCTGTTGGTATTCAGGAAATGCCCAGAGATAAGGATGTTAGACCTATCTTCTAAACTCCATGGGCTCCTATATTCCAGAATATATCCAGGAAAAAAAAAGTTAATAGAATTTAGACAATAAGAGACACAAATAACAGATTTAGAGTGTAGTGGGGTTTGTAATAGCATAATATACTATATACTAGTTGTAAATCAAATAAGAACTAAAAAAAAAAATCAGAAGGTGTTACACTAGAAATATCTATCACGAATGGGATTTTTATTGCAAAAGACATGCCCCTTTTGTGCACAGGTATTGGATAATGCTCTCCCTTTGTGTGCATGTGGCTGAATAAGGAGAGGAGAAAGGTCTAAGAAATTAACTGAATACTTAGGCACATTACATGAATACATGTGTGTATGTATAGACATAGGAATAGTATAACAGCTAGCATTTATTGAGGCTTACTCTGTGCCAAGAGCTGTTCTTAACCAGCTTACAAAGATATCTCTTTTAACCCTCATGCTAACTGAACAAGTAGGTGTTATTATTATACTATATTAGACTATTATAGTATTATAATATATTATCATTATTATAGGTATTATTATTATTATAAATGCCCATTTTAAAAAGTGATGAAACTGAAGATAATGCTCAAGCCCCCACAGCTAGTAAGTGACAGAGTTTTCATGATTTTTTCTGTTTTTCTCTTTTATCGTAGAGACCTTATTTATAATAATATAATTAAGTACAATTTTGATCAACTATTTGAATTCAAAGGTTTAAAAATTACATGTTAAATTTTAAACCTAAAAATATTATTACTAAAAGAGTATTGGTGGCTGACATCTTTCATTTTAAATATACATAAGTTTCCAGCCACCATGTGAATTAAGTAGTCTTTCTACAACTCAGGTATCCTAAAAATTTCGATGGATGGACCTGAGTTTAAAATAACCAACTGAAAATAAAACTTCTTTAGAAGTTGCACATGTCTTGTATTTTTAAAGGTGGTCTTAGAAACTGAATATCTTTAAGTCACTGGTTTACAAGAAGTATGTTCTTTTGGACTGCAAAATACCTCTTGCTTGGAGCAAGAATTTATCCATTTGAATTTGAAAGTGTTAATTTTTAATATAGGATGATAACATTGCATGAAAAAAAGAAACGTTATATCTGGGGTTATTAAAGACCTATAAGTTTTGGAGTTATTAATCCCATTTGATTAAAGGAACTATCCACCTCTGCATCCAAATCCTTTTGTTCAAATCTCTGCTTAAGTGGAAAGCTAGGAAAATTACAATTAACATTTAAGAGAAAGGAATAAGCTATGGATTAAAATATTTTAACATCTTATTAGGAAAAAAGGAAATAAAAATCCAAATTTCATTAAGCTGAATAAAATAGATTCAAAGTCTGGGGTGCTTTACATGTGTTCTAAAGTATACCCCAAATCCCTTTGAAGCTATAGGTAGATTAAAGTTAAGTACTGATGATTGTTAAATATTATTAAATATGCCAGAGCAACTAGGAAACAAAATCTTTGGGGTATTCAAATAATTTTAACTCCCTAAAATTATCCTCAGTCATTCTCATTTGCAGAATACACACCCTCTAGCAGGAGATGGGTTTGGGATTCATATCTGCCAATAGGCTGCCCATCATTACCTTTAATACTAGCAGATGTGTCTGTTTTTACAGCAAGAAAGACCACATAGATTTTTAATCTCCTGTAGGAAAGTACAGCCAAGACATGATAAATTGCTTCTTTATACTAGAATACATGGCAGATCTGAAATCATTTTAAAATTTGCTTTATTTCAAGCCCCCTAATTCAGAAGCTTTTAAAGACCAAAAGATAAACTTTCTTAATGGTTTGTTGTTGTTGTTGTTGTTGCCATAAAAAAAAGACCACAACAGCAGAAATAAAATGTACAGAACTTGTTTATCAAAGGTCTTTTTAATGTTTTTAACTGTGGCTTTAAGAGAAAAATAGTATTTTTATAGAGGAAAAGTTAAAACACGTTTATTACTCTGGAAGATTTTTTTAAAATCTGTCTTAAATCTAATTAAAAATTTTCTTATCATTTGAAAGAAAATTGGTTATTTAAGAGTATATAAATCTGAAAATATTTTCCAGCACTTCATTTTACTCTTTAATACCTCCATTTTAGCATTTCACAAAGACATTGAATTAAAAAGCTGATGAAAATTCTCAAGTCCTCCAAGGTACTCAAGTAGAGAATATTAATGTATAACATTAAAGTCACAACTGAAGAAACCTGGATAGATTTGAGTTCTGCAATTATTCTCAAACTGAATTTGAAGGAGGCCAGGTCTCTTCAAAGTCCAAGCTGAAAAATTCGCTTACCCCACCCTAACTCCCACTGTTCTGTCCCATGCTTCTATTTCAACTGTCAATTTCTTAGACTTATATTAGCAGAATGCCTTGTTATCACATAACTGCTTTGCGTATCTGTTTGTGTGTGCACTTTCTGTCATCCACGAAACACCAACATCTGCAAGCCATGGAGAAAGACTAACAACTCTGAATTCCTTCTCGTTCCATGTTGCAGTAATTCATATATCTTTGTGGGCTTGCCTTCTGCTGGATTTTGAAATGCTGATGTCTTTAGGTTCTGGCGATATTCCTTACCTTTTGCATGCTGGCTTTCATGTTCACTCTGTCAAAGGTCATTTGTACAGTGCTACCGCCAACATTCATGTCTTTCACTCTGACTAGCTCCGCATGTATCTCTACCGACTCTCCGCCTTGAACTTCTTCACATGGCTTTTGGGCATATTCAGAAATTTTGAGATACTAAAGCATATTCTCTGATTTACCTAGAATTAATTTCCTTTTAAAAAATAAAGCTATACTCTTATTTTGATGTTTATCAGTCATGATTAATGTTAGCCTATACATGTTATACAAGGTAAATAGAAAAGTTTTGGAAGAGAGAAGGGAAGTGATTAAAGTGGCTTCCTTTTTATAATTATAAGAAGGAAGCCAAATTAATACTCGTAGTTTTTAAATAAAACTTTATAGTCTTCAAAGCACTTTAAGGTATATTATTTCATTAATGAAAATTAGAGTGGTGGAGAGAATAAGAAAAAGTGGGGGTCACAGGCGAATGCCTAGTCTCTTAAGGGGTGAGAATTGTAGAAATGATAAAACCTGAGGGCTGAATCTCATAGTAAGTTCACAGCGCCTAATACCTGTAAGTTGTCATTGGCCCTGAGTTTTTTTTTCCCCCCTCTCTTCTTAACATATACTCCCCCACCCCAGCCATACCAGCTCTCTGTACTGTGCCCAGAAGTGGCATTTGTCAGTTCTGCTTCATTTACCTCTTTTTTCATAGACTTCACTCTTCCTGCCCCATCTCTAACCACAGATAGTGGTTACAGACATTTTAATTAAAAGGGGGAGACCTTATCTCTACAGTATATAATAAGCATAGTTTTTTTGTGGTTAGGAAAGTTGTTTTTATTGGCCACTTTCTAGATTTTAAATGGAAATTTGTTCAAATCAAGTTTGTTGCATAGGTGAAAAAATATTAAGGTAGCCATATTAAACAAGAAAAAAAGAAGGAAAATATGAAAGAAAATTTAAGATAGAATCAAAACCAGAAATTAATACTAAGTAGATAAATATGGTGTTTTTAAGACTAAATTGCATAAAATGAAAAATTTGAAGGAAATACATAATCATTGAAATGTTTACATTATAATTTTTCTCTTCATGTCTCTTTTTAATTTGTCTGGGTTGTAAAAATTTGCTCTTCAGCTGGTGGCCCTGGTTGCTGAAGACCTGAATTGAGTCAGCTTTTGTTGAATGAGCAACTGCAGTTGGCCTCTCAGCTAGCTGCTCTTTCCATTTTCTTTGAAGAAAAGTTCAGAATACTACCTTTGGTTATATTCTCTGATGATATTATTTTTGTCCTTTTCTTCCAGGCATTTAGAGAAGAAATTGCACCGATCAACTTAAAAGTTAAAACAGTGAATGATTTATCGAGTCAGCTGTCTCCGCTTGACCTCCACCCATCTCTAAAGATGTCTCGCCAGCTAGATGACCTTAACATGCGATGGAAACTTCTGCAGGTATCAATTTATTCCTCTTCATAATCTCGGTTTACACCCTGGTGGGTCCTAAACTTTACCTCACTATTCTACCATGCACCATCATTTTTTTTTTATTTATTTATTGGTTGTATTTGATAATGGACTCATAGCTTGTGACATCAATTGTCTTTCAGTATCTTGAACCCAAAGGCCTCATTTATTTATAAGTTTTAATGTAATTTTTTGATGTACAATTCATATGATATTTGTAGAAAATTGCAAAAGGTCAAATAAATCATAGTAATTGAAACCTATAGTAGGTCACAGAAAGATTTTTCCCATAATGGCTTATTATGAGTCATTTTTCTTACTTTAATCATGTATTTTTTATTTCTTTAGAAAAGTTAAGAGAGTCTTCATTCTTCTTCCAACTGTATGCTATTTAGGTATCTTGCTCAAATTTTCCAGCTAGCCCTTTTATACTATTCTGGTATTTACCTTTAGCCCTGAGATCTTAGCTGCCTTAATGTAATTGTTTTAATGGCCCTAGATCTTACTTGCTTGTCTCAGATTTAATAGAGCCAAACCAAGAACCTTTTCAAGTCTAACTATGTTTCAGCATTTGTAAGTCACTACCCATGTCAGTGATCATTTCAGGCCCAGTCTTTGTGAAGCTTTGTCACATTCAGTGCCAGTTCCTGAGAGTCATAATAATCATTTCCCCCATCTCTGGAAACTAATAGGATAATTTAAGTGGAAGGTTGAAAAAAATAATTCTTACTAATTTCTCTGTATGTTTTGGACTTAAATGTGACATTTAATGAGATAAATGCGCAATTTTGAGGTGGCACACAGAACTATTTTATTTTAAAGATATAATACAATATAATAGATTTCCTGAATTAATTCAAACATTAAAACACCCAATGGTTCTTGTTTTCTTTATGAAATTGAAAAGGTAAGAAATGAGTTGTATGGTATGAGATAGTCTTTTTTTGTCTTTGAAAAGAGTATTAAAAACCTGGGATTAGTTAGGCAGAATATGTTAAACTCATGTGTGCTTTTCTAGTGAATGGAACATAGAAGTGTTTGACCTATATGCTTTTTTTAAAACTTCTGCTTTGTTTTTCTAATTCATCATTCTCATGTAGATGTTCCTGTGGTCCATCTTGATTCCTTCCCATTCTACTTCTGTTATCACCATCTCCAAAGATTAGAAGTCAGGGAATATGTTATGCTTGGAAGAAAAATATATGTTCTGTCATCCTTGTCTCTGAGCCTGGTAACTGCTAGAGCTCAGATGTCAATTGATGGTGGAATAAGAGAGGGGAAAATCTATGCTAGCAGACAACGTTGTTAAATTTCAGGAGTAGCATCTTCTTTTCTCTTCCTGAATGTTAAGTGTGGCACTTGAATGCTTTTTGGCCTTAACAAAACAAAGTACTTGCTAATACAATATAAATAACTAATTAGGAGAAATTAAAGCTGTCCACTGAGCCAGAGATAAATGTTTCATTTAGAGGCAGCTGAAAATAAGATTGGCAATCTAAGTGGAACAGCTGACTAGCGCTACATAGAAAAAGACCAGGAAAAAAAGAGCATGGAAATGTCAGTAGGCTGAATGCAATTATTATTAATTGGAAATTAGTTTCTCAGTGTGCCAACTCTTTGCACTTTTGTAATGTAGACGACTAACTATACAATGTGTATCAACAAATATATAGGGTATATTGATCTGTTGGAACTTGAATACCCCCGGATCAAGATGATTGGATACAAACTTGGAGAAAAAGGAAGACATTTCATACTCATATGTCTCTTGTCTGTCTGTCTGTCTTCTATCATCTAATTCTGTCATCTCTCTATCTGTTTTTCCCGTTTGAGTATTTTAGACTTCTTTCTCCCTGTAACACTTTGCTACCTTTCTTACAAAAGAGAGAAGAGTACTCACTGACCCCATGGCCACATCTTGACTAAAGATGCTTTAGACTGTCACTATTTTCAAGGCAATGTAGAGTAACAGGACAGGCATAGATTCTGCTACCAAATGTACTGGGTGTGATCATTAGCACTGCCGCATACTGACTTCATGTCCTAGACATCTCAGCATCTGTGTCTTCACCTAGAAAATGGTGATAATAATAAATCATGCTTACCCAATATGGTTATTGTGAGGATTAAAAGAGTTCTTATAAATTACGAGTGCCTGGCACCATTTGCTGTTACTTAGTGTCAGAAGGAGTCTGTTTTCATAGCAGTGTTTTGATCCCAGAGATAGAGAAGCAGTCATATCTTGGGCATTCGCATCATTTATTATAATACTTAAATCTAGGATATTATGAAAGCCATTGTTTTGAAGTCAGATTATTTCTTGCGTATGATGTACAGGTTTCTGTGGACGATCGCCTTAAACAGCTTCAGGAGGCCCATAGAGATTTTGGACCATCCTCTCAGCATTTTCTCTCTAGTAAGTACCAATAAACTTGACTGATCTCGTTAATCGTACAAATGAGCATACTCTTTCATACAAGAAGCCATATTCTTTGCTATAAATATATTTGCATATATTAGGTAAATATATGAAAGGAAGCATTAATATTAATGACAGTATTGTTGATTGGTTATTAGGTGTAATAACCTGGTCAAATTTGACAAGTCTTTGAAGTGGAGCAAAAGCCTTTAGCTGTGGTTTTTCACTGAACCATTTATTGTGATGACTAATACAGTATGATATCATAATTGCTATTTCATATGCAAAGGTTATGAACTTTTCACAGTAATCATTTTTATATTTTAAGATTTTAAATTAATTTTCCTCCTTAAAAAGTGCTTATTAGTTTAAAATGCATCTGCACCTTTAAAAGTCAAACTTCACTCCCCACAAATCTTTAAATGAGAATATTTTGGTTTATTAGGCTCACTGCAATCGTATTTTTTTTGCTTTTCTTCTGGTCAGGTGTTACAGATTTAGCCAAACCACTTATGTAGATTTTTATGTAATATTCTCCAACTGAATTTTTTTATTTTATGGACTGTTCAGAGATCTTGCATAAGTAATTTGAGCTCCTACTTCATTTATCATTTACTACTAAAGAAACTAAAGAATGTAGAATTCAGAGTCACCCAGATTGAGGTTAAAATATTAATTTTGCTTTTTACTAAAAGTGTGATCTCTAAAAGTTAATTTCTTTATCTTAAAATTACTATAATGATGCTTATTTCTTTTATTCACCTTGAAAATTAAATGAGAAAACATATCGACTTACACAAAGTACCTAACATAGTTATTGGCACAAACATTAATTCCTTTCTATTTATTTTCTCTGGCCAACATATATAAGAAAAGCAGTTTGTTTAATTCAATTTAAATGAAGTTTAAAACTTCAGGCAAAGCTTATTTCCCAATCATGATAACTTCTTTGTATCTATAACCATAGAGAGAACTGAAATAATAATATGTCTTCCAACTAAATTATATTTTCTGTTCATCTTGTCTTGGTTCGTAATCTGCTTGACCTCAATTCAAAGTCAGACTTTTCTTTCACATCTCAGGAATCCTAACCAGTCATTTTCTGCCCTTCCTGTGCCACACCTCTCTAGTGCTCAAGCTCTCTCTCCCTCCACTCTCTTCTCTCTCTTGCTCTCCACCCCTACCCCCTACTCCCCAATCAGTTTCACATGCCTGATCCCTTAGCCTGTCTTTGAGTGACTTATAGTCCTTCCAGGAATATACTGTCTACTTGGGCACCAGGATATATTTCTAAATTTTGATTTCATCCACGTTGAAGAAGTAAATAGGTTTGCAGTCTACTCATTAGATATGACCTGCTCCAGATTTCTTAAATTTAATTTTATAAATCGTAAAGCTATGCGCTCAGACCAAATTAAAGAGGAATTTAACAAGTAATTGAGACTCTATTTACAGTACCGTTATAAGGCTTAGTCATCTATTAGTACGGATGAAACCCTACACGTTCACCTAGCAACCATTCTTTCATAATAAAAATCAAACTCATGTTCTTTAGGAAATGAAACATTGTAAAAATTGTGAAACTCAAGTACATTGCTTTTTATATCTAGCACTGACAGTCCAAGGAGGTCAGAGTTCTTCAAATCAAAACAATTATTAAAATGAATGGAGAAGTGTAAACAAAATCCCAATTAATAAACTTAATAATTGTTATCCCTTGCTGCTTGGAATCTTCGGCTTTATTATATTTCTTGGACTTTAGCCATGGTTATAAAAGGAGCCTGTTTATTTAGGCACAAAATAAAGAGTGACCTATTAGCCTGGAGCCAACACTGAAACGAGGTTGGCTCTAATGAGAAATTTAACATACCTAGTTCCACATTTTCATCCTCTTTTTATACCTTCATGGACATAGCTGGAGAAGGGAGTACTCAAATTTTATAAAGAGAAGAATTGTTGAATAGCAAAATTGCTGACCACTAGGTCAGCAATCCTGAGATTCCTTCTGAGTTCAGCCATTTACTTATTGGGCAAGTTATTTCACCTCTGAGTATTTAATTCCTCGTTTATCAAATGGAGCTTTAATATGTATTTTGTTGGCTTCTTTGTCAACAGATATATTTTAAAATACTTTGCAACATTTAGAATGCTCTATATTTTTAAGGTATTAATATGACATGAAATTTAGAAAAAATTGTTGGTGATAACTGATTACATGAGAGTCCAGTGATAGCTGCAAAGTTTTATTTGAATTTGCTTATTAGTTCATTTAGGAGAAGTCCTTAAGAGCTCTTCTTAAATAAGTCTTAAAATAATTGGTTTAATATAGCAATAGTATATTTTCATAAGTAAGGTGTAACTGGACTTATAAAATATAAGTAACTCAGTGGAACAAATCAAAATCTCAATCATAATGATGTCAAGTGTAAAAGTAGGAGACTATTTTTTGTGCATTTCAGATGAAAATAAGTATTCGGGATTCTTCTATCCAGATAATTGCCTTGGTTTTTTCAGCCCTTTGCCTATATTTAATTTTTCCCTTTTTAAAATTTATATAATTGAGTTTAAATGCCATCTGTTTTTTAATAGTCATTCCTGTGAATATAAAGAAAAGTAAAGAATGTTAGTGATCTGGAACATTCAGTCCTGAGAACTCTAGTTTATAATCTGGTTATGTCAGGTAAAATTAATTTTTATCTTAATCAAAAAAACATACAGAGCACAGTTTTCAGATAGCACTAAGTTTTAAATTGTATTGGTTACAAAACAATAAAACTTGATTTTTTTTTTTAAAGTACTTTATCAACAGGTTCAGTTAGAGGTGGCATGAGAAATTGAACTTGTCTTGTTTCTTCCTTTGCTTCGAATGAATTTTTATAAAGTGGCTTTTGGTCTGGCCTTGCAGATTTCATAATCATAGGAATCCAGTTCAAAAACCAGAGCAGTTCTCAGTGAATTTGCTGTAAGACGTGTTCAGTTGTTTTGCGTGAAGGCGTACAGGTTAGCAGCGTTTCCAATAACTTCCCCTTTGTTTCCTCAGCTTCAGTCCAGCTGCCATGGCAAAGATCCATTTCACATAATAAAGTGCCCTATTATATCAAGTAAGTTGACTTTAACTCTCTTTTATGATACCACGACAATAAAGTTATGTTGATAACTTAAGAGGCTTTTTCCCCTGTAACTTTTAAAAATGAAACTCAGTCCTATTATCTAAAGGGAATTGTATATCGGTATATTTATATAGATAATATATATGTTATATTTGAAGGAAATTAGTTTAAAAATCAGAATATTTGTAGTTTATTAGGTTAGGGTTTATAGGTGTGTTTAGCTGATTTTTTTTTAAAGCAGATATTAACATATTTTGGGAAAATGACAAAATTTCCCTTTACTATTGACATAATGATGTTTCTTAAAATGTACTGTAAACCATTTTTATTCCTACCAGAAAATCTCTTTCAAAAGTGCTTGTACTCTTCTCATTTTAATCCACCAAAAACAAAATGTTTTTATTATGAAAAAGTTCAATATTTTCAAGTTTTTCTTTTACTTATGGAAATTATCTGCAATATTAGTTTAGGCTTATCATCCTTCATTTTTGTTGTCAACTTGACAGCTTCTCTTTTTTTTGTACTGAGTTTCTCCTAATTGCATAACATTTTATAAATTTTGTATAATTTACACAGGGACTGAGTAGGATTTTATTCTTGGTTTAGTCTATGCGTTGTCACAGGATAGAATGATAAAATACAACTGCTACAATCCCTTAAGGTGTAAATTAGCAAAGCTATTGATTTACAGTGTGATGAAGTGACGAAGAGTCATAGTTGACTCTGTTTCATGAATAAAGTGAATGGCGTCATGATTGTGAGAAAAATGCTGACTTATTGTCAGGAGACAGCTCTGTCTCAGATTCGTCATGTGACCTCAAGCAAGTTGGTTAAAGATCTCTGGGCCAAGTTTCTTTTATATTTCTTCTAAAACAGCATGTGGTATCTCCAGAACCCATGCCAACAGTAACAATCTGCTCTTCTGAAAAACTTGTGTGTGAGGTCAGTGCTTATGGAAGAGTATTTCCGAATGAAGGTTTTATTGTAGTCTGAGATGTAGCTTCAGGGTTAAAAAAAAAAAAAAAAGGCAAGGAATTTTGCCATTGCATAAAACAAATATTTTAAGCAATATTGTTACGTTGTCTTAAGACAACTTAATATTTTTATCATTGTACAGCCTGTAGGTACTGAGTTTTGATAAACTCAAGGATAAAGTAGCAAATCAAGTAGTGTCAAATTTGTGCAAGCATGAATCGAAAGAAATCAGAGGCTGGGCAAATTGATATATCTATTGAGAGAAGACGTGATAATCTGATCTAAATTTGCATTTTTTATTTTACACTTTTATTCCTAATGATAGAGCATTTTAATTTACTGGGTGAATATTGGCTTGACTTGAATATTACGGGCTTAGGCACAAATGTGAGGTCCTGCAGGAGGCTAAATCATGGCTACACAAAGATGGCCCGCTGCCTGGATTTGACTGTTAGCTTATGTGAAGATGAGGAAGCCTCGAGAAGCTGGAAAAGGCAAGGAGATGGGCCCTCTCTTAGAGAAGAACACAGCCCCACCAACCTTGATTTTAGCCAAAGGAGATATTTATTTTATGGTTATTTGTTATGCAGCAATAGAAAACTAATACATGCCCTAATCTTTCCATGCAAATTAATTGAAATTAATTAATTTACTGGATTGACCTAGAATCCTGCATCATCTGATTTTTTTTAAAAAGTAAATTGGATTCAGTAAGGCAGATTTTCAGTTTTACTAGATAAAAGAATATTAAATCTCTTGCTTGATTACATAATATAATCGTTATCTATTTGATTTGGCACTTAAAAAATTCATTCTTAATTTTAGCACTACTATTTAAAAGGATTTCTGTATGAACAACTTGGTTATATATGACTGAGAATTACATTGTCTAAGTTAGAATTTCACTAATTCAGAATATTTATGCTTTTGGTAGGATCTAGCAAGATACTATTCTTACTCAGTCTATGAGTTTTTATGGGGCAGGCTAGTAGAGTAAAAGCTAGCTTCTCTGCCTTCTCATTGGCTGGAGCACTATAACCAGCACTTTAAAAAAAATACACACACACACACACACACACACGCACGCACACACACAGATATATATATTACAGTGATGACCAATATTTTTAATGATGACCTGTGGTATTGTAGCATCCTAAAATATCTTCAACATTATTACTGAAAAATTGAATTTTTTAAAAAATATATAGTTTTAGTGTTAAATATCCTTTACAGTTTTCAGATATTTAGAAATCTGCCCATGTGTACAGAATGATTTTTCTTATTTTTAGAAAACTTGTTTAACCAGATTCTTTCATTACTTGCTCTGTTGTATAACTTATCAGTTTATTTCCTCATAAAGAAGGAACATCAATCTTGAGAGGGAAGTTTATATAAGCCAGTATTTCCAGATGAAGAATTGTTATGAAAACAAAATTAAATTCCCAAATAAATTAATAAGCAAGTAAATGATGAATGAAAGGGCTTTTCATATATGCTTCCCTTTGCATGCTGCACAAGTTAGAAGAAAAATGTTAAAAACAAATTTAGCATAAATTTCATGCAACGAGAGTTTCCTGGAGCATATTAGAATATATTAATTCGACCAACAACAAAACAATATTCAGGTAGAAATATTAGATAATTTCAATATTTAAGTATGCAGTTTTTTATACTCTAATGTCAGAATATAGCAAGAAAAACTTCAGACAAGAATGGAATGGAAAAATTATTTTAATTCACATCCTAATTTTATAGTTTAGTTAAAACATACTTTCACAGCTCCCAAATGCATTTTTCTCTCTCTAGGTAATTATTATTATTATTCTGAAGTGTACTACAGTGGTTCCATGACAGATTTGTTTCTAGAAAATGATAGAATGTGGATCTGATCTGCAAGACTGTGTAGTAAATGCCTCTGTGTTAATATCTTAAGTTGAAAAACTAATATCTTTAAGTTATATTTGCTGCATCTAAGGTAGACTTTCCAAAACTGTTCTAGTTATTTTTCTTTTCTAGTATAGTCCAATGACAGCTCATTATTCTATCAGTTTTAAAAAATTTGAAATGCCTCTTGCTGCCTTCACAATATATGAGAATCTCATGTAAAAGCTAGATCTATCTTTGTGAATTTTTAGTCAGATGTTTGTGTTTTGCAAAGTTGTTAATTTCCTCAACTAAAAGTTAACATCCAGGCAGTGTCCAATGTAAAGGGAATGATGAATAAAAGCTTTGGGTTGGACTTTCCTAATACGTCACATTAATTACGTAAAACTTATTGCTTTTCATTTTGTTCCAGAAATTATTATTATTAATGCTACTACTAATAATAATAGGCATAGTGGGTGATAATAATGATCATTGTAATAAATTATTTTTGAGTATTTATTTGCCAGCCACCATGCTAATCCCGTGCATGGATTATCTCTCTTAATTTCCACAGTAGCCCAGGGAAGTATAGACACTTCATCACCCCCACTTACAGGCAAGACTTAAATACTAAGATCACACAACCAGTAAATAGGAGAGCTAGTATTGAAATCCATGGTCTGACTCCAGTACTTGAATTCCTGACCACTGGTATTACTGCCTCTTGTTCCTATTATTAATGAGGTAGAGAATAGAATTTTTAGTCACATGGGAAATTTGGGTAGGCTACAGGATTATATCAAGGAAGGAGCAGTCAGGTGGAAAAAATGTAAGTAAACATCCTTTTTCTGTACTACAGACTGTTTATCATTTATTATGTACCTACTGTGTTGAGTACAGAGCTCAAGTACGAGATCCATGCTTTCTCCAGCACTCCACATGACCTTTTCTGCAGGCTTTTTTTATAGGCTAACTTCTGTAGGCTAATATATGTTTAAGAAGATTTTACATCGTGGTCTGGTAATGGACAAAGATGCTTTTCTAGAGGCAGGAAGGTGTCATTTTCCAGAGACCTGCCAGTCACATCTTGATAGTTCTGAATTGTGGAAATAAACTGTGGCCCTCCAATCCCTTTTCCTCATTCATATGGTCAAGAGATTTTTATCATTCTGTCAAGGAAGCTGACTCACAGGTCCCATGGGGCTTTTAGCATAGAAGATTCTGAACGCATGTCCAGCCTGTTGGAAAGCCATACTGTTCCATAGAATTTAGTAGGCTTTGGTGAACAACTAGGTGTTCCTTTCTTCCCCTACAATGTCTTCTCTAAACCCCAGTACGTGATTTTTCAGTAAGCCTTAGTCTTGGCACAAACGATTATTCTGCTTTTGTGACAGGCTTCATGTTCACGTCTTAACAGTTCTGTAGCTCTGTTTTTCCCACTAGAATCTGAAGTGCAAACTCTTAGTTCTTTATAGAATCCTAAATGCAGTTTCACACACAGCTTTAACGTGAACGTTTTAGTAATCTCTGATTATATAGACAATACTTCTCTAACACTGACATTCTTCAGTATTACAGATCCATTAATCAGAATGAGCTCATCTGTATCTACAGATGCCACTGCCATGCTTTCTCTGCCTTACTCTAACTCCCCCTTATGAGAAGGGTTTCCCTTAGTTTATAACGTCTCCTTTAGAGTTTTCTTTTCTATTCTTGTGTGCATTATGGATAACCCTGCAGTACTCTTTTAGACCTACTTCTTGCCCCCCAAAGGCACCCTCTACTGCCCTAAGCCAACAACTGCTGAAAAAAATACTAGGTTTATAGTTGCAAATGAAATCTTGGAGAACAGGTAGCTGTCATATATAACAGTCATGCTGTTCATTTGCATACTGCAGATACTTGTGTGGGTATATATGTACAGTCAAAAGGAGAGAATTAATGATTATTTCTTTAGAAGAATCATGGCCCTGCTTAGATGATGTAGGTACAGAATTACTTCCCTAAAGAAGAGCAGGGAGGAGTGGCAGCAGTAGGATCTCCAAATAATAGAAAAGCCAAAGCTAACAAAGTTATAGATATAGCAAAAACAAAAAAGATATGAACGTAAAGCATTTTATCTCTAAAGGTTACAGATAACTCATCCTAGAACAAAATAAATCCATAACAGAAGTATAATTAATAGCACAAGATAAATACTGTTCTCCCCAAAAGGTTTCCTGTGGCAATCTCTCTCTCCCTCCTTAATCAAGATGAGAGATGGCATCTTTTTGGTCCCTGATTTTTAACTGGAGCTTTTGGGACCTCCTTTGAGTCTCTTTCCTGAAGTAGAGCTTGTGTTTTTGGTTTTAATGGTAAAGAAATGAAGTAAAAGCATAAGAGCATGCACTTGAGAGTCTATTTTTCCAAGAAATGGTCTGTGACTCTGTCTTTATTGAAAATAAATATTTAAAATGTACTGGGCCAACTCTGCTGATGGCGAGGTAAAAAGGAAATTGCTTTATGTAAGAATGTAAGCACCTTGGAACCACTAAACCTCCAGGGCTTGGAGGAAGCTTCAGATAAATGAGCATACCTTGGCTAACTGAAAAACTAAGCGGCAGGCAGCCTACCCTGCAACAGCCAGAAATTGGCAGATTATAACTGGGCAACTTCTGGCATGCGTACCAGTGTCCTGGTTTATCGAGATAATTTAGGTAGCATTGACGTTGTCTTAGAAAGATACCAACTGGTTCAGAACTTAAGAAGATATCACCTTTCCTGTCGTTCATCTTGACTTTTCTGGGGCCAGAGTTGTTATTCCCTTAAAGTTGAATTTAAGTGTGGAATCTTCTAGATTACTCAGCCCCATTGCATTATAATAACATGATCAGCCTTACTGTGTGGTTTAATTTTTAGGATCAGGATGCAATTAATAAAGGTCTACCCATAAGGGTCATTGTGGGGCCATTAAGGGAGGAAAACAATTGTAAAGACTATACTTTTAAAACAGTCATTAAAATAACAAAAGTGCAGAAGTAATAGTGACAAAGTTGTGAAATAAATAGAATCTCTTTCTGTACTGATTATAAAGTGAGTGATACAGTAAAATATTCAAAATAATTATATAGAAAAAATAGAATTAATTTCTACTTTAAAATATATATGAAAGAGATAAAGTAGTAAAATCTACAAAAACTAAATGATATAAATTAGCTTTAAAAAAAAAACAAACTAAAATGATATAACGATGAATTAAATTCTGGTGGAAACAGAATCCTGTGGTGCACACCCGCAAGAAGGGGCAGGCCAGGGCCCCAAGGCCAATGCAACCACAGACAACCTGCAGCAGTGATGGCTGATGGTCTATCTGCTGAGCTTGAGGCCTTGGAAGGCCGTGGTATGGAGCTGGGTGGGGATGCTCTCTTTGAGTTCTGGGCCCAAGTGGAGATATTACCAATTTAGTGGCTCCCCTGGATTTATTGAGTGTGTACATGTTTATTCTTCCAGATCATCTTCCAGTGCCCTCAAAACGAGTATCATCTATCCCTCCACTCACACCGAGGCACATGCATTTTGGTCATTGATTCTACTACATTTACTTGAAAGCAAATGTAAACAAACTTTGTCTTATTGTTTTATAACAAATGTTCTATCACCCATGCCTGGAATATTGACATTTGTATTTTGGGGTCAGTTGTAGCTTCTGTTTCTGGTAGCCCTTTACATGCTGTGTCTCTACTGCTGAGTGTGAAATTATTTTAAGTTCATTTTATAGTCGAATCCAACAAATTTGGAGTTATCCATTGGTTAGAGTGTAGGCTTTCTGCTTTGTGTCTTCACTATTATGGCAAGCTAATAACATTTTTAAAGAAAGAGTCTATGCTTTTACAATATCTACTATCAAGTAGGATCATATATCTTTTTTAAAATTTATTTTTATTTTTTATTATTATTTTTTAGGCGAGGGAACCCTTGGTTGAACCTCACAGATTGCAAGGACCTTGTCATCTTACAATCCCTTATTTTTTATTTTTTTTACGCCTGCAGCACCTGGTCTTCCTAGGTGGTCTTCCATCCAAGTACTAACCAGGCCCGACCCTGCTTAGCTTCCGAAATTAGACAGGATTGGAGGATCATATATCTTATTTAGATTTTTTTTCTTGAAATGTCGGCATTTAAACTTTAAGTTTTCCCTTAGATTTATTCTTGTTTTCAAAAGTATAAAGTTGGATTTTCTGCCTTAAAAAGCCTAGAGGATGGTAGAGTGTTTGTGAAGGTTCAAGAAGTCAAATATAACCTGAGAAATATGTAAGTTTACTCCCCACGCAGGTTCCTGATCTGCTGCCCCCATCCCCTCCCTGGGGCCCCTAATACAGACAGACAGACACACAAACACACAAGCACACACAGAGTAAGAATCAACATTACTGATGGTGGTACTTTGGCGATGGTGATGGTGATGGTACTGATGGTGGTATTCTGGTCTGGTGAAACAAAGATTATAAATTCCAAAATGAGAATATCACCTCTTAGATCTTTAAGAAGATGTTACTTTGATAAACTGCATCATATCAGATCTCCAAAAGTTGTTTTCACACTTTATAATTTAGTCATCTGAATGTAAATTTGATTATTTGGGAACTCCTGCTTATTGCTCTATGTAACTTTTATAAGCACATATAAATACCATATTAGCAGAGCCTACATTTTGTCAACTTCATTTTATGGAGGTTATGTTATTTGCATAGCACCTCTCAGCTTCTACTACACTATAGAATTTACTTATGAAGTCTATTGTTCCTTTCTTATTTCTCCCCACCCTGAGGAGAGGTCTAGTCAGATGAAGTCAGAGAGGCAGCCATTGCATTTAGCAACATGGGGTTCATTGACAATTTTGGTAGGACTAGTTTGGGTGGAGAAGTGAAGTTGGAAACCAAATAGGAGTGGGCTGAGTAGTGCTTGGGACAGAAGGAGGTACACTACTGCTTTGAGAATTTTGTCTATGAAGAAGAGGAAAAGGGTGATTGATCGCAGGAAATGGAGATTCCAAGTAGGGGTGAGTGCATGCGTGCGTGTGTGTGTGTGTATTTCAAGATGGCAGATTCTTGAATATTTATACACTGAGAAAAAAGTCTTCTTGAGAGAAGGGTCGATAGTGCAGCACAGAAGGTTTTTAGCAATCTTTGGAAAGACTTGGCCTTTGATGGGAGGGGAGAGATAATTCCTCAGTTAAAGGAGAAGAGAACACAATCTGCAGATGGACAAAAGGTTATAGACTTGGTGCGGGGAAGATGAAGAAATTCTAATCTGATAGTTTTTACTTTTTCAGCAAAGTGAGATCAAGTTAAATGATACTAAGGCAGGGAGAGGAACTTTCTTAGGTTTGGAGAAAGGGAAGGTGCCAGTAAATTATTGTCTTGGGATCCGGGAAGGCAAGTTTATTTGGCAATGTACAGTTGCCAGCAGTTAGACATTTGAGATTTAAAGTCAGATATTTAGAGTAAAACCAGTCTGTCTGTTGAGTGATTTTCTGCAGCTGTATTCATGTACAGCTGATCAGGTCCAGAGAAGGCAAGTAATTGAACTGATCCATGATTGGATTTTGCCAGGAGTGAGAGAGAAGCAAAGGAGATGAGGTTGTTTGTGATGATTATAATGATGGACGATGGACTCAAATTTAGATAGATTCATCAGAAATATTTTAAAGCCTCAGTCATGCATGTATACTTCCATATTAAGAACTCAAGCTTGCAATTAGATTGTCTAGGTTCAAATCCAATTCCTACTACTTACTAATTATGTGACCTTGAGCAAGTTATCGAAGCACTGACCTCTCCCCTGATTTCCTTCATCAAAAAAATGGGGATAATATTGGGACCTAATTTATAGAAGTATGAGTCATGCAGATGAAATTTACACATTGAAAGAGTTTCTAAGAGTACCCGCTACAAACTGAGCACTGAAATAATAGGCTGTTACTGTAATTAATATTATACATCCTGCCTTGGTGGTTATCTTTCACTACGCACAACAAAGAAGAAATATTTCTCTTTCTGCAATTGTCTTAGCCCAGAGCAATGTACATGGTTCTTTTATTCACATGTGCATTTTAAATTAACTTACTCACCTCTAATCTTTTCCTTTATACGCCTTTATAATTGCAATTGGAATGGAATGATAAATGGCAAAACTCACAAAATTCAGTTTCAAGAATAAATTTGGATAGATAAGTAACAAGTAAGCGTATTGGGCTTAGTGTCAGTTTTGGGACAAACAAGGTGCCTTCTCATCATCTTTTAAGGTTTCATGTGAAAAAAAACAAAACAAAACAAGACCACTCTAATGAGGACAAATGAGTTTTAATGTATCTTCCTCGGGGTAGTCTTTTGCCTAGAAATTGTATCTTATCAATTTGTCAAAATTACATGTACTTCGCTGATTCATTGTATCATATATTGGACAATTTTTATAGCACATTTTTGCATTCTAGTCTTTGTTTATAATCTTATGCTTTGGTTTGTGTAAATTATCAGAATACATCATGAATCATAATAGTTAGAAGGATATGCTACGTATGAGTCTTATCGGTTAATTTTCATTAAAATCCATTTAATATAGGGACCACATGTTATCCGAACTGAGACACTTAGGAGTCAAAGGCCACTTTTCAGCTTATCATTTCCATAGAAGGAGGTACTTTTTAATAGCTTTTAATACAAAGCATACTAAATGGCAATTTGGAGTCAGTCGTACATTTAATATGACTAGAACATTTTGAATTCTATTCCTGTGTTTTTAGTGGAATTGTTTTCTAAAGAAAGCCACTCCTTGATCTTGGCTGTCCCTGTCCAGGCTCCGTGCACTCTGTACCATCTGTGTCGTGAAAATCCAGTGTTCCTAACAACTTTGTTAATGTGTTGTGGAAGATTGAAAATTTGATTATGTCGTGCATGTGATAATAAATTGTGAATTAGTGGGACTTTGATGTAACGGCATGTCAATATTTGAAGATATTGGTACTCAATATTTTATTAAGGAAAATTAGCTTCCAAATTTGAAGCTAGAAAGTCACTGGAATAACTTTAGAAAAAATGACAACTACATGACTTTTTTGGTTTTTGGTCTGTACATTAATAATTGAGTACAAATGGAAATGTCTGTGTCGTCCTCAAAACAATCAATAAAATCTCAATTATGAGAGAAAAAAAGAGCAAAGGGACACTTGTAATTAATTATATGGGACAGCAGGTACAAACTGGGACTGTCCTCGGTGTTGTAAGATAATTTTAAAAAGTGGTTAATGGAGACATAATGTACAGCTTTATGAGTATAGTCAGCAATTCTGTATTATATACTTCAAAGTTACTAAGAGACTAGACCTTAAATATTCTTACCACAAAAATGAAACAGTAATTATGTGAAGTGTTGGAGGTGTTAGCTAATGCTACAGTGGTAATCATGTTGCGGTATATAAATGTATCAAATTGACACATTATACACCTTAAGCTTATACAATGTTATGCCAATTATATCTAGAAAAATAACATTTTTTTAATTTAATAAAGTAAAACATAGATAAAACCTTGACTCATACAAATATAAAAAGAACATATGTCAAAGATTTCATGTAACCTTCTAATTAGTAAGAGAATGGATAAGAAGTTAAAACAGATTCTAAGAATACTAAGCACTGCATCATTATAATCAAATGAGGGTGCTGACATGAGTTTACCCATAGATGCAAAACTGGCAAAATGATCTGTATACACTGAACAATAATCAGGTGCATTCCAGTGGACACAATTTGCATTTCTATGGACAAAAAAAAAATCATTTGCATTACTATCATTTTCTTCAGTGTACAGAATTTAAAATAGCTCAAAGACCATTTAAACTTCACAGGACACCCACTAATTTTTTGTTCTTATCAAAAGCCTTCACAGTGTTCCCTGTACAAGGAAAACTGGCATGGCTGGGCACCCTAGTAATATGCCACAGGTTCTCACTGTTGTTTGCTTCATATGATTTTGGATTTAACTGTTAATTTCTGTTTTGTTTAGATTTTTAATTTTTTATTCTTCAACAGATTCCTGTGTCTGTTCCCTCTTATGAGGATTTTTATAACAAAATTACAATTTTACTTTACAGTTTATCAAGCTGTTCAATATTAAGGCCCATTCCTCTTTCGTATTTGAGATTGGCCAGAACCTAAACTGTTATTGTTTTTGTTTTTTGTTTTTTTGTTTTTTAAATGCTACTTTTCTTCTGTTTGGGTTGCCTACTGTGGAAGGACTGACAGCATTTTGGCTGGACAAGCTGAGCAATCTGCAGCTGTTCAAATACTTTGAGCCTTTGGGTAGATTTTGAATTTTGCTTTAAAATCCCCCCTCAAAAAAAAAAAAAAGAAAGAAAAAGAAAATTCAACAGCCAACTGTATCTACTACCATTTTTTGTAACTATTGTTTGGTAAGCTGCAGTGATACGTTTGTAACCAGAGGCTGTGTTTATTTTCAGGGTTGGCAGTTCTGCCTAATGAATCAACTGGTACTGAATTCACAAAGGGGGAATGCCAGTTTCCCTCCCTCCGTCTGTTTGCCAAATGTGTGTGTTCCCTCAGCTTCTGCTAGTGGTTTCACTAAAAAGATCTATTAACAAGAGGTGCTCTCACTGAATTCTAAGGTCACTTCCTGACTGCATAAATGCTATTTTCCCCTCATGGTTCCATATGAATTGTTTGCCAAAGCACCACACTTGTGACTCTAAAGAAAGCGTACTTATATTTCTTGTGTAAATATAAAATTTGACTCTGCATTACTCATAGCTTTCGATTCATTCTCAAGCCTTGGTTTGGTTCTTCATGCTGGGATGTCTGTCTCTGGAAAATAGTGTTGCCATAGGGATTGAAGTTACTCAAAAGGAGAGACAAGATTGAATGAATACTGGTAGGCTAAGACTGGGAGCCAATGATGAAATTATGTGAATTGTACTCTATTTCTAGCGAATTCTTTTTTAATTCTTACTGATGGTAGGGAGAAAGTTTTATTAGCAAAATTTGAAATGCTTTCTTGCTTTCCTTCCTTCCTTCCTTCCTTCCTTCCTTCCTTCCTTCCTTCCTTCCTTCCTTCCTTCCTTCCTTCCTTTCATTTTTAGCTTTCAGTCATGCACTAGATTTTTAGGCCAGAGCTTCTCAGACTTGAATGGGTTGATGAATTACCAGGGATTCTGTGAAGATGACAGTCGTGACTCAGTAGGAGCCCAAGAGTCTGAATTTTTGTCAAGCTCTGAGCCACGCTATCACTAGTAAGAATTTTAGGTCAAATGGCTTCAGTACTTTTTCTGTGGCCTTTGAAGCAATTTAGATAGTAAAAGAGTAGAATGGTTTTCTTGGTATTCGTAGCAAAATACAAAGTGGAAATATTTGCCTCTGCCTTGGAGTCAAAAACCATGAAGTGAGCCAGACAACCTTCCAAACTCTTCCTAAGGCAGATCTTCATATTGCGGGTAGGTTATTTTGTTGGAGATTTTGAAATTCCAGGATATTTTACATATCCAGTTTCAAAGCTAAGCTTTAAATATTTTCAAAGAAAATCATGTGTTATTTAGAGGTTCTGTTACCTGGGCATATAAAACAGTGATTATGCCCTTTTCCCAGTGATATGACCCCCTTCTTGACATATTCCATGAGTTTAAAAATTAATTTCTCTGAAATTTGATTGTATGAATATTTTAATATCACTTTCATGTACTGTGCCATTTCACTTAGCTTACTAAACAGTTTTATAAGAACTGAGTGTCATCCAAGAAGTCTTTTGAGTACTATAAAATGTTATTACTCTACTCTGACCTAGTTAAGGGACAGTAAACTATTTTTAAATATAAGACTATTGACTCATTGAAGTTAAGACCTGTTAACCTCACACACACAATGAAGGAACCTAATTTAAGCATTACATCGATCAGTTTTATCCTCATCTTATTCCCCAAAGACTTCTAATTCTTTGAGTTAAGTCTTGGAATTTATCGAAAATAGAAAATATAAACCTTTTAAAGTGAAGATTAAGGATCATGAGAAAAAAATGTTCAGTATCTATATAACTGAGGGAGGATGTAAAGTCAAAATGGCAAGAGAGAAATATAACCTAAGGGAAACGAAGAATCCAGATACTTATGAAGATGGTGTCAGGGAAGAAAGCAACTATTTACTCTATTCTCTTAGATTAAATTTCTGGGAACCTGTAAATTAAACTGAGAAAACATTAGCAAGAGAAAAGAAAGAGTTAATTTGTGTGTGTGCTCAGTGATGAGTAACTCCAAGTGGGGGTAGAATTGGAGGCTTATATGCCTAACTTAGTAGGGGAAGGGAATTGGGGAGAAAAGACTCCTATGAGAAAAAAAAAAATAGCTTTCTGTAGGAAAGACTTTTTTTTTTTTTTTGAGAACAGGCATGAGATATGAAAGTTGTAATCATGTTTGTTTATGCAGGTGCCAGTGGTTTTTCTGTCTTCTTCATGGCCACGAAACTTCCCCCGTGGAGAGGGGATTTATGACAGCCTCATTTCCCAGATATTGCTGCTTTTAGTCAGATAAAGGAAACTCTGAGGAGGTTTCTTTCTGCATCTGTTAAATCGCAGATATTTTCAGCTTAAAATAATCTTTATCCCGACTCTGGAGTTCTGAATCGTCTCCACAGGTGAAAAAGGAAAATTTACACTGAGGGAGGAGGATCTCAGTAGATTGTGAAGTGGAGATATTGTTCAGAATTATGCTGTTTCTCTATTTTTTTTTGGAAATTTGATTAGGACTTATAAAGTTTAGTGACTTTTTACAGAGCTTCTGCCTCAAAGATGTATACTGAATGAGAATCTACATCTGCCTAACATAAGTAGAATTATTCTGGAGGGTACATTTTATCTGCCTTCATCAAGCCAAGGATTCAGAGTCAAGACAGTCCGCTTTATCTCATGGTTTTAGTTTTTAGTTGTGATTCTTTAAAATTTTTTTAATCTACATTTTCACAATATAATTGCTCAAATAAAAATTTGTTATCATTGTTTCAAAGATTAAGTAATAATTGGGCACCAGTGTTCTGAGTGATCCATCATGGGGATAATTTTGCAATGTACTTTTTAAATTTGAATAAAAATTCTATTTACATATTTTCTGTGTGACATTATTTTTTATGTTCTTTTACTTAAATTTATTACTTTTTTTTTTCAGTCATCAAACACAGACAACCTGTTGGGATCATCCTAAAATGACTGAACTCTTTCAATCCCTTGGTGAGTGTTATTTTATTTAGTAGTGATCAATTGACCTAAACAACTTAAAGTTGTGTATTCTTAAATGAAAACTAACCACCAGCTTTTCTTACATGGCTTATTATGTTTAAAGGATCATGTCAGTGACATATAAAAGTAGTTGAATTTCTAAGGGCAATGAAGTAAACAGGTTTTACCTTCTTTCTTGAGAGAATGTAAGGTTTGAAACAGCACGAGCCAAAACAGCATGATTTTAAAAGGAGGAATGTAATTGAAGGTTTTACCTCTCTCATATTGAGTCTTCTTAAACTTCAGCTTTTGTGAAAACAAAAACAAAAACGATGACAATTTCAATGCAGCAAACTCTAATCCACTGCTTTAAATTTGCTTTTAGCTCACTTTAGCTCACTTTTATTTAGTAAATCTTATTAAATTAGCCAGCTTAATTTCATTTTGTCTAAGTCGTGGTGAACAACTAAATTCATTTTAATGTTAAAATGCAAGAAAACATTCTCATCTCAGAGGTGAGAATTCCAATCTTAAGATTTCTAGTAGAATATGACTTTGAACAGATGATTTTGAAAGAGTCATTTTAAACGAATTTTCTCTTTGGGTGGCAAAGGTGCTGCTGCAGAGGGAGAGTAGCACCCTAAACAACTAGTGGGGAGCACCTACCTGTAACCCATAGCAACTCCCACACTTTGTTAACCGTATGAGGATAAATTAACTAATCGGCCCATGCCAACTAAGCCCTATAAAAGCAAAGTTGCCCTTGAGCTCAAGGCCCAGATCTTCCGAGGGCTAGCTCCTCTGGAATCACCTACATAATAAACCTGAGTTCTCCAGCTCTCCGAGTGCTGCTTGGTTTCTCATCGGTCTGATTTTTGCAACATTTCTACAACATTTCAGCTCTA
Source organism: Eidolon dupreanum (assembly GCA_028627145.1). Classification (NCBI taxonomy): domain Eukaryota; kingdom Metazoa; phylum Chordata; class Mammalia; order Chiroptera; family Pteropodidae; genus Eidolon; species Eidolon dupreanum. The sequence continues at coordinate 161,187,220 of CM053502.1, forward strand.
CTAATCTCTAACACTGATACTCTGTCTTTAGGAGACAGAGAAAGAAATTGCAATATCTGTTGTTTCCAAAGATTTGAATATTGACTGTAAGTGTGATGTGTGTATTAAGCCATCAGAAGTTAACAGGTTGGGTGTGGCTCTTTCCTCAATTCCCTTCTTTTCCTTTCTCAGAATTTTCTGCAAAGCACTGCTTAGGAATGTATCATACCATGGTGCTAAGAAACATTTAATTATTTTCTTAAATAAAAGCTTGAGTTTTAGAAGACCTTTTAATGTGAACAGATATAATACTTTTCCATCGTCTGAAGTAAACAGATACATTCTTGCCATTCACTATAAGTTAAATAATAAGCATGCTTTTGAATGTGTTCTCTTTTCCATTTTAGCCGACCTGAATAACGTCCGTTTCTCTGCCTACCGTACAGCCATCAAAATCCGAAGACTGCAGAAAGCACTGTGTTGTGAGTTATTCTACCAGTTAATCACTCAGTTCTTTAGATTGCTTTTTTTGTTTTTTAAGACAAAGGTAAATGAAGAGGGCAATATGTTTATAGAGTTAATCTGACTTTTACCTTACCTCACTTAAGGAGTTGGCTGTGTTTCTATAAATGCTGTATTATTTGCCGCATCAGCATGCATGCAGTAGTAAAACAAATGAACATATGCCATTCTCAGTTGGAGAACAAAATTAACCAAAATACAGCAGTAACATTAAAATCTTTTCCAAAATTATACTGCCACCCAATTTAAAAGGATTAAAGCAGGGAAGCACAGCATATAGTAGATCATTGCCTCAATAGCATTTTGTTAACTCTTTGGAAGTATACGGTTCAAAACAGTTTGATTCAATACAATTATATAATAAAGAAACGCGAAAAAACTTACATTTCTGATCCAAATTTGAACTGGCACCTTAGAAAATTAGATAAAAGGCTCTGTTTAAAAATGTCTTGAATCTTTTGGTATTATCAGTATAAACTTTTCCTGCAGAATGTGTGTCCAGAGTGATATCCTGTGATAGACATTTCACTAAAGGGTTATTCCCCCACCAAATAACTAAAATTTAAGTAGAAATGTGAATACTTTTAATAGAGTATAAATTTAAGTTGTCTGGATTCAATTTGTTGTTGTAGTATTAATGATTAAGTCTGTTCAAAGAACATTTAGGCCTTATCCAATAGTTAATATGGAAACTATCATTCGTCTATATTTTTAAGGCAGGGTAATTTGAATAATTCCAAGTAGTCTCGTTTTCTGCCTTTTGTTAACAGTTGTTATATGCCTGGGAAGTTCAGTGAAGCTTTGAAAATGACCCTCTAGAAAAAGGATATGTTAAGGTTAAGAATCTCCTTAAAAGTTAGTAGAAATTAGAAATATATTTTAAAGCTGGTTACTTGACAAGAGTTGAGGAAGGAGAGTATAGAATCATTCAAAGACAGCAATGCAAACCTTTAAAATAAGAAAAACTTATGTTGTATGTGGAAGAAAAGTCTATAAAAGGCTGAAAAACACCTCCAGACTAGGTGGTAGAAGAAAGGATGAGATGACATTAATACACATAATATGTGGAGTCCCAAATAATTGGCATGTTGTAGTGATTACAGCAAGTGTTGCAAAATTACTAGTACAGAAAACATAAAGCCAGCGCACTCTGGCTAGTGATCTGTATGTTGAACCAGAAGGACATAGGAAGTCAGTTTGGAACACACAGAAGAGATGTTCAGTGAGCCCAGTGAGTCCATGGTGACAGCAGTTTTGAAAGAGGTTCAACTGCATGTCCAGTATCCAGCTGATGGATCTGGAAAGTCTTCTCATGCCTGATGAGCTATAAAATGAGGACAAATAACTCAGCAGCAAAATCTCCCATCGACAGAACACTGCTTTGTGTCATCATGGACATGGCCCAGGTTTTCACTAATACTTCTGGGTGGGTAAACATATTAATGCATTTGGTGTTTTCTTCTGTTGGTTCTTTTGAGTCCTAAAGGAAAAACATCCTCCTTCAACTCATTTCTTCAAATCTGAGAGGAGCAAAAGAGCCACACCTTATGAACTAAATGACATTTAGAAATGCAAACTTAGGGAAGTGCTGGTTTGTGTTGGATTGTAAATATTTGAGGTGATGATTTTCGAGCCGTTTGGCCTCAACAGTTCTCACCGCTTTCTAGCCTGAGACTTTTGTGCCTCTTGTCAAGCTCTCCTGTTTATGATTAATCTGTTCCTTCTTCTCTCATCCTTTCTGTTTACTTGAAATTCCCTGACCCTTACTTTGCAATGGTCTGTAACCCTTTATTCCTGCCAAATACTGTTAAAAATTTACCCTTTTGGAAACATTGACAAGCTAATCCCATCTGCCGGGCAACTTTTCTAGAACTTTATGATTGCCTCAAATAACTCTTGCTCACATAAGCAGCATATGAGTGCCTTTGTGTGATAATGTTAGGACGATTGCCCTGGCTCCTTTGAGAACTGCTTTAGGTCAAGGGTTGTCTCTCATTTTGTGTAAATCTCCACCCAGCATAATGTCTTAATACAGAGGGCATTGTTGTTGATCTCTCATTTATTGCTCATTCATTTATTAGGCTCCGAGATTGTACAGGAGATAAAGCAATATAAAAAGAGTCGGTTCCCACACTCAAAGGAACTTAAGTTTGGAGAGAGCACATTACACATGGGCACAACTCCTCTGGTTACAACAGATCTTTGTCACCCTCAGAATGGATGGCCTCTGGCTTGGCCCATCTTACCATCTCCATCTACCTCATTCTCTGTGCTTTACAGTTCGTTCTCACCAGTTCTAGTGGGCAGCTGAATGACAGGCTCTGTATTCTGTTCCTCCTGCCTGTATAGCTCTTGACTTAGCTATTTGTGTTTATTCTCTTTCCCTGGCTGGTCCATTTTCTTCCTTTAAGTCCCAGGTTAACTGTTGCCTGTCTCTAATGAGCCTTTCTTGGCTACTTTAAAGTAGGTCACTCCTGATATTCCATCTCATAGATTTCGTTCTTATGTGGCACTTGTCGTAATGTATGATATTCTGTTTATTTACTTACTTGTTTGTGTCTCCAAATGAATTAAGCTTTTGTGTGAGGGACAAGTCTGTTTTCTTCTCCACTTTGGGCCTCTTACAATTCCTGGCAAAGAGCAGTCTTCTAGCCCATATTGAATAAATGATTTAAGTATGAAAGTTATAGGATTACACTTGAAAATATGTATGAGAAGACTTATAGTTGCTCTTTTTAATAGTGAAATTTGTTTAATTTTGGCATATTCATAAATATGGTATGATACAGCAGCAGAAATAAATGAACTAGTAATCAGCACCAACATAGTTGAATCTTAAACTATAAAAGTGAATGAAAAAAATCAAGTAGCTGAAGAAATTCATACAGTTCCATTCTATTTATATGTGGTTCAAAATCATAAAAAACTAAATGCTGTATTATTTAGGGACACATGTATATGTTCAGTAACAGAAAGTGAAATACAGAGGTCAGTAGTTCTTCTGTGATATGAGGGGATGTGATTAAGAAGGTTTTTGCAGCGGGCTTCTAAGATACCACTTAACAGTCTATTTCTTTAGCTGTGTGATGGATTAATGGATGCTTATTCTATTACATTTCTTGAGACCACACATATGTGTTGTACAGATTCTTCTGTATTTCGATTTGAAAACTTAATGTGATAGGCAGTAACAGAGAAGCCAAAGGGAAGTGCTGTCAGAGGAAGGAGTGATTCCCTTCATCGTGGAGAACAGAGCATGCTTTCCTGAGAGGAAACATATTAGCCAGGTCTCAGAAGCCACACAGGATTTGGACACATGGCTATAATCAAGGATAAGAGGGAAGAGAGTTATGTGCATGAGACTCACAGGCCTGGGTGGAGTTCAGGTAATAATGAAGTCTAAATGAAGTCGCTTATGAGCTATTTGTCCACTATTCAGAAATGTCTTTAAAATCTATTTAGGTCCAATTCAAAGGCCATTTTTTATGAAACCTCTTATGATTTCTTTAGTTGTTTGTTCTTCAGTCTCTTCTAATGTCATATTTAATTTTTGGATTTTTTTTTTATAGAACGAGACACTATAGAATCATTTTCTGTTTTGTGGAATTTGGAAGATAGAGCCAGTCCTGGATATATGCTTGAGATCATATCTAGGACAGATCAAAGGACCGAGGGAACAGAGGACAAGGAAATAGTTAAGGCGTAGGACGATGACAGCTAAGCTGGCTGGTGGCTAAGCTGGCTGGTGGCGTAGGAAAGGAGCTGAAGGAGCTGAGGGTGTGGGTTTGTAAAGAGGAGTACGAACTGATGATTGCAAGAGTTTTTTTCACAAAGAGTGAAAGAGGGAGAGTATTAGAATATCTTAGGATATGCAAACCGATGGCCTGTGGAACTTAGTAGCCCCATTACGGATCTCAGTATAACAAGAAGGCAAGACCTTTTATCTGGAACACGTTAAGGTGGAGGTTCCAAAAAGAGAATAGTATAGCTCTAATTGGGAACAGAGCAGTGGAAATGTAGTTCAGGTCTTCAGGTCAGGAGATCAGGATGAGAAAATAGAGTCTGGAGTCATCCAGAGAGAAATAATCATTGAAGTAATGAAAGTGAGTGAGGGTATCAGGCTTATAGAGCGAAAGGCTAGATACAAGATCTGGAGTTCCACCTATGTTTCTGCGATGTGTGGGGAAGAGGAGATGGGCAAGGTGCTAAGTGGGAATGGGCAAACAGCTGGAGAACAGAAGAGTCACAGAAGCCCAAGGTTGAGTGCCGTACAGTGTGTGTTTTTGCAGAACAGGAGAATGAAGACCTATTTCCATTTGATCCCCTGTGCCTTACTTGTGGGATTAAAGAAAAAGTTGGTTAGAAAATGATGCTGCTGTTTGTTTAATTTGCCACATGACTGAGCTGTCATTTGTCTTTCTCTGCAAAGAGCTGATCATAATGTTCTGTGATTTAAATGTAGTCACTTCTTTAAAGGTACCTAAATGTGACACACTTCAGGAAGATGTATGCCTTGCTTAGGCACTAAGTGTCAGAGTAAATCACTAAAAATTGAAGACATGATAGTCTGTGGGATGTGGCAAATTACTGTCATAGCTACAACGTGTATTACAAAGGAGACTTTTCTGGAAGAAATGCAAGGACAGCCTCATCCGGGAAACAGTCTTTTTGGCATGTGGTCTATTGTCACTTTAAGCCACGTTGGGGGATAAAATAGCAGTGCTGTGTTGCTGGCATAATTACCGCTGGGATTCAGAAACTTAGAGCATTTTGGCAGTATTTGGATATGTTTCTTTGTATCTGTGTGGAATTATAGTTCTGTAACCACTGTCATTTAGTAAGTCCTTTCCTTTATCAGGTACTACAAAGAGTGAAATTGAATTTTGCTCCTGATCTCTGCAAGTTTATCATTGAAAACAGTGTATAATGCCAGGAAAAAGTGACAGTAAAAATTTCGGTTCATTCTCAGTTTTTTCTGATACCATCTCCAACTCATGTGACATTACATAATTATTTTATAGATAAGCTGAAATTTTTACAGTGATATATTTGACATCTGAAGGAAATGGATGGACTTATTATCCATACTTGTATTTTTATATGTCTTTTTTTTTTTTTAAAGTGAGTTGTTTTAGGAATAATTTTAATCTGTATAGTTTTAAAGTAATTCTTTTCCTTTGTAGATAACTTGAAGAAATAAATTATTCTATGGTCTTTAAACAGCTAGAGTAGATATATTTCACAAATATCTTTTAAAATTAAAAATTATTGGTTATTCAGTAGCTAATTACAGGTAAATACAAAGGAAGCTATTTGTTAATTTTATTTAACTGTCAAAAATGTCACTATATATTTTGAGAGAATAGTTCTGTATTTGGTAAAGAGGAATTATATTAGTTATATTTTTTTAAAAATAGTTCCCCTGAGTTTATTATTTAAATGTTAAAAGTTAAATATGGAGATAGGGTAAGAATTTTATAAAGCAATAATTTTCATGAGTAGACCTTAAATTCTATAATTTTCTAAATCCATATGTTTATAATTAGAAGAGTCATCTTCACACTTGATAAATGTATAGATATATGGTAGTTTGGTGATCTCTGTTTTCCTGTTTTCACTTAGGTAATAAAATGACTCAACATTGATTAAAAAGATTATATAAGATTTTTTTCTTTTTTGTCTAAAATTGTATTTCTGGCCTTTGAGGGCCATCCCTGGGACAATGTGTGCCTGTCCCCTTAGCTCTACATGGCTGCCTCAGGATAACCACAAGCCACCTGTATGTACCTTAGGCACCACCCAGCCAAACTGCCGTCCATCATTCCTTTGAGCTCCCTGGACCTCTTGAAATTCTTGTCTTTTCTCAAGTAGTTCTATCCTCCTGGAGTCCTTTCCTTGTTTTACATTGATCTCCTGTACCCTCTCTATATTTTAAGGCCCATTTCAAATCCCACCTTCCCAGGGAGTCTTTTCCTGTTGTCCTTCAACTCCCCTGGTAGTAATAGCTCTCATAGAAATGGATATATTCTTCTTTGAGGCACTTGCACTCCTTTGTTTTAGTAAAGTTATCAGTATGCTTATCTTCCTTCTCAGACTGGTCATCTTTGAGAACAGGAGGCTCTGCCTTATCCCTCTTTGCTCACCCACTGTGCTCTAGCACTGGGCGTGCCCACTGTGGGTGTTCTACACATGAAGAATAAGGATGGGGGCAAATACCTGAAGACCCATGCACAAGGGTCCTTTACTGTGAACCTCCACTAATCCTAGCTACAAGTAACCTGTATGCCAAAGCATCATGGGAAACAAACCAAGTTAGAGCCCTGTAGGTCAGGTCTGCTTCAGTAGGCAGAGGAGAACTATTATTTTCTACAGAGCCTGTTTATTTATTTAATTTTTTATCAGGGTAACATAATATTATGTAAGTTTTAGGTATACAACATTATCATTTGATTACTGTGTACACTATAGTGTGCTCTCCACCAAAAGTCTATTTTACATCCGTTACCAGGTATTTGAACCCCTTTACCTACTGTGCCCTACCTCCATCCCCCTTCCCCTCAGGTAACCACCAATCTGTTGTCTTTATCTGTGACTTTGTTTTTATTTGTTCATTTGTTTCTTTTTTATTTTATATTCCACATGTGAGTGAAATCATACAATTTTTATCCTTTTCCTTCTGACTTATTTCACTTAGCATGAAATCTCAAGATGCATCCATGCTACAAATGGCAATATTTCATCTTTTGTATGGCTGAGTAGTATCACATTTTTGGTGTGTGTGTACCAGGTCTTTTTTATTCATTCGTCTGTCAATTGTCACATAGGTTGTTTCCGTATCTTGGCTATTGTGATTAATGTTATAATGAACACCGGGTGCATATATCTTTTTGATTGATGGTGTTTTTATATTCTTGGGATAAGTACCTAGAGGAGGAACTTATGGTAGTTCTGTTCTTAAGGAATAGAATATTTTGAGGACTCTTCATACTTTTTTCCATAATGCAAAGCCCATTTTATTTAAACTGAACCTCTTCCGTGAACTTCGTACCTCATGATGTACGTGTTGGGAAATTGTTTAAGAATGATTACTTCGGCAGTGCTATAAAGGATGAATTGGGAGGCTGGTGAGCAGGCTGGTCTCAGGAATTAAGAAAAGTAAGCAAGGTAATATTTGAGACTTTCTACTATTTGGAGTAGATTTAAAATTTATGCCTGCCTATATTTAAAAGTAGAAAGAGCTTTGAGAAAGAAGGAAAATATGGGAAATTGATATTCCAAAGAGTGTAAAATGGGATCAGATTGAAAACTAACAGAACTCAGATTGAAAAGCATAGAAATTTGGATAAAAGAAGTGGTTAGAAATGTAAGACTGGAAATGCTATTCGTTACTTTAAAAACTGAAATTAGCTAAAATGGATAGATTCTTATATTGAAGTATAAGCCAAATACTTAAGAGTAGAAATGTTTTTGTTTCAACGTTGTTAAATAATGTAATGACTGTACATATTCCTTTTTCTCATCCGATTAGTGGATCTCTTAGAGTTGAATACAACAAATGAAGTTTTCAAACAACATAAGCTGAACCAAAATGATCAGTTGCTCAGTGTTCCAGATGTCATCAACTGTCTGACAACAACCTATGACGGCCTTGAACAAATGCATAAGGATCTGGTCAACGTCCCGCTCTGTGTGGACATGTGTCTCAATTGGTTGCTCAATGTATATGACACGTAAGTTTTAATTTTTTTCCCATTAAAATACAATCATTGAACAAAATATGTTAATATTACAAAATATGTAAATTTTTAAGTGAATTTTTAAAAAGTAATTTCAAAGTACTTTTCCCAGTGGAAATGTTTATATCAATTGTCAAAAATGGATGACTTTCCAAAAATTGAGAAATTAACCAATAATAAAACAAAAAAGAATGCCCATATATTATTTTAAGATTTTGCTTCAGTTATAAAAGCTGTCAAATTTGTAGGGTTTTTTTCTTTTTTCTTTTTTTTATGTCACCATGCTAGGGGAAACCTAATATAAATAAGTTTGATTTTCTTCTCCTTTCAGAATTTCTTACAGTATTTCTTTTTTGAAAAGAGATTATTTTGTATTTATTGTTATAAATGAAAATAATTTATTGGCTCATAATAATCCACTGCGATTTTTGTGTGACAACTTAAAAGCAATTTGAGTGGCAATTGAAGGCATTTAATGGGACTTTTGTTGTTAGCTTTATTTATTGTGATAGTGGTTATGTATGTATATGGTGTTTTAAATAATTTATGCTATAGGGCACTGATACCCATAATTTAATTAGGTACTCGCCATTACATAAAGAGCACTCAACTTCCAGCATAACTCACTTGCCATTAATTTGGCTTTTTTAAATGTGACAGTGCCTTTGTGAAATAATTCTAGAAAGACCTGCTGTGGGCTGACATTTCTGAAACATTAGGAATTATTCATTCTTTTGGTAGGAGGTTAAATATGCGAAGATGGAATAAGAAAATTAGAACTGTTGTTTTTTTCTCTCAGACCCTTAGTTTCCATTAATTAGCTGTTGAAAATTTGTGTTTATCAGCCCTTTATTTGATTTAGAGAAAAAGATAGATAATAGTTCATAAGTGCACATATTTAACAGCTGATTCTGTATAAAGTAAATGATGATGACAGTAGCTTTAGAGATGATTTAATTAACTTTTTTCTTTTTCAATGCTCACAAATATCAATTTTTTCATAACCAAATAATAGCTTTTGTGTGCTTGAGGGTTCTTTTTATTATTAAATTTATTGGAGTGGCACTGGTTAATAAAATTATGTAGATTTCAAGTGTACAATTCAGTAATACATCATCTGTATATTTCATTGTGCTCACTGCTCAAAGTCAACTCTCCTTCCACCACCATGTACTTAACGCCCTTTACCCTTATCTACCTCCTCTCTTCCCCCCTTTTGGTTCTTAAGAAATTCATTGAAGAACAGATAATATGAATCTCAATTACCATAATGTAGGTGGGATTTACTGTATCCCTATCTGACATATTTTAATATATTTCATTTTAATACAGATTTACCATACTATAAAATATTACTATTAGAAATTATGCACTGTTAAGTTGATTTTCAGTTTTTTAATTCTCTGAGAGGTTTATAGACAAAGAATTTATTATTTATCTATAGTAAATTCACCAAAATAACTGGTTAGTTAGGTGTTTTATACTTAATTTTATACCCCAGGAAGAATGCTAAATTCATAGACTACTTAGGAACTTTGCAAAGCCCTAGGAGTACGGTAGAGGTGCGCATCTTGAGCTATGTTTAAAGAAAGAACTGGAGAAGGCGTCAGATCACCCCTCAGCGTTGTCTTTGGCTAAATTTGTTTGCTCCAGCCACTGTAACAAAGTACCACAGACTGAATGGCTTAAACAACAAATTTATTTTCTTACAGTTCTGGAGACTAGAACTCCAAAATCAAGATGTCAGCAGATTGGTTTCTTCTGAGGCCCCTTTCCTCGTGCTATAGGTGGCTGTCTTCTCCCTGTGTCTTTACACGGTCCTCTGTATGTGTCCTGTGTCCTGATCTCCTGTTCTTATAAGACCACCCGTCAAATTGGATTAGGGTCTACCTTAATGACCTCATTTTAACTTAATTACCTCTTTAAAGATTCTGTCTGCAGGTACATTTGCATTCTGTTGGGAATTAGGACTTCAGCATATGAACTTTAGAGAGAGAGAATTCAGCCTATGACACGTACACATGCTGTTGTCCCCAGACAGCCCAAAGGGAATAGTGCCACTTGGGAAGGAAGCAATATGTGAAATGTTGTGATACATATTCTAGGGAGTTAAATGTTGGTATAGTTCTCTCTTCCACCATCAAAAGTGAACACATGGGAAATTCTTCCCTAAGGTACTGTTATTTAGAAAAGCAATACCTTGCAGTTTTCCATTTTAAAGGGAAAAAAGCTTTCTGGATGTATCTCCTTTCCATGCTAAAGAAATACAGCAAAGACCATGCTGGGTCACAATGATGTCTATTCCATGTAGTTTTCTAATTTAAGAATATCATGAATTAACCATTGGATAAAACACAGTCATATGATAGTAGTGTCAGATGGCCAGAGTTGATTGGCCACATTCCACTAATGTCTTATTTGTGTATCTAAACAAGAGTTTTTAACTCTTTTCAAGCCATTAGTTCTCTCTGAGAATCTTCTAGAAACTATGATCTACTCCTTCCAATGCACCAGAAAATAATGGACGCCTAAGAAGTCCCTGAATCTTGGATGTGGTACCAGGATCTGACCCTTCCATTCATTCATCTGACATTCATTCATTAACCATATATTTTTGACTGTCTTACTTTGTGTAGTACAATGTAGTCAGAACTGGCATTTTCAGCTCTTAAAGTACATTCAACCAGTTCTTGACTGAGTGATGCACACACAGCAGATCATAGAATTCTAGAAGTAGGACTTTGAGAGCTTCCACTTTGCGCTCTTCATTTTACTGTTTGAGAAACTGGCTCAATGAGACAAGACAATTAATCCTTGGCCACCTATTGCATATTAATGATAGATATGACATTAATATTCAATTTTTTGATAATGCTTTATTACTCTTACCATATTGCCATATCTAAGGAAAAGAGTACTTCATAAATTATTTTAAGTTTACTATTTCTTGCAAGTTTTAACATGTACCCCACTTCTCATATTCTAAATTCCGTTTAAAAAAAATATTTTCTTCTATTGTGATGACAAGAATCCATGTATTGGTTCTGGTTGCTGTGTGATTTGGTAGCCACTTAGCTTTTGACATCTTAATTTCTCATCTGAAAAATTGAGATAAAATATCTGGTTTACCACACATGGATGATTATGAAAGGCAAATGAATTAATATGTAGAAAGGTCTTTTATAAACTATAAAAAGATTATTGATTCCATATATGAGTTTACAGCCTCACTTAGTCTTTATCTACCCAGGTTAAGAAGTCTTAATTTCACGATCTTCCTTCTAGATTTAATGGAAATCAAAATTATTTAACACCATAGTCTAGAGTACTTGGTTTAAATACTTCGGTCTCTACCAAAAATACTAATCTCACTTGCTGCAGTGTTGTCATTTTTTTCCTCTTTTCCAAGGTAGGTAATATTTTATAAGGTGCATACCTTTTTAAACTAATTTCAGGAGTTAATTATGAAAACTAACAGGGAACCAGGTACTTGAATATTGGGTTAAGCCACTCACTAATAAATTTCATTAGCTCCCTCTTGTCTCTCAAATTCAGATAATCTTATTTAACATCAAAGCCCTACATCATCTGTCCTCATGTAACCTGGATAACTTTATTAACCATTTAGCCTTGATGCAAGTCCTTGCAACGCCTGAATGAGCCTTGTCATAACCTTCCCTCTATTCTCTTACCCAAGCTGTCCCTGTGGTACTTTACTTTCTCCTAGTTGGAAAAGACGAGCTATATCATGTCTTCGGTGTCCATCTTTTCTTTATCAATTGTTGCCAGACTAATGACTACTCAGACTGATGACCAATCGTTAATTAATCAGCCACAGTTATCTTGTACTTGATTATTTCCATACATAAAGATTGGTGTCATATTTTCTTATGATTCTCTAGTTATTTTCTTGTCTCCCTTCTTCCGCTAGGGTGTGAGCTTATCATGGGTAGGATTGCCATCTTGTACTTTTCTGTTGGTCCATATGCTACCTAGAACTATGCTAGGATCACAGTAACCCTTCTGTTGATGATGTGATGAATAGATGATTGACATTTTCAGTAGTCTTCCTGATGATGTTCTTTTCTTGTGTTGACACCACAGACTGGAGATCATTCTCTCTAATGGATATCATTTTGATCTTTTTTTTTTTTTTTTCCCTTAAGGGATTGCTTTGTCCTTAGCCATATTCATGTACTAGTCCATTCACACAGCCTTTTGTTATCTTCTGCAAGTCTACTGTCTGATTGTGTCTAAAGAATACAGTTTCCTAATTTTTGGAGGAAAGAAAACAGACATGTTCTATTTTCCTGTAATTAGGAAAATATGAAGTAGAAACATAATTTCTAGCATGGCTTAGTCTAGGGTTATTTTGAAACTAATATTTCTATAATTAATTATGAGAAACTGGAATAAGTATATTAACTTAGAAATTCTGCTTGTGATGGCTATATTTATTTTTAAATTTAAGCATTACTTATTTCATAGGTCAATTCTGAATGTTGTACGCATAGTAAGGGTGCAAGAAATTTGTTGGATATGATTTACTATAAATGTAGACTAGGCTATTGAGGCTATTGAGGGACTGTTTTGAAAATACATTTTACCAATACCTAAGCATGTTTTTTTTTTAATTTATTTTATACTTTATATGTCATGATATGTATACCTAAACTTACATGAGAATTTTGATGTGAGAATGGAAGGTATCAATTAAGATTAATAGTAAAAATATCAATAAGGTAAAGATTTAAATACAGTTTGACTATAAGACTACCTAAAATTCAAGTTATATGATACAGATATTTACCTGCTTTTACATAGCATGATTATTCAATTTTATGCATTTATATAATTATGTAAACATTTACAGGTTTTAAGCATACTGTATTTATAAAGTGAAAAGAAAATTAACAATAAAAACCTAAACTGAAAGCTGATCCTGAATCTGAAATAATAAAGATAGCAATGAAAACTTGTTTCTTGACTGTGGGTTATTCCTTAGCAAGAATCATAATGTTGTTAATTTTTCTAGTTTCTGTATTTACCTTTCCCCATCCCCAGAATCTGTTTTAGTGATTCACACTTGATAGACAGTTCTATAATTTTTTGATAAATGATGGAGTGAAGACAACTTTCTGCTTTTAAAGATAAAATAAAATTTTTCTTCTAATCAACTTATAAATGAAATTGAAATAGTCTCTCATTGGCATAATGAGAAGCTGTTTCCTAATGTTGATTAATTTTATATTGAATTATATTTGATACTTCCCCAATAGTGATTTCACATGTCTGGTTAAGATCATTGACTATTAAAATTGCAATAGTAACATTAAAACTGCATTGACAGAGACCAAAATCAATAAAGATAACACATTTTAAAGTATTCAGCAAGTTAATTTTTATATAGGTAACTTTTATAATATATAGTTAATTTTTCAGTCAATTTTTTTACACTGTTTTTAGATATATCACTAGTTCTTTCTTGGTGTATTAACTCACATTAACTCTTGCTGTATTAACTGCATATTATATAAGCTCTAGCTATCTATTTTGAATTTTGCATTTATAATTATTAACAAATAGATTTTGATTCATAGTATTTATAGAGATAAAATCTTTTCAACATTATAATTAAAATTTTCATTTTGTCAGTTTGTTATTTCTAGTTCATATATTGTATGTAAAGTGACTTGAGGCTGTATATTCTTCCAGACTGGGTCAAGTATACTATTAAAATAAGTCATAAAATTACAGTGTGGGTTTAGCGTTAATTTTTAAGCGTGAGTAGAAAAGTTATAACTTTAAGATGCCATTATTTTTTAATGGTCTACCCTCAAGAAAATATTCAGAAATAATTTACATAATGTATACAGTTTTCAATTCATGTAACACATTGAAATTCTTATAATTTCAGTGGTCGGACTGGAAAAATAAGAGTGCAGAGTCTGAAGATTGGATTGATGTCTCTCTCTAAAGGTCTCTTAGAAGAAAAATACAGATGTATGTAAGACCTTTCCTTTACCAATAGTGTTTTTAGTAATGATAATGATAACATTTATTGGAGACTCACTGTATATGATTTGCTAGTAATAATAATTCCCATTTTTTTAACTCTTACTATACATGTCCAGACTAGGCAAAGGATGTCAGTACAAAGAGATGCGAATTTATGTGAAATGAAAAGCTGATTATAGGATCAAGTGGTGAGCTGCCTTGATAGAGTGATAATCAACCACAAATTATTTTTTATTTAATTCTTAGAATAATCACCTCATAATGAATAGGCATTGTGATTTCCATTTTCTAGCTAAAAAAATTAATGCTGAGATAGGTTAAAAATATAGTCAAAGGCTGCAGTGACAATAAGTCGTGTGCTAGAATTAGATAATAGATTTTTCTGACTCTAATGCCCAAGCTTTTTCTGTTTTTGTGTACTCTTAATGCATAAAAAAAAAAATAAAGTTAAGGTGGACTAGAATCTTTATGTTATACTTTATACTAGAACCTGTGTACTTTCCAATACTTAAAAAAAATAAAGATGGATTAGAACTTCTGTAGACATAGACAAATATATAGTGTAAAAAAATTAAAAAATGGTAAAAGCCTATTTTATTTTGTTAGGTTTGTTTTCATTCACCAAATTAGTGGTGTCCTTTTATCTGTTCATTAACAAAAAAGCATCTTAAGCCTTCAAACCACAGCTCTACCACTTAGTGGCTGAGTGACTTTGGACAGGTTACAAGATCCTGCTGAACACTACAGCTAAGAGGTAATATTACTTCCATTTCATGCTTCGGGAAGCCGAAATTTAGCAAATTTTCTTCAACTGAAGAATGAAACTAATCATTCTTGCTTTGAAAGCAATTACAGATAATGTGTGAACAGTACCTAGAAATAGCAGTTGTTGAATAAACAGTAGCAATTGCTGCTATGTCTCCAAACTCTTAACTGCTGTAAAATATCTTTTGGTTTACTTCTGTCCATAAAATGTGTTAGTTAGTCCTGCCGTACATATTCCCAGATGATTCTTTACAGATATATCCATACATTTGCGGGAGAGGGATAGGGATACTTCATGAAAGGAGAGATACCCTAAACAAGAGGATATCTGATCACAGGTCCTGTAAAAGTAGTCAAGTATTGCATCTTCTGTGAATATATATATATATACCTTAAAAAAAAAAAAAAAACCACTTATTTTCTGGAATGGCTGTGACGTGATTTGATTTTCAGTTTCAGGTCTAGATCATGAAAGCTTGTTTTTCTTACACAGTTTGACAAGAATATCGGTGAAAAGAGATGTAGATATGTATGAAAGGAAAAGCTGATTGTAGGACCAGGAGATGAGGTGCCGTGATGGACTCATAACCTGGTAAACAAACAGTGCAGAAAAATACTTTGCACAAGGCTTTCATTTGGTGGCACTTTTATTTATCCAGAATTTAAATCATCTTCAGCATCATAATTGTCAAAAGCTACCATCTTCAAAACTAACAATGTTATTTCTTTAATGAGTGAGAAAGGAAAATGTGAATGAAAACATCAGTGTACTAGAATTAGAAGGGAACTTTTTTATCATGTGTGATTTGGGTTTTCATGGGGTTCTCCTGAAAAAAATGTAGGGTTCTTTGAAAGTAACAATTGTGTCAGAGTGCTCAGGTTGCTCTGAAATGAATGCAAATTCAGCCTCAAAGTTGATCATGAATCATAAATTAGTAAGCATGATCTATTTCCCTACATCACAGGTTCCCTTCTCTTCTTTTTGTTCCAAGCTGGTTATCAGGGAGTAACCTGAGACCAAAAGAGTTACAACCTGGTGGCTGTAGCTATAGAGCAAAAACAAATTCTACACAAAATTTTATATTTACACATATACATATATAAAAGATGTCTTTTATCTGTACCCATACCTTCAAACATATTTCCGAAATATATAATCTTTCAAATGAGCATATTTCATCATACGTATTCTCAGACGCTCATACTACAAGAGACGTGCTTTCTACAAATGTTGGGAGACATGACACTGTATAATTCAAGATAAGTTTTTAAATTATGAAAGAAAAGCAGAAGCCTATGTAATGAATACTTCTGATATTTAATTTAATCCATGAAGTATGCCATTTTAGGACTTAATTAAATAAGAAACCTCTTGGGTTGAAAGCTTTAAATATTTAAATATTTTGGGGAGTATTGAGACTGAGGAAATGTTCTGACATTTTGTGTGTTTTACTTTGAGGTCCTTAGAAACTGTGATTCCAGATTTGATTTCCCCAATGATATCGGAACACTTCCTCATTATTAGTTCCTTTGTTAGGAATTAATATTCAAGACAATTTGCTCTCCAAACTCAATGGCAAAGTTGCCATCCTGGGTCATTTGGTGTCTGTGTGAACATTGCTTTTTTAATGGCTAATGTCGATGTCGTCACCCTGGTGACACCTCCCTCTCTCTCCATCCCTTCCTGAGAATATCTCTTGATTAGGTTTCTAACAACACCCTGGCCTTCCTGCTTATAGCTGATGGCTTCTTTGCCTCATCAAAAGCACATTAACAAAAATCCTTAGGAATGGCTATTTGCATCTCTTCTGTGCTAATTTATTGGAACTTGGGTTTTAGATTGTAACTTTCCTCTGACTCATTCCCACATTCTGTCCCTCCATTTTATTTCTGACTATAACATCAAAATGTGCAGTTTTATAAAAATGTAGAAATATGTCAAAATGTTTAATATTGACATTCATCTTTTATGTTTTATGTGTAGTTTTACCTTAATAGTGGTATAGCCATATAGCTATCTGCCTTAAAAGAGGAAAGTTCAGCGCAGTTGATCTCACTGAACATGTTACACTTCTGTGTACAGATTATTATACATATGTATCAATTCTGTGTCCCTAAGAGGACAGGTTTGAATTGAACATCATAGTAAGCATCCTGGATAAATATTTTCTGGCTCTGATAGTCTTATTTGTGACAAATGAAAACAAGTAGAACTCTAACCAAATCTAAGTGAACAAATAATAATAAAAATTTAATTTATATTAATTGATTTGCTTTCCCTATAAGCATGCTTCTAATTAAAGTCATATTTCATTATAATTTACTGTGTCGGTAGCACTAAGTTTGTTTCAGTTCGAAAATTCACCATTGACAGTATCAGATCTAGCATATTCCCCTTAAAAAAAAAAGGGAAAGATACATTTTGATCTGTTATTTATTTACCAGGTATAATTTGAAATAGTTTTTAGCATCCAATAAATATTTACTCCCCTCTCTTCTGTTATTGGAAACCTTCACATGAAAAGCATTTAGAATTTGTGTGATTTTGAATTTTCAGAACTTGGAAATTTCTTTCCAAAGAATAATGATTTCTATAATGAAATGGGTTGTCTTTATATGAAACTTCTCCCTCTCCAAAAGTAACTTATTTAAGTATGTTAGCTTTATTGCTAGAAATATAGTAATAATTTTAGTCTTCAGAATATTCCAAAGGAAGAATAAAAGTCAATACTAGAAAGAAGAGTTTAAATTTTTTTGAACCAAGGAAGTAGTTCAACAAATTAGTGGGGTTTTTTATGAATAGAAAAGCCTAAGAACTATGTGAAAGTATGCATGAGCTTGTTAATAAGTTCTTAAATTTTAAATAAATGTATTTTATTATGTGAAATAAAATTTTAAAAATTTATAGGTAAACAGGAAGAGACTGATTGGACCTTTAAAAAAACTTAAAATAAAAAACACCTTGTATGTTTTAACGTTTCCTCTATATAATAGATTCAAGTATAGAAATCTTTTAAAAAAGTAAATATATATTTAATAGAATAGTAAATTTAAGAGTGAACACAAAATTTGGGAAACAATCTGTTAATATTTAAAGATTTACTACTTAAGGTAAATTTATTCTTTTGACAAGTCATGAAGAAAGTTTCATTTTGGCTCATTGTCTTTCTCAATAAGAAGGGAAATCTTTATTCAGACCATCGAATGAACCGACATGCATTTACTGTACCTTTTGAAAAGGAAATTTATATTTATTGGTCTTTTATGTATTGACATACAACAGTAGGTTGTTCTGAGAAGTATGTGATTAACAGGTTCCTGATTACAGATTCGCAGAATATCAACATCATAATTCAAGAGACAGCTAATCTGATTCACACCCACATGATTATTTTTAATCTACATCATTCAATCCTCAAAACCAAAGATATATTTTATGTAAAAGAACACTGTAGGCACAAGGATACTAATCTCTTGCCTTTCATCCTTACAGATCTCTTCAAGGAGGTGGCGGGGCCAACAGAAATGTGTGACCAGAGGCAGCTTGGCCTCTTACTTCATGATGCCATCCAGATCCCCCGGCAGCTGGGAGAAGTAGCAGCTTTTGGAGGCAGCAATATCGAACCCAGTGTTCGCAGCTGCTTCCAGCAGGTAAACACAACAGATCACTGGTATGTAAGGTGTGTTGGAGAAGGGTATTGAGAATAATCTGAGAAATGGAACAGGGAACTTGGGCTGCAGCCAAATGGTGGAGGACATTAGGTACCATCCCCTTCAGTGTGTGTTTTATTTCTTCAGGCGTGTTTGATTGGAGGAACAGCTACCGCCTCAAGGAGACTTACTTGCTTGTCAGTGTATAACGTCCAGAAACCTTTATCATGTGCTATCAGATTGCTGTGATTTGGCCTTGACTTCGCCACAGCCTCATCTTTTGTCACTTGTCCCCTCTTTTTCCCTGCTTTCCAGCCATACTGTTTTGGTTCCTCCATTCCTGCCTTACGACCTTTGGACATGTGCCCCCTGTTAAGAGTGTTCTTCCATATCCTCCACCCACAGCTCCCTTCTCATCACTAATCCTTCCTTATTCATTCTTTAGATCTTTGCTTAAATCTCACATCCTCTGAAAATCCTTCTCTCGTCCCTTCAGAAGCGGTTATGTGTCCCATTATGTCCACCTGAACTACCTCCGCCTTCATAGGGTGCTCATTACTATTATAATTGCATACTGAATTGTGTAATTGGTCGTTTAGTGTTTCTTTTCTTCTATTCAAACCTAAGCTCTATGAACAAGGACTGTTTCTATCTTTTTATTGTTGTATCCCTATGTACAGTGCCTTGAACATCATAGCTACTTAGTAATATTTGCTAAATAAATGAATAAAAATGCCCTGAGTTCTTTGTAGGCAAGATTTCTTAAATACATAAATTAAAGATGTTATTAAAGTAGCAGTATTTTCTTTGAAAACATATGTACTAAAGGAGGATGATTATAAAATTTTATATGGGTCTGAGTTACTAATGATAAACTAGAAAAGCATTTTAGTTTCTTTTTAATGTTTACTATATGTGAAAGCATTTTAGAACTGTTACTACTGGTGTTGTAAATATGCATAAAGTTCAATCCTATAGATATTTTCCCGGACCGTAGCCACTGCTTTGTCATTGCTGAGGGGGAAAAAAAATGTTCACACCATCTTTTTAAGGAGAATTGATGTTATGGGTTATTATGTTTTATAATGACATTTTTTCTTGTTTTAGAGATATGAAAAATACCAAATGAAAATTCTAAATATTATTTTCCCATGTACTTCTTCATAGAATGACCTTGACAAAAGCAGGAGAAAGATGTTCATACAATTTTAACTTTGCACATATGAAAATTACTTAATATTAAGATTTGAAGAGGGACTAAGATGTTTCATGTAATTTATCTTGACAAATTCGGAAATCTGGCAAAGTATATTTACAGTACTATGCCCCCCAGAGTGGTAATATAGCAGGACTGGAGCAGGACATGGAAGTAACAGTTTTTATTTAGCATTTACAATGGCCTTCAAGTTTGGGAAGTTTTCAGTGAATTTTTACTTTCACAAATTCTTACTGTCTTAGATGAATGAATTTTATAGAATTAAAGCATTTATGTGACAACAGTACTTAGAATTGTTTGTTTGTTTTTTTAATTTAAGAATTAAGATATTGGAATATTTTTCTTCTTCCTAGGTGCCAATTTCTGCTTTTTATCTTTTTCAATTCTATATTTTTTTTTTCCTTGAAGAACCTTAACTATATTGTGATTTATCTGACCTGGAAAAAACTATATAACTTTCCTTTTACTTGGGCACAGATATGCAGAATATTATACAGCAACAACACTTGCCACAATTTAAGTGAAGGAATTTTCTCTGTTCTTAATATATTTGTTTCTTCACCAGAATAACAACAAGCCAGAGATAAGTGTGAAAGAGTTTATAGATTGGATGCGTTTGGAGCCACAGTCCATGGTTTGGCTGCCAGTTTTACATCGAGTGGCGGCAGCTGAGACTGCAAAACATCAGGCCAAATGCAACATCTGTAAAGAATGTCCAATTGTTGGATTCAGGTAAGGCAATCTACAACCAGAGTCCGCAGGAGACTATTTTCTGTTCTGTCTGTGTCATCGCAGTGTATGTCCATCATATCTTTTATTTATTCTCATTTAGGAGTTTGCCTCCTAAATAAATTAGAGGTTCTGCACATTCTATCTAAAAATGGCATTCTTATAGCCACTACATGAATTTATTTATCATCATTATTATCGTTGCTATTTATATTATTTTGCTCCAAAATGAGAGTTTTCTGAATTTCTATTTACATAGGTCACAGAAATGGTCACTCATGATGACATTATCATGATATCAGAATTATGATAATGCATGATTCATTATACATATATGGCCTGGATGCAATTTGGTCATGTCCTGAGGATCAAACTTAGTAATCAGAGAGCAAAATTTAAATATTAAATAAGAAGTAATTGAATTACTCTGTGTTATTTCTGCCAGGTTTGGTGTGAAGTAGATAAACCCTACTATTCACCTTTGCATGAGGAGCACTGCTAAAATACTTCTGTGTCATCAGTGTGTCAGGTTCATCAGTTTGTGGTCCCAAAGTGGACTGTGTAGGGTCTGTGGTTTGTTTTTGCCCCAAGATATAATGTCTTGGCTGTCATGGTCTTTTTACTTCTTTGTCTTAAGGTAAGTATGCATTAGACCTCTAAAAATGTACCAGAATATACTATGTTTCTCTCCTGAGAAGAATCTGGAAAATAGCCCTAGTTTAATTTGGAAATCTGTTATGAAAAAACACATGCTTATTTAGCAGTGGAACTCAAGGTTTTACATGTACCTTTCATTTATACCTGGAGAGGAGTTAGCTAAAGTGGTGATTCTCTGTTGGCGAATCAGTCAAGATGGCCGTGTTGGTTTTGTTGTATATAGTAGCAATATCAGTATCCTGAGTTAAACAAAGTTGCTTTCATATGACCGACTTTATCAGCATAGATTGTATGAGGAATATTGTTGCGTTCTCTGGATGGCTAAGAAATAGAACGCAAATTTCCCTTTCTTTCATAAATTGTGGTAGGTTGGAGAGCCAATCTAAACTATTATAAGTTCAGAAGGCCATGATACTAGTGAGGCTGTAGATTCTAAGAGGAAGAAAAGGCAGGTAGTGTGAAGCAGAAAAATGCATGCCCCAGTGGAAGTCAAAGGGCAAACATTGGAAAGGGGAAGATGGAAAAGGTACAGTTTAAATGCAGCTGGTTTCTTGGAGAGGCTAAGTTTGAAGTACCTGGTAGACACAGATGGACAAAAAGAAAAATGGTTGGAACGTAGCAAACTCAGGATACTGATGGAGAGATAATCCAAATGAGAGATAGAATCATCAGAGCTAATAATCACTGCCGTTTTATCAAGTGCTTACTTGTATGCCAGGCACTGTACTAAAATGTGTTGCAATTGTTATTTCATTTATTCTTTTAAAAACCCTGTAATATTGTTAGGATTATCTCTACTTTGTACATGAAAGAACTAAGACTCAGAGATGGGGCTACTTGCCCAAGGCCAGATATCAATAAGTGAAGACAAAGCTGGGATTCAAACATGATCTTTTTGACTCTGGAGTTCATGATCTTAGTCAATATTGTATTTTTTGAAAAGCAGATTAGATTTTTAGGAGAAGAGAAATTTGACATTAAGAAGCAATTAGATGATACTGAACAGAGCAGTTGATTTAGGACATTGTTTATTAGATAAAAAATATTAAACTGTATATAAAAAGTAATATGAAACCACAGGAAACATCCAGATTAATTTACTTGGGAAGACTGGCTTATATAAAACCAGTCATGTGTAGCCACTGCTGTAGTCCAGATATGTGTTAAGGGACCAGGTTTCTCAGAGGCTGTGGACATGGAGGTGAGGACAGGACAAAAGACTCAAAAAAATTAGCATTTGATTGAACCTTTAAAGCTTTATTTCTTAAATAGAAAATGACCTGAAACAACTGTATCATAATATTGAGATTTAACAAAGCTGAGATGTGGGTGCATGGATGTTTATCATTCTCTCTCTACTTTTGAATAAACTTGCAATATTTTGTAAGAGAAAAAGGAAAGAACAGTCACTAAGTGTTGAATTTTAGATGGTTAAGTTTCCAGTATTACTGTAAAGTTCATGTGTAAATGTCTCTAATATAAAGATGTGGAGCTGACTAAGTGGTCAGGGCTCAAAGTGCAGCAGGATATTCAGGAGGTGACGCATTGAGAACGAGTCTGGCTGCTTATGTGTGAATACTGGATTTACTGTTTCACTGTGTGACTTTGGATAAGTTGCCTGGCCTTCCTGAACTTGGGTTTCTTCAATTTCGAATCCTGTGAGTGTTTCCTTACAGGAATAGTCAATACATGGAAAGACTAGCATAATACCTATCACAGAAAGAGTGGCATTCAATAAATGTTAGCTCTTTTTTTATTATTATTATTACCAATAACTAATAACCATTAGCAGGATAGTAGTTCAGCCCCAAGTGATACTGCACTTTGTTGAACTGTCACTGAACTGTTTCATTAAGTGAAAATACCAGAAAAGCCTGAAAAGTTATGCTCTGTAGAAGACAAGGTCAAAAAGAGGAGTATAAAAGGGAAAGAAAGATGATCAGGATTCTTAGGAGAAGTAAAGAATTATAATGTAGAAATAAAAAAGAGGGTTTTCGAAAGATGGTAGAGGAGTTTGGTAAGTGCAGCAGGGAGAGCCTTTTTTTCTTTTAATATATTTATTTTTTATGGTGACATTGGTTAACGAAATCTGATGTTTCAGCTGTACATTTTAACAGTAAGGCATATATATATTTACATTGTATGTTCATCTCCCATAGTTAGATTCCTTTCTGTCACCACATATTTGACCCTTTATACCCCATCTTCCTCCCCCTTCCCCCCTCCAAGATCATATTTAAGAACAGACCTTTGATTCACATGTCTTTAGTAATTTTTTTTGTGTATTCATATTTTATTTTATTTTTTTAGATGCATTCTTCTGCTATTGAGGTTGCACTGTGTAAATTTCTAGATAAATTTTTTTATTTGTTTTATTAAATGTATTGGATTGACATTGGTTAGCAAAATTGCATAAGTTTCAAGTTCAGTGCTTAGAAATTTTTAAAAGAGAACTCTCTCCATATGATAAGGATGGAAGGTAGGTCTCAGGCTCAGAAAAATAATGAAGTTAGTATGTGCAAACAACTTGCTTAGACAATCTAGCTACAGCTTGAAGAAAATATGTCAGTATATCAAAAATGGGAAGATGACTAGGGATATATCATGTTCCTTCTACTTGCATATATATTTTCCCAGTTTTCTATTTTAAAAATATAGTTCATTTAAAATTTTTAATTTCTGAATGGAGAAAAAATATGCCTAGAGTTGATAAACCAGACCAAGCAAAGGTTTCTTTCAACTAATGGCAATTTAATGATTACACAAAGATTATGCATGGAGGGAGTCAATGTAAGAACAGTTCCAATAATAAAACAAAGCCAAGATAGCTCTTAGATGAAGGGTTATCTCTTTCTCTGAGCTACCAGGAAGAGTGAAGAACCAGCTTCAGAAATAAAGATAGAGGAGTATAGGCATTATAGAATAATGTTAACTTCGTCCAAGTTGACTCTGTAGCAAGCTACTACTTTAGATATATTTGTTTTTCTACTGCACTTTTATAAATACTGCTATAGTTTTTCTATAGTAACTTCCATGTTAAATTTTAATTAAATCTTAGATTTGCAGTATGTTTTACAAGCTGGGAATTGTTTTAATCAGGATTATATACCACTGCTTATTAGAAGCATAAATATATTAGAAATTTAGTTTTCTTTTATGTTTAAAAAAAAAACTTTTGATAGGAATCCAGGACAGAATGGTGCCTTCCCAGTCATCTGGGTCCATCATTCCCTCCTCCCCACCAGCTTTATTGAGATATAATTGACATATAACATTGTGTAAAGTTAAGATGGTTAGTGTGTTAATTTGATACACTTTCTACAAAATGACTACCTCCATTATCTTAGCTAATGCATTATGTCACATAATTTTTTGTGGTGGCACGTTTAAAATCTAATCTCTTAGCAACTTTCAAGTATATAATGCAGTGTTATTAACTATAATCACTATGTTGTCCATTAGGTTCCAGGAACTTACTCCTCTTATAACTGGAAGTCTGTACTCTTTGACCAACATCCCCGTTTTCTTAGTTCTGGCTTTACGTCCTTGACACGTGAAGGTCATGTTTCATCTTCGAGGTCACTTCATGCTAACAGATTGGCTCTTCTTGATGTCAGATCCATTTTCCAGGAAGGAGGAAGAGGGACCATGCTTCTTCCCAACTGAGTCAATCACTTGAAATCTCAACTAGAAACCCCACCCAGTGACTCTGACTGGTATTGCTCTGGTTATCACCATCAGCAGGAGAGACTGAGAAATGTATTTTTAGCAGGGAACACTACCTACTAACAGTGCAAGGGGCTGGTACCAGTGAAGAAAGGGAGAATGGCTTTATGCCATGGAGTGATAAGCAGTAAGCAAATCTTCACTTAGATGAGAAGATGCCATTCATATTTGTCAAGTCATGCTGATAAGTTAAGAAATATTATTAGTGAAGATGAATGTTTCACACCGGGTTGCTACCCTGCCAGAATAAGGTGGATATAGTATATCTCAACTGCTTTTCTTGAGATCGATTTGCAAGTGATTTTTGCAGATCATTTTAGAAGCTCCTCAGCACTTAATAGTTTACAATATTAACCTCATATGGCCTTTACATTTTGTTTCCATTTTTATTCTTTTAGTCCTGTTGCTTATTTTTTTTTCCTGTGGATACGAATATATTTATGTTCTTACTATCTGCCATTCTGGCACATGTAGGATCTTGGGAGATATTTTCCACTTAGACACAAAGAAACTTAAGATCTAGAGTGTCTCTCTTCTAAATAAGATTTTGCAAATGAAGGGCAATGTACAATATCCTTCTGGAGTAAGAGATTTAAAAACACTGCTTCTATTAAAAAATGCATTGTGAGCAAGGTTTTAGTTTGCTCTTCATCACATTGTTTTTCTTGCTTTTCAATTTTTTTTTCCTAATGACTAGTTTAAATCAAATTTTAAAATGCTCATTGTAGAAAAGTAATGCCTTTGTGAGGGAATTTTGACAATTATTTTATATTGCTAGTATAATACATATTTGAAAACTTAAAGTTAATAATCCTGACTCTGCCATTTTGCATTCAAACAGTAAGAAAATCTTTTGACATGGATATTTGTCTTCTCATCGTATTGAAACAGATGGAAATATATTTTAGAGACTTGAACTCCAAAAATTTGCCTCTTTTTTTTTTCCACTTGGGAGGTGTTTCATTAACTTCCCTTGCAAAATTCAAGATTCTCTTTGTCCTAATTTGGACTAAGCTACTAAGCAAATTCCACACTTATAGCCAGTATACCTTTTGTTTCCATGGTGATTTGGATAAATGAAATTCCTTTCATAAATGATTGATTTGGACTAAATAATAGGCATGAGAGCCAATGAACTTTCTTTTCTTCTCTCTAGGTACAGAAGCCTAAAGCATTTTAACTATGATGTCTGCCAGAGTTGCTTTTTTTCGGGTCGAACAGCAAAAGGTCACAAATTACATTATCCAATGGTGGAATATTGCATACCTGTGAGTATCGATCGAGTCACTTTTTTTTGTTTGTTTGTTTTTCTGTTTTGTTTTTAATATATTGCTTTTAAATTAACTAGTATCTAAAAGTATTCAGTTTATTTTGACTTAACTTTTTTGGAAAAAAATACTTTCAAGATTGCTTAACCATACATTTTTTTTTATTATTTTGTTTTAAGTAAATATATCTATGTTGAATTTGTTAACTCAGAATAAGTATACTTTATTGAAGAAAATTAATTAGTTAAAATTTATTTACATCTGTGTTTTAATTTTAAACAACTTTCTTGGTAGCAAACTCTTAAGAGCTCATGCTGACATACATTGAAAATGATACTGTGTGATGAAAAATCATGTTTCTTTTAGATGTATTTAAAATGTTTTCATAATTATATATTTACATTAACAAAATGTAGAAAATGGAGAAAGTAAAAAAATAATCCAGAAAGCTAGCTCCTGGATAAACTACTTTCTAATATTTTCCATGTCTCTTGATTTTGTTAAAATTTTATTTATTTTTTATCTTTATGCAATTTTTGACCCTGCTTTTTTTCTTCACTGAACGTATTGTATAGTAAGTGTTCTCCCATGCTGTCATAGTATAATTTTTTGTTGTTACAAAATGTTTTATTGAGTGAATTACTCTAATTTATCTAACCATTCCCTTAAGTTTGGACATTTAGCTTATTTTCAATTTTCTGATATTATAAATAACACCAAAATATCTTTGCAAAGATAGCTCTTTTCGTATATTACATAAATTACATTTCCATAGAATAAAGTACTAATAATGGATGATCTGGGTCAATGAATATGAGTATTTTCATGGCTAAAATACTTCATGTAAAATTATTTTCCAAAAGGGATTTGTGCCACTTTACATTATTGTCAAGTTGTGTCAATATCCTGATTTTACTACAGCCTCACTAACATTGGATACTGATTCTTTTTCTTTTGATCTAAAGCTATTTTTCCTGAAGTTATCTTCATTTTCTATCAGCAGCTATTTTTCAGCTTCCTTCCATATAGCAAACCAAAATTTATTCATAGAGCTATACATTTTCTTTGATTTAGGGAATTGAGTTACTTTTTTGGATCAAAAATTGACAGAAAGGCAGCAATACTTACAACATATACACATATAAATCTCACTCAAATTCTTAGGTATCTTCTCAAATAAATAGGTATTCTTTATATGAGGAAAAACTCTCTAGACAGTGTTGCAGAATTATAGTAGATGAGATACCCATAGTATATAATAACTTCAACTAGGAAAAAAAATTCCCCCAAGAAAATTTGTGGAGCACCATTTATTACTATGATTAACATATTTATTCACTCAGCAAATAAATTTTGAGTACCTATCATGTGTCAGACTGTTCTGGGCTCCGATAATTCATCAGCGCATAGTATCCAAATAGACAAGATTACTGGCTCTGCTGCTACTTTGCATTTAGGAGGAGGGCAAGTGTGACATTGAGCAAGGAAACAAGCACAGGAGATCATTACAGATTGTAGTAAGTGGCTTTAAAAGAAATAAATGGCTAATGAGATAGACGATTAGAGGAGGCACTTTAGATAAAGAAATCAGGGAAAGTCTGAGAAGTGAGCATTTGCGTTGAGCTGGAAGGATGAGAAAGAATCCGCTGAGTGGAGAACTGGTGAGAGGATATTTCTGAAGGAAGAGATGGCACACGAGGTGGTGTGGAGGTGGGAAAGAGGCTGTGGCATCACTGGGGCACAGAAGAGCGTGGAGCATATTCCACAGGGAGAGTGTGATAGGTAGCTCAGACTATATAGTTTGAAGTGCCCACAGCAAAATGAAGATGTGGGGCCCCTTGTGAAAAAATTATTATGGCTTTCAGAATGGCAACAGCAGAACATTAAGCCAAACTTAGAGCATTTTGAATGTGGGACCCTGTGTAACTGCCCAGGTCACATATCCATGAAGCTGACCCTGGGAATGATTAAGGAACCAAACTCTTTGTGAATAAATCTCACAAAGAGTGAATTTCTCCCGTCACAAAAGGAAGAATGGTTGCGGGAGGGGTTAAAGAGAAGGGCAGGTATCAGATGGTGCAGGACCCTATGTGAGGGACATTGTAAAGAATTTGGATTGGGGAGAAATACAGTATTATATTTACATGATCATAGCTAGAAATTTAGGAAATCATTTCAAAGCTAATGTCAAAATGGGAAAAATCATAGAGTAAATATATGTTACAGATGTATAAAAATTACTATATACTTAAAGATGTATAGAGTAAGCAAATGTGTAAAATC
>CM053502.1:161216269-161270259 GCA_028627145.1 Eidolon dupreanum
AAAAAAAAAAATATGATTGCATCTCCCCTTAGTATATTATGGAATATTATCTTTAATTTTTTCCCATAATTTTGAGCTCTTTTGGAGCATTCTGTTTCTCTTTTCAATAAGACTATTTCAAGATGCATTTACTGTCCTGCAACAAATATCTTGTAATATCTGTGAAAAGGCCTCTGCAGACATTTGAATATCAGCATCTTCTCAAGAATAAACAATGATTTCTGTTCCTTTTGATTACCCCATGGTAGACCTCAGTGCAACCTAACATAGCAGAGGAAGACAATTTAGAACAGTCCCTGAGCATCACCCTCCCCAACCCCGACTGCTTTTGTCTTGACTTGCAATAAAGTGTTCTGTGACTTTTGTTTCCCTCTCCCCTCTCTGCAGTCCTATCACACTCATCAGTATGTGGCCAGAGCACTATGAGTGAGTATTTATAGCTCCATATGCAGAAGAGGCTGTTCTGATCAGTTTTATTAGCATGGGGATGATTACTAAACTCTTGTACTAAAATAATAACCTTTCTCCCGGGGAACAATCCTAGTGGTTTCTTTGCATGGCAAATTCATTATTTAACTAAACTAACATTTTTAATGGAACATCTATCAATATGTGGGCATAAAATGTTTATTTGCTTTTTTCCTTTATAGCCCTTCACAGTCTCCTCAGCTGTTTCATGATGATACCCATTCAAGAATAGAACAGTATGCCACACGGTAAGACACTCTGATAGGAGCCCTCAGCTGCATTGCCATCCAGAATGTATCTATTTCTGTATTAATCCAATATTATTAATTTGCCTTGACTGAAGGGATGCCATTTTGCAGGAGTCATGATTCCATTGTATTTGGAATCTGGGCTCTCTCATCTTTCCATGTCATAATTTGTACTTTATCAAACACCTGCTACACATTCTATAAAGAGTATAAAGAGTAACTGAACAGCATGTGGTTATTGAGCTCATGAGACTCCAAACAGGACGTAGGCAGTGTAATCCCGTTTCATTGAATGAAAGTAGGGATTGAAAGTGTTCTTAGGAGATGAGGCACATATGAGTTACAATTTGTACAATATGTAATTTGTAATTAAATGTAAGCTAATGTTTTATTGCAGGTGTTTAATTTAGAGTCCCCCCAAAATATAGAGTATAATGCTGGTCTTAATGCTATAGAGAAACTTTCAGAAAAGAAGTGTATATTAGGTGTCTGTGGCACTAGTAACTAGCTGTGCTTAAAAAGATTAGTTCAAGCATCATAAAAATAGTAACATTTGAGCTGGGTCTTTGCCAAAAAGAACTTCTGAGAAAATGCAGGCTTAGACTAATGGAAGAACATACTCAAAAGCATTGAGCTAGGAAAGAACATGGCTTGTTTGAAGAATAGGGAGAAGGTCAAGGATGAGCTGTGGGAGGGACAGAGCTCAAGTATGATAATGAAGGGCTCACTTGCTAAGGACTTGGGTTATGTCCTCATGTAATAGGGAGTCATGGAGAGTATTCAAACATGAGAGGAACATAGCATGTTTGTGTGAGAATGAAGACCGACTCGAGGGTCTGGGAAATCAATTAGGAGGCAAGGTTAATTAGGAGGCAGTATCACATGGTATAAGATAAAGGCCTACAGGCCTTATGGCAGTGATGATAGAAATATAACTCGACATTTGATGTTGTTTTAATGTCACAATTTTGTTAGGTGATTTGGACCTTTCTGTATTTTGTGAGAATTATTACAGTTTAAGGATGACTGAGGATGAGCATTCCAGTTGACTGTGCCTCATGTGGCCACATTATGTAACCTCCTTATTTCCATCTTTCAGACTGGCCCAGATGGAAAGGACTAATGGGTCTTTCCTCACTGATAGCAGCTCGACCACAGGAAGTGTGTAAGTTGATCATGAAATTGGTGGTGCCTGGGAAGGCTAGTTTTTTATTACAACTATCAGGGATAACTTTCACTGATTGTGGCTCTGGATTTTGATCCAAACCAAAATTGATAGGTGTGGTTGCAAAAATGCCTACGTAGATTTTATGCTTTGAAGCCATGGTAGTATAAACTGGATATGTTTATTTAATTTCATATAAGTTAATGAAAAAATCCTGCATTTGGCATCTAATCTGCTTCAGGAAAATCAGATCATTTTTTTTTTTTTTATAAATACAGGTATAGATGTTCACTCCATTTGTCTGATATTTCTTGTTAATTTAACAAATGTAATTCCATAGACTATGTGCCCTTCTGTAAAATCCTCTTCCTTCTGCTCCATAATCTCTGCCATTTAATGTCTATGACCCACACATACTTGGATGTGTATTCTCCACACTTCACTGAATAGTGTTAACTCTTCTGCCAATATTTGATTTTATTAGCAACTAAGAAAAACCTAATTGACTTTAGAAAACTTTTTAAAAACCTTTCTAGGCAGATATTTTATCTGACATTGTTGTGTGTTGTGCTTTTGGAATTTTCTCTTCCCCCACCCCACCTTGAAATTACCCTTTTAAATTCGGAATGATGTCTAAAAGATTTCAGTAGTGTCAAGGTTACTTGACTTACTTAGGTTCATTGTGGTTTGGATCTAGTGGGAATCTGTAAGGTTGCCAGGAAGTTTGTAGGACATAGTACTTAGGTGTTTTATGCTAAAAAGGATAATGGAGAGAGCCAAGTTGAAATACCTTAGGTACTCTAATATATGATGTCTCCTATCAGTATTTTTAAAATAGTTTTATTAATCTTATAAATAAACATTCTCAGGTGATATTTTAATTTTCAGTTTCAAAGATTAGCATGTTAATACTTTACAGTAATACAATATTTTATTACTGTGGAACAATACCCGAATCAAGATAATAGCATATTCGTGACGCTTGGTTCATATTTAACCTACTACTGTGCATTTCATATAAAGTAGTTAAATATATTGACTATCTGCTGACTCAGCATAATTTCCACCAAAGTCGACAATAGTTAAAATACTGATTTCAAAATAATAATTGAAACCAAAGTAATTAAAACCAAAACCAAATTTAAATTCTTTAAAATGTGTTTGTCATGCCTCGTAAACAGAGTAAAACTAATGTTCAAATTTAGTATATCCTATCTTTAAATGAAAATAAACACTTTGTTTTTAAATTGAGTACTGATGTATGAAAAAAAAGACCCGATGTAGCTGAATACAATTCAATATACTATCTATAGATATATTAACTCATTCATCCGTCCAACCAATATTTATTATATACCTACTGTGAAATGATGTGTGCTGGAGCCAATTGCGAGAGCTGGTTGTTAAATTTTCAAGAAGTTTTATTTAAACTGTGTTCTAAACAGAACCATTATTAAAAAGTAGCTTATGTACACTTAAATAGATTAGATTAAAATAAAAACAAAGATAATACTCAAAATTCATCACGCCATAATTTACTTCATTTTATTATTATATATGTTCTTGAGTAGCTTACTATATTTGTCAGGTGCTGTAACAACTGTGTATCTTTTCCCAATTCCGCATTTAGTGAAGTCATTGGCTTAAATTGGCCATAATGAAAGTATTTAAACCATAAAAAGTGAAAATGCCACAAGTCAAGCCTTTTTACTTATCTTTGAGAGAACTTGCTTTTAAGCATTTACCAGAGCACCACTGCCATGTACCCAATACTGTAAAGATATATACATAGGGTCTTCGTGAATCTCACAGGCTAGAAGAGAGATAGGTAAGTACTCCTGTAGGGCAAGAAGATGATGATGGCATTTGTGGTAGATAGAATGATAGACTTCAAAAGAAGTCCACATTCTAATCCCTGGAATTTATGAATATGTCACTTTACATGGCAAATGGGACTTCTCACGTGTGATTAAGTATCTTAAAATGAGCAGATTATCCTGGATTATCTAGATGAACCCAGTGTAATCACAAGGATCTTTCTAAGGGGTGGAGAGTCAGAGTTTGAGGAGACTTAACCATGCAAACGGAGCAACACTATAGAGGGATTTGCAGCTGTTACACTGCTGACTTTGACCATGAAGGAATGCAGGTGACCTCTGAACAATTTAAGGATTCAAATTTTCTTTGAGGAAGGAATTGAGCAGCCATGTCTCATAAAGAGACAGGACCCAAGATAGTCTTGGGAAATCTCAGTAGGAGGAACTCAGGGACAGTTAGGCCAGTGCCATCAGGATGTCTTAATAATCTGTTATTTGCCCTGGAATGATACTGTTTTATGTGAAAATATGAAAATGAAAGGCTGGCGTGGTTTGCACTGGCACTGCTATTTGCAAGTCTGAAGCCTTGGAACAGAACAGAATAATTCTTTAAAGGAAAGAAATTATTATTTTTATTTATGCCTTGTCTACTTTCAAAAGGTCATTGGATGAATCATAGTTCTTTTGTCCTCTGATATGTACTAATTTTGTAATCTAGATAGTATTTACTATGTGTGACTTAAATATAGTATAATTATATTCCATCTAATGGTATTTCGTTGGTGCAGACCTATATTTCTACAACATTTTCTATTTTAACACTAGGCATACTATTGATGTTTAATGACCCTAATCTGGTACCTCATGTACTGTCTGTATTTAAAGCGTGTGCTCCTGGTTTTCACTATATATAATTAAGCACTTCACTGTATCTATTTTTATATTTAACTTTTCAGCCTAATAATCTGTGAAAAACACTTAGGACTAAAATTATAGGTTATATATAAATGACTTTTTGTAGAAACTGCCTTAATTCCCTTCCAAGATACCTTAATGAAAGAATGTAATGATAGTGGTGATGATGATAATTATAATAATATGTTACAGCCCATCAGTTTCCCAAAAGAAATGGATCTATTTAAATGCTGACAACAAAATGCATCTCCAATCTAATTTTGACTCATCTGTGTGTATACTTGTTTCATTGATGTTTTTCTGAAACCCTATCCTGTAAAATCATGAATTTCAGGATTTGTTTACCAGAAGCCTTTAAAACAGACCAGGTGTGATCTGCTAAAGGTATTCTGTGGCAAGACTCTCCTGCTAGCATTAGCCAGGAGGTCTGTTGTTTGCACGTTTACGAGGAGATCTGATTGGCTCTCCCCATAAGGGAAGGGAAAGGATTCCAGACCTGCTGGTAACCACATTCTGCTCATAAATGTTGTCGGCTTTGTCTACTTTGTTATGCTTCTGTTTCTGTCAGTCATCAGATTCAACCACATTATTGATATATCTAGTTTATTAGACAAGTAGTTAGAAAAGTAGGAGAACCCAAGTGAATTATATATAGTTTCTTGTTTTAATGAAGAATGACACACTGATAATGTCAAGTAAAATATCTATATTTTTTTTAAAATATCTGTAATTATAATTCATGCTGAATTATTTAAATAAAAGAATATGAAGACTATATTCTCTTATCTATAGGTCACAAAGCAAAAGCATTGGAAAATGGCTTCCAACCAAATACCTGAAACAGGGAGATCAACTTATGTCTTAATCCAATTGGGCTGCTATAACAAAATGCCATAAACCAAGGGGCTTCTAAACCACAAACATTTATTTCCCACAGTTGCAGGCTGGAAGGTCTAAGATCAAGGCACCAGTATACAGTGTCTGCCGAGAGCATGCTTCCTGGTTTGTAGATGGCTGCCTTTTTGCCGTGTCCTTACACAGTGGAAGGGGAGAATGCTAGTCTCTTCTGGCCCTAATGAAGGCACTAATCCCATTCGAAAGGGCTCCACCCTTATGACCTAATCACCTCTCAAAGGCCCCACCTCCAAGTACAGTCCCTTGGCATCCTCAGGAGGCTGGATCCAGGACCCCTCTCAGATACCACAGTCCACAGATGCTCAGAACCTTATATGAAATGGCATAGTATTTGCATATAACCTATATTTGCATTGTAGGCTACAGCAGGATATTTCTGCGTATCACTACATTTGAGTGAATTCATTATAGTGCTTGGCACATGAAAAATTTAAGTTTTACTTTTCAGATCTTTCTGTGATTTTTTTTTTTTTAAATATTTTTCATCTGTTGTTGGTTCAATCTGTGGATACAAAACCCATGGATATGGAGAAGCAACTGTACCATCACACTTGGGATTAGAGATCAACAAATGAATTTCAGGGAGAAACAGACTTTTGGTCTATAGCAGTTTATTTTTAATTAAGAATCTTTTAATCTACTCTTTTGGCATTCGTTATTGATTTTGCCTTATAATACCTTTTATATTAACTGTCGATGCATTACACTTTATTTTACAGCCTCTACTGAGTAAAATATCTGTTCGGAGGTTTCTGAGATATACGCGTTAGACTAAGGCAAAGCATGAAATGTTGGTATGTGTAGTGCACATATACTATTAGATAAATATCTTGCTAGAGTTTTAACGAGAGGTCATGGGAACACTGAGCTGTAAGGCAGACTTGAGCTAGCAGCCTTCCTGATCATTCTAGCTACTTCATGTCCAGGTGTGAGGCTCTGTGTTTTTCTCCGTAGGGAGGACGAGCACGCCCTCATCCAGCAGTACTGCCAGACGCTCGGAGGGGAGTCCCCGGTGAGCCAGCCCCAGAGTCCAGCTCAGATCCTGAAGTCAGTAGAAAGGGAAGAACGCGGAGAACTGGAGCGGATCATTGCTGACTTGGAGGAAGAACAGAGGTGCGCTAGACCTGGGAGAAGAACAGGTGCCATCCTGGGAAATTCTTTAATAATATCTTCAGCATGGCTCCTACTCACTCTCTTTTCAAACAGTTGTCCAAGAATTTCATGATGGAGTTCACATGTAAGAGGACATTACCAACCTGGGCTGCTGACTTCAGATTACAGCTGCATTTGCAGCTTCAGGAATGATGTCTATTAGAACAGTTGCTTAAAACTACCATATTATTCATGCTTGCTGTTAAGAAATGTTCTTACCTAGTAGGAAATAAGTAACGTGAGCTAAATCTGTAGCTCGTAGACAATTTGAGGCAGAGGACGATGTACACAGTAGTAATTCCAGTTTTTCTTCATCTATACTAGAAATTTACAGGTGGAATATGAGCAGCTAAAGGACCAGCACCTGAGAAGGGGACTCCCTGTCGGTTCACCTCCAGACTCTGTTGTATCTCCTCATCACACGTCTGAGGATTCAGAACTTATAGCAGAAGCAAAACTCCTCAGGCAGCACAAAGGGAGGCTGGAGGCTAGGATGCAGATTTTAGAAGACCACAATAAGCAGCTGGAGTCTCAGCTCCACCGGCTTCGACAGCTGCTGGAACAGGTAGAGTGTACAGAACTGTGTCGCCCCTCTCCACACCACTTGTCCCAGTCCTGTCTCCCAGGGGCTTGGTTGGGCCCAGTGTGAAGAGAGGGGTTCACTTCCGTTCTCTCATCTCCATAGTTAATTTAGATTGGATTAGAAATCCCTCTCCAAATGTAAGCATGAAATCCTCACTGGCATAAAAAAAAAATGTGTTCGCCCAGTTCAAGATGGAATTTCTCGTTCTTCTTTAACACTGAAATCTACCTCAGCTCCGAATAGTTTAAGGGAAAAAAACCATATAAAATACATCTGGATAAATTAAATATGGGAAACACCTCTTCATTTTAAAGCCTTTCTTCCAAAGAACAATTTTTAGGAAATTAAATAATAGATGTTTATTAACTTGCTACTGTTATTTCCTAACACTAGAGCACATTTATGGCAGTTGCATGCAAAATGTCTTGACAATAAGAAATATAATTTACATTATGATGAATACATCCATGTATAATGAATACAAAATAATAATTGCTATTATAAAGAAATGCTCTTTTTTTTCCATCCTTCCCTCCTTTCTTCCTTCTTTCCTTTCTCTCTTCCTTTGTTTCTCCCTTCGTCTCTCCCTGGCGCTTTCTTATTGTTGCTCAGGACCTACCAAATTAATTTTATAACTCATCAGTGGGTAGTAGCCTGCAATTTTGAAAAACATTTTTCTTTGGGATATAAAAATTTCTGCCTTTTTGGTGCCCACCGTCTTAACGGGCATAACATGATATATAACAAGATGGTATCATATGTAAAGACACAACACACTTTAGAGAATTAAATACCTGATTACATCTAGCAGATAAAGAATAAGTAAGGATCATGTTACAGAACTGGTAATGAAGATGCCTTTACAGCAAGTGCATATTGGGTAGAATCTCAGCAAATGGACCTGGAACTTCTTTCTCTGGAATAATCCCCGACATCAACATTTATGTCATCTTTTGCCTTTTTCTTTGGCCTTTGCAGGGTGGGGCCCCTTGGCAGTGAATAAGAATGCCCTTCTCCAGAAATGATTTACTGAAACAAAGGCAGAAACAACTATCTCTCTAGTGATTTTCTCAAATTTTAGAAAACTGTTTTTTTGCAATTGCTATCAGCATA
The DNA here is from genome assembly GCA_028627145.1 of Eidolon dupreanum. Taxonomy (NCBI): domain Eukaryota; kingdom Metazoa; phylum Chordata; class Mammalia; order Chiroptera; family Pteropodidae; genus Eidolon; species Eidolon dupreanum. Next base: position 161,224,646 of record CM053502.1, read on the forward strand.
TTTTAACGTGTCAGAATCATTTCAAAACTATGATTTCGGCATTGCCTACACAGCAGGCCACAGATTACACTCTATATTTTGTCCATATACTTTTGTGTATGTCATTCACTGTTTCTGAATTTGTGTGACTGTTCTGAGAATGGCTTGCTTTGGGGCCTCCACATTGCGCATCATTAGAAAGGGATGGTCCCCCAAGAATAGCCAAGGCCTGGCTCTCTAAGTCCTTCGGAATGTCTGGCTTTTGCCCCAGCACCAGTCACTAGAAAAGTTACATTGTTAATATTGTAAACCTGAAATTTTTGAATGGAGCCTGTGTCAGGGATGAATTTTCTCTTGAAAGCTCTTATTTAGAATATGAAGTGTTAGTGTTAATAAGCCAGTGCATACATAGAATCCTTGTAGAAGGCAGCCACACTCAAAAGCTTGATTTGCCATAGCCTATTGATGTTCTTAGGACAGCTAAAGGCTCTTCTGCTTACCCTCCCCACCCCCACCCCATTAGACAGAGCTGGCTAATGGCTCATGTGCCTTCAGAATTGCACAGTAATGCTTTTAGAGGTAGCTGATATCTGAATGGCTCTGTACATCCAGACTGTAGAGCTCTTATCTCTTCTTAATGACTTAGCATGAATGCCAGAAGGAAATAGAAAATTCAACTCCGAAAGAAAAACCTGGCAAAATTACCAGGCTTCAACTAATATAGATTTAATGAAAAAAATTGGCATCAGAAACTTTGTAATGTCTGCATTCCCTCTACTATGGATCACACTTTCTAATTTCAGCACGTACTTGTCAATATATCCGTCATCATTTCAAAGCTTTGTGGGAGAGTGCATTTACCAAGTGGTTGCTAGGTGTCAGATTCTGCTCTAATCACTTTAGAAATACTAATTGATCACCACGTCACAGAAACCTCTGACACAGGCACTGTTATTACCATCCCCAGTTTACAAATAAAGAATTGGAGGCACAAAACGTTAAAAATTTGCTCTGAATCACACAGCTTCTGAGTGACAGAGTTTGAAGTCAAGCATCTGAATCCAAATTCGGGCTCCTGACCACCCTCCAACATTATCTTTAAATATCGATTTAAATTTAAAAGGAGTTGATTTTGAAATTGGATTAATTTACTGTATGACAAGCAGTGCTAATTTTTTCAAGATGAATGAAACATGCTTCTAAATTTACTTGGTTAACTCAAAAATAATAAAGAGAACAACCGAGAGACGAAACTGATATTGATCCATAAATCTTGCAATATAACCAAGTGAGTTCTTCCGGTGTGCCCAGACTGAAAGGGAGGAACCACTTGTTGCTCAGATGAAGTTCTAGTGATTTCATCCAACTGATGCTAAAATGTATCTGAAAATGTCTGAGAGTAAAGAACTCTGTGTAATTTAATTATCCATGGTGGGGCGGGGGGGGGGGATACGTTAGAAACAGAAATGGTTTTCTTACCAATTATCTGAATCTTTTGTCTGCCCTTAACCTCTGAATGGGATTATTCCAGCCTGAATCTGATTCTCGCATCAACGGCGTCTCCCCCTGGGCTTCGCCTCAGCGGTCTGCACTGAACCACTCCCTGGATCAGGACCCCGGCCCCCAGTTCCATCAAGCAGGTCAGTGCCCCCCAGACTTGGCTATTCCCCCGACTCTTCTCTGGGCTTTGCCATTTGTTTTTCATTTTAAATAGCATTCTTACACATGCGTGCCTTAAGGCACAAAGGGGTTTGTTTTCTCTTTGGTCTCAGATGAATACAAAGCCATTTTAACAATAACAAAGAAAGCAAACATTTAGAAAAATAGCTATAATACACTTATGGACCGAATTTTGGGGAAAGATGAAAAAGTGCTCTCTCCTTTAGAGATGAACAACAATTTAAGTTCTTCTTTGCCTCAGGAATGATTCGTTATTTATTTATTTATTTTTTTGCTAAATTTTCTGTCTAAAATTTCGTATGTATACTTCAGCATATAATACTAAAGAACATTATACCAAATGTGGTTAAGGACTGCATACTTTAACCAAATTAACTTGTTTTTGGGAGATATCTTTTGCTACGTTAATCAGGAGAAAACCTAAAATATTAATATTATTTTAATTTTTTTAAATAAGAGAATTATTTTGCTATCGACTATAGAATAAAAACCATGACAGTATAAAGCAAAGCCTCTTATACCTCTAGTTTTGTGACAACATAAGCAAGCCTATGCTGAAGTCTCCAAAATGAAAGAGGGAAGGAAAAAGAAGCTGGCAGAATATTTTTCTCACATGGAAAAAATACTTGCAATGAAAAGTAATGAAATTACAATTAATCAATTGAAATAATATGTCTATATTATTTATTTTTTACTCATGAATTTTCCCCTACCACATGGATTCTTTCTACAGAAACATCCAGTACGTTTTATTTGTCTATTACCAAAAATTAATACAAAAATGATTTCCCCCTAAAATTGTCCTTTTCTGTGAGAACTGTTTTCACATTGGTATTTGGAGGACAGAACTAGTATTTTCTCTTGAAGATGGTTTTGATGGAAGGCTGGACGTTAATTTCAGAATGTCTGTTCTCTCTATCTGCTGTCCCAGCGGCAGAGGACCTGCTGGCCCCTCCTCATGACACCAGCACGGACCTCACAGAGGTTATGGAGCAGATCAACAGTTCCTTTCCACCTTGCTGCCGTGAGTATGAAGGGCCCTGGTACCACCGCTATGCCTTTTCCTTCCATTTCTTTTCCCAGCTTGCAGTCCTTTGTTTTCTTAGGTAAGATAACAAAAACCAATGTTAGAAACAGGATCGAATATTATTTGAAATAAATCAAACATTCTATATGTTGACAAAGCAAATGAAACTCAACCCAGATACCATCACATCCCTCGGGAGCAGTGATGACGCAGTCTTGCTCTCTGAGATTTTCAGTCTGCCTTGTGAGTAATAGCACGAAGGCAAATAAAATGAGTCTGGTTTTAAGAAGAAATTATCCTCTTCAGTGCAAGCTTATAGTAAGAAATATGTATTACTTCCAAAAAGAGTTTTTAGTGACATGTCAAACAAGGCATGAAAATAGCCTTTTTTAATATAGTTTCCTCTTCAGACACTGATCTTTGTTGTCATCACATTCAGGTACAGAAAGGGGTTATTTTCAGGTTTTCCTCTTTTTTTTTTTTCCTTCTGGTTTCTTTTCTTATGGAAAAAAAAAGTCACTAGATTAAGGCCAAACCATTTAAGGCATCACAGATTATAACCCTGTGGATTTTCCATATGAACAAGAGCCAGGAAATAACCAAATAAAAAACAGTTCAGTTCCCAGAGGAAATTATTAGTGTTTCTTATTTATCGATTTAATTCAAAACATTTTGTCTTCAGCATCTTGCCACCTTGCAGTTTCTGCTGAGCTCTCACGAAAAACACTGCTGCTGTTTCACACACAAACAGTTGACTTATATATGCGTACATACTACGTAATGCCATGATTGTATTTGAAATAATCTTCTAAAAAATATGAATACATTATTTATAATTTGTAGGTGATTCTTCTCAAACTGATTTTTAAATCTGGACAGTCACTAAACTAAAATTTTAGTACGTATTATTACTATTATATATATCATATCTATGTGTAGTATACATATAAAGTGCCTCTCATCTTACCCTTTTCCACCCTCTTCAGAAAATACCATTCTAACAGCAGAAAAAGACATTATCAGGAGTGTAAATAAGATATATTGACTTCATTAAAAAAATACCTTTCAATTTATGATACTTTTCAGTTTCCAAAACGCCATTTTTAGCAGAAAGTGGAACTCACTATTTGAAATATATTCTTCTTCTGAATTTTTAGAAGTCTTTGCCTAAAGGTCATATTATAGTTTCCACGAGCACATTAGTATATTTATATTTAGGAGTGTATTATTTTCCAGGTTATTATTTGTAATTCCACTTCTCAAAGTTTGCTGAATCATATTTAGTATATGTCAGCCCCCACACTCATCCCACCAAAAAAGCACATGTTATTATGTGTGCACGTGTGAAAGCACGCGCGCACGCGCACACACACACACTCTTTTGGCTCTATAGAGACTTTTAAAGAAGTGTAAGGCCATAGGTTATCGGATTGTTGCTTATTTTCTAGTCTCTATAATAGCCATAAAAGATGAGCAGATTAAACCTTTTATATTAATTATACTTCAAGGTTGAATTTTCTGGCCCCGTGTTCTCATAGCCTTAAGTTTGTACATTCACAAGTATTTATAATATGTACAGTTTCCTGGGGATAAGCATTATTATCATGTGTTTTTTTGAAGAGCTCAAGTATATCCCATGTAAGAAATAATAGTGTATTTTAGAATCCTTTGAAATTTAGGTTTTATTGTTTCTGGTTTCTGCTGTTAGTTTGGATTTAGTTGGCTCTTCTTGGTATTTATATTGATATGCTGCTTTGATAAGATAAAAATCTCCAAAGTAGCGATCGCTTTCCATAAAAATAGAAGCTTAATTGACTTATTTGTAAAATCAGTAGGTATTTTTAAAATTATGCCTAAAGTTATTAACCTTTTAAAAGTTAATCATTCACTCAATTCAGAAATGTGTACTGGACACCAAGTCTATGTTAGGGGCTCATTTTCATTCTGTATCATGTTTTCCTACTGGGAAGGTTTAGTTGTTAGCAGTTCCCCCAGACAGTACTCAAAAGGTTCTATAAAATTCATTTGCTTTGTTGCCCCTTTTAAGTTGCTCAGCTAGCAAATATTTTAATAAGCCTTCAAATTCCCAGAGCTTATTGACCACCTTTGGAGAATTTTTCCAAGCAAATCGGCTTGGCACCCTCCCAATGCCAAGCCAATCCCTTGAGCCCCTATAACTAATGAGGACTTTAAAATTGCTTGTCACTAGCATGCAATAAATTGATCTGTATGTTAATCTTGACTTTTGATCCTTTGTGGATTAAAAATTAGCATGGTCACAAGTGATTTTCTACTCCTGGCAGTCTTGGAATTAAAATAAAACTGCATTCATAAACCCTAATTGCATGAATTGCCTATTTAAAAATGGATTTTTTTTTTTTTACAATGTCTCTGTATTGTTGAACATCACACTTTAGAATTTCTCCCACTTGAATTAATATCCCAGTTGATCCTGATAGCATCCTTAAATTATGGACTTTTAAATTCTTCTCTTAATTATTGACATTGAATTTCAGAGTAAAGAGACAGGTACTTCCATCTCTTCCTAGCAAGGAGTTAATGAAGGAAATTTAATCGTGTTGCTTATTAACCAATGTACATACTAAAATTTCTACTGACATCTGTAACTTTGTTTTTTAGTGTAAAATTTTTGTCAGTTTTTTTCATTTATGTCATCTAAAATATATGGAATACTAGTAGTAAACCAAACATTTTTGCTGATAGACCAACAAATGCTTTCAAAATTATTTTTATCTGCAGGCATATTTTTCACTGTGAATTGCCTGTTTTTTAAGCTTGAGTAACAGTCATCAAAAACTCAAACTCTACTGAAATTCAATGATTTAGTGATTTCTTTTAAAAATACATTTAGTTGTGATGTGTTCAGGGGAGTGCCCATAACATTTTATTTGATAAAATAGCTGTAGGTTTAGAAATATTGATTTGGAGCAAAATGGAATCGATTTCTGTTTGGGTTTGGCTATTTGCTACTTAGAAGAGAAGCGTACGTAACTCTGCCTGTGTTGTAAGTCTCCCTTGGACATAGCTCACGCAGTGAGGTCCACTCTTTTTCTTCGTGATGTAACTTACACATCTGGTGTGACTACTCTGGTGTACTCTGATTCTTCCCCCAGCTACTACTGGAGCTCACTCTTTCCCTCTAGGCATCAAAGAAAGGTGGCTCTTCTCTCTTAATCTTTTTTTTCTCACAAAGCCTCTGGCCGTCCACTATGTGGTCACAGATACCTTTTGTTTTTTCCTAAGCACAGAAAAATGAGAGGGAGGAAATGTAGCATACTAAATGATTAGGGACAATTCTTACTTGACTCAGAACAGATATTACCTTTATTGGAAGGGCGGAGCTTCCCCAACCCCCTAGGGTTGAGTAAAAGAGGATAATTATGAGATTTCCCATTGACAGGGAGAGATGAGAAAACAGGCATTAGAGAGAAGTTTTGCTAGTGGCTGTCCTTCCAAGGCTTACCAGAGTAGCTACACTGTCCTGTGCTTTCTGTTACCAGGAAAGAATTGAGCTGTAAATTAGATACATAGCAAATGCAAAAGCATATTAGATACCTTATCCTAACTTCTCTGAGGGTCTTACCTGGGGCCATCTAAAGCACAATGATTAGCCCCAGTTCCTAGATTGCCACACTGCCAGAGTTTAGGCCAGCCCTTTCCTTGATGCAAGCAGGTCGCACCATCTTTTCAGCCTTTGGAGCAAGGATGAGCCAAGGATGGCAGAAATGAAAGACTCCTGAGCCTTCATTTCCCTAATGACTTCTTGGTCAGAATTTGTACTATTCAGCAAAACATACAGAATTTTTTTTCCCCTAATACATAAACTAAGTACACGGCAAGATCTCAATGGGAAGTGAGAAGTTTTACAAAACTAAGTATCCACTGAATGCTTTAGTGTGTACTTACTTTAAGACAGCCAGAATATGTTTTGCGTATTTTCCTGGAATTTTTGTATTTTAAAGCACTCAGGATGTGAGAAACTAGGAAAACTAACCCTTGTTAAAGCATCTCGCAAAAAACAAACAAACAAACAAAAAAACCTGTTTCTTATTAGCATCCATTTAATGTTCTGAGAATAGCACAATTTGCATGCCTTAAGGGGGGATCCAGCCCAGCAACAGTACCACCACCTTCAATTGATTTCTCTTTTCTCTTTCAGCAAATCTTCCCAGCAGGCCACAGGTAAGAGCTCATGGGTTTGTTAACAAAAATTCCAAAATAAATTAAAAGATAACTTTATCTATATATAATTTGCAAACCAGGGACATAGCCCTTGTTATGAACCGAAAACATGTTCTGAGGTGAGAGGAGGAGAGCAGGGTTTATTTTAAAAGCCCTAAGTTGTCAATGAGATGGGTTGCTAGGGGAGACAAGACCACAAACTTTATCATTCGTTTTTGGATTGGTGGGGGCAACTGGACTTTGAACAGTCGGCTGACTCAGTGGTCAAGCAAGTGGAACTGTGAGGTGAGAACGGGGTAGCAGACGATTAGGCATTTGTCAACATCTTAGTTCTGATTCAGGCTTGTAGAACAAAAGCGTTTGAGTCCCTTATCAACAAATCCAGCAGCACAGAGCAACTGTTCATTCTGCAGGCAGTTTCCGAGTCCAGGGAGCAGGGTCGTGCTCTGTAAGCAGCTTCTGAATTCTAACTGCAAAAATCCAAATGTTGAGCCACAAATTATGATATTAAAGTCCCTGTAAGTCCGCAGGTTGATTGGCTCAGTTGTTGATCACAGCCTAGAGTAAGCAGATTAGCTGCTGTTGATTTTAGTGCTGCTTGGCATTTAATGTTGGTTGATTGTGTAGGACAGTTTGATTCTGTTCCGTCAGTCTGAGGAGGGGAAACCCCTCCCAAGCCAGTTCTTCCAGATGCCCAAAACACTGAGCACTTGATCCTTTGTGTTCTAACAGCTTTTTAACAGCCTCATATGTTTTATATAAAGTTAGCCTGGATAGGTTTGGCTGGCCAATGTTCTCCCAAGATAGCTGCTTCATGTAGTTATCACAGAACACTGATTTAAAAACAGTAACTGGAGTACACAAGGTGCTTTTGTTATTCTGAGAGGGAAGAAGTCTTGATTTTTCATTTAAAAACTTGCTGAGGACTATTGGAAACCACAGCTTTATGCCTTTCCTTATAGGATACTCTTAATAATAATGGGCCGCAAGACCATAGATCTTGGAGAACATTTTCTCCCATGAAGTTGTTTATTAATCTTTTTTGAAACATTGAACCTTCTAATTGTGTTACTGGCAAGAGGAGTTGTGATCTTAATGAGAAGCACAGACAGTTCATCTTTGGTAACCAGAGGGAAGGCAAGGGAACATAAAGTAGATAAATGGATGAGTCATGAGAGCTCATGAGATAGAAAGACGTCTTGTGATTGCCTCTGTTGTCTTAGTGAATCAGAAACTGAGGCTTCAGCAAAGAGTGAGGAATGGAAGGAGGAATGGGATGATGGACCATGTAGGTGTGAGGAGAGATTAGAGGATGTGCCATGGCTGCTTGGAAATAGGGAGAGCACATGGACCCTGGAACAGAGTGTGACTGACTGCCAGCATTAAAGGCCACCGATTAAGGTGCTTTTTCATGAATTTAACATGAGGCCAGTCTGCGCAACTATGTGTTGCTCTCTAGCCACATTCAAGTTCATGAGCACAGACATCAGAGTAGGCTGAGAATTGCAGTTAACCAAAGTTAAGAGTTGTGGTTTGGCCAAGAGAGTACAAAAATTCAAGGGACAAATCAAAGGACTGATTATAATAATGATTGAACCAGGCATTGAACTTGGTAGGGAGAGAAATGAGAACACCTTTAGGTGTGGGAGACAGAAAAATGATGGGAGAACCCATGCATTGTACCAAAGGATAGCTCAAGTAGGGTCCTAGTTGGAGTGCGTTGGAGAGGTAGAGGTGGTTGTCAACAGGTGAGATGATTAAAATGTCAGAGGGGTTGCAGGTGCCGATAGTAGTCCATATTTGAGACTTTGAGTGAGTGGCTGAGAAGGGTGGAAGACAAGTTGATTGGAGGAGAAGATCTCAAGGAATCAAGAGGCCAGAGTGTTAGAAGAATCATCTATGTAGGTGTTGAAATCATTAAGTTTTAAAAACAGCTTTAAACTTGGTGACAGGGAGCCATTTCTTCTCCAAGAAGTAAGGGAACATGATCCCAGGGGTCGCAAGGTGTTATAGTTTTATGGCATGACATTCAAAACTCAGTATTTTTAGGGATGAGAGAGAAAAAATGCCCTGAAAAGCACAAGGAGAACCTAAGAAAGACTTATCCAATCTATGAGGAGGGTTATGGGGGAAACCATCTCTTCAGGGGAGACCCAGATATTGGTTAGAGCAAACAAGTTTCTGAAGAATCCAAATTTTAATAGTAATGGAGAATAAGCTCTAGACGAGAGTCAAGATGAGTTTGTTGCTTCTGGCATAGCTGGGAAGAGAAGGGGCCTCATGGGCAGCTTTATCAGACACTCTGCTAGGACCATAGTTCCAGAAGTGAGCAGGGCTTCCCCTCAAATTTCTCCGTAAAATAAGGGGCGCAGGTAGAGGAGTGCCTTTCCTGCATGTCCCTGAAGGGCCTCTTGTGATTTAGGAGTTATGGCCCTAGTTTTGTGTGAGTTTTTAAGATGATTTAAAAAAACAATTCCAACTGGAAAATACTTTTAAAAGACCAACTGTGAGACCTTCCCTTCAAAAGATTGATGCCACTCCCCTGAGTGTGACCCAGATTTATGTCCTCCCTTGCCTGTGTATATTGGCTCTGAGCCTTCAGTGGGCACTAGTGCACTCTGTTGGACTGTGATCTCTGTCTTGCATTTCTCTTGTCTGGACCCCCATTTGGGCCTCGACCAGTTAGAATTTTCAAAGGTACCCCCTCTGCATAAGCCCTCCCACAATGCCCCAGGGAGAGATGGGATGCTTGCACCAGCTTAGTTCACTTGAGTTGCTACCTCCAGTAAGAAAAAGCCAAGTCCTCTCAAGTTTTAACTTGATTTCCAGCCTTCCATACTTCCTCGATATCAGCTGTAGTGATAAAGAACAGACTAAGTGACTTCAGGATGACAGGAAAGGACCTTGTCCCAGAGAATAAAAGTCAAGTAAAGGGTCCCCCTTAAACACAACAAAATAAGATTTGACTAGTTCTGAAAGAAGCACTTTTATTTCCTTGAAGAGTTGACAGGTCTCCGCTACCTGCAATGGTTTATGTAAATGTTATTCTGACAGCACTATTTTCCCTTCCCCCAGGCAATGTGAAGTATTCATCTAGCCAACATTTCCTGACTTACAGTGTTGCCCTTTCCAGCAAATGCCAATTCTAAGCTCCATTTAATCAGAAGCTCCGTGGCTCCTTGAACCATGCTGTTGAACGCTGTTGTGTTCTGCTGAACGAGTGAAACACTGACTATCCAAAGAGAAGAGGATATTTTGTTTTTGTAATAATCATATAGTATTGTTTTTTTCTTCCCTTTCTATGCAACTGTAAATTAATGAACAGAGCGGTATTTGGAAATGGTAATACATTTGTCACTGATTTGTATACTGTATCCAGTGTTGGGAAAGTGGGTGGGGCTTTCTAATATGATACCTTCTTTTTAATGACCATGACAAAAATTACAGAAGAATTAGAAGACAATTTTACATTTTACATTCCTTCATATTAACATTGTATCATACCTTCATTTATTTCTTCAGCTCTTTTACCATTATGCTTTGGTTATTTATAATTCATCAGCCATATGACCAAATAGAGTTCCTATATTTGTTTTCACGATCTGGCCAAACGAATAAGTTCATGTATTTCAGTCAATTATATGATATGTGTATGGGTTAGGATTAGCTCTGTGTGAAGTTGAACTTTATTTGACACCTACACTTAATTCTTTAGTGACCACATGGATAACCACCATAAAACTCCTATGGGCCTATCTGGCACTTCATTGGGATTATTTTCCCCTATATTTTATTTCCCTGCTCTATATAAGTAGATCTTGATTTCTTTATTTATTTCATGTCCCAATTTATGTGCCAGAGGATACTTAAAGCAGGATTATAATAATCTGAAAGACCATTTTACCAAAGGTTGCCTATTTAAACATATTTTCATTTTAGCACAGATACACAGGTTCTCGTGTCTTGATTTTCATCATTAAATACACAGCAGACTTTTACCTAATTGTAATCCATGACACATTGTTGTCTTGGGTTCCCTCTGAAGAGAATTTTATTGTTGTTTATGTATATTTAAGCCCTTTATGATTCTTGAAACTCCCAGTTATTTTCTTTCTGAAAGCAGACACAAATTTAATGCATGTCTCATTTTACCTTTTGAGTGAATGAACAGATGTTTTATTACTCTTCATATGATCCATACATTTGGGAAAGATGTTTATCAAAAGCCTATGTCACCACTTCTGTAGAAAAATGAAATTAATGCTTAGATGGTGGTACCCTGCCTATACTTGGAGTACATTTGATTAGGCATTTGGTTCAGCTTCTGGTTTAGCATTTAATTGATTCAGTTTGAACATATTATATAATTACAAAATGTAGAGAAACCAAAAAAAAAAAGCATTGTGTTTTAATTCAAGCATATGTGCTTTTGAAACATCAGGATATTTTAACTTTGGGTTCTCTTTAACCTGGATCTGACCAGAAGGAGGCTTAAAGTTAGAAATTCCTATTCTTTTAGAATAGGTTGGGTGGGTTGGGGGGAGGGGCAAGGGTCTCTATTTGCAGCAGAGATATTTTGAGAAGAAGAAAATTGTTTTATACAAGAGGAAAGCCATGACCACCTTTCTACCTCAGATCCATCTTCATCCATCGTGTTGGAAATAGCTTTATGCCACTATAGTCTGCAAAATCTAGAGCTTTTATCAGGCCACATCATACCCAAGAAAAGTACCTATTTAAAAAAAAAAATGTACCTGAACTCTGAACTACAAGTTGTAGATTTGGTGTCTTTGTCCTTACTTTGAAAAATTATGTATTAATTTTTTTCTGCCTGTAATTGTGTGTGACATGTCCTCTATCTGCTATTAAAGAAAAGCTGCATAAAACACTACATTGTAACCTAAGTAATAATAAATAAAAAGAAATATATTGCAGTAACAACAAGGGGAAACAAGTATGTAGTTCTTTTAAAACATGTGGTAAAGAACTAATCATAGACTATCATCTGGTTACATGTTGTATTTTTCATCCTGAATAAAAGTAATTTTAACACATGATGATTTTGATATTCTTTAGCTGTGTTCACTTATAGAATCTGAGCTTTGAATGTACATTTATTAAAATAAAACAGAGAGCCTGTATCCTGATAAATCTACATATTTTCCTGCAATTTCTCTCATATACACTAAAACATTTTCTCTTGTGTGCTCTCTCTCCCTTTTGTGTTCCTCTCTTCTCTCTTATATGTATAACTCAATTTCTTTTACAAATGGAAGAAGGCTTTATTGATAGGGAAAAATGGTAGGTGTTGAAAATGTACATGAAGCCTACTATTGAGCTTTTGTTTTTATAACTTAGGTGCCATTGATATTTTGGCAATTACCACTTCAAATCCACGTTTAGACTCATGCTTTTAAGTAATGTGTTTTTTGTATGTGTACTGGGTTTTAACCACCCCGGGCGTAAGTGTAATCCACTACTGAAGCTATCCCATAGGAAGTAGTGTTGAGAAACGTGTTACTTGATTCTAAAGATAAAAGCCGCCTATGAAATAGAAAAATCCCCAAACATATAATTTGTTAAAGAAAATGGATAGAGTCTAATGAACATACATTTTAAACATCCTGTTCTACCCCAAAGTAATATTCACATCGAGCATCCCTCAATAGTTAATTGTTGGTATCTAACTCCTGTAGAGAAAATAGTTGAAAATGGAAGTGAGAACAAATGAAAACTTTGGTTTTTGTATTAAGTCTTCAGCTTGTCACTTCTCTCTATCATTGAGATTATATACATATTTGTAAAAAATGAAGTTCGTTCTTAGATATCTCCCTCCACCACTGCCATTGAGCTATTTTAGTAGAACAACTTTTTCAAAGGCCTTTCTTAATTCATTAGTTGGGAATTTAATGAACATGCAGAACACACCACTAACACCACACTACCTAACACTGTAAGTAGAGCTTAAAACTTCACTGGCATGGAATATCAGCTTGTGGTTTTCTGAGGTTAATTAAGTAGCAGGAGTGAGCCTGTGATGGAGGTCAAGAGCCAGTCACAATCGCCTTATAGTTACTACCTGTGGTGTTAGTGATCCATTACCGCAATGATAACAGCATGTCAGCCATAAAACTTCAATAATAAGTATTTAGCTCATGAGATATGAGGTTCACCGGATCTGAGCAGGACTTCTGTGTCCCTGTTAGACTTGTTCACATGTCGGGTTGACCAGCTATCAAGCGATGTAGGATGGTTAGGCTGGCATGACCGTGGCAATTCAGCTGGGTTCTTTCATTCACTGGCAAGCTGACTGGGTATGTTCTCATGTAATGGCCAAAGTGTGGGTGTGCAAACAGGGCTTTGCTAAGAAATGGCATACCATCACTTCTGAATTCTGTTGATCAAAGCACATTTCAAGACCAGGTATGGGGAATAGATCTCACCTCTTTTGTGAGAGAAACAAGAGTCACAGGACATAGTGTATAGCTACAGAGAGGGGCCATCAAGTTTTCTCATATACACTTGAGGTGGGCAAAGCAGAGGACTTTGGCCAAAATATTAAAGCTCCTATTTCCTTGGGCATCATGGTCATTGCCCCAGTGGAAGGAGAAGAAAGGAGCCTTTTTAAATGACCATCTTTTAAAACAAAGGTCAAGAAGATCAGCCCCTTCAACGCAGGCTAATAATCCAATTTCAAAAAGAAACAGGTGGGGAAAATTTAGCATGTGTCTGCCCAAAATCCTGCATAAAGACTTCAGGGCTGATGATAGAAAAAATAAAAAGAGAAGAAAGGAGAAAACCTAGATGAGAAATGGAATAAAGCAAATATTATAATGGCTCAGAAGAAATTTGTTCAAAATTGTCAATTTTTAGCTGGAAGAACATACAATATAGAGGAAGTTCTCCACTTTGACCAAATGAGTAGACACATGTGATATTGTACCCCTGCCAAGTATTTGTTTAGAAACATGCAGTTTATTTGCATTTTGTGTAAACTTACCAACCAGGTACTAATCTCTGATTTTGAAGGCATTCCAATTGGTGACATAATTTTAATAGAATATTTACAGTGTGTGCTTTGGTTCAGATATTCTTTTATAGGCAGCTTATTTTGGGTACTGTTTTGAATTTTGTATGTGAGTAATTAGGAGAAGTTAATTGACAGTTTGTCCTCAGCCTAGCTCTGTCTTCAGTCCAAAAAGCACAAATGTTAAATTTGTAATTAAATGAGAAGAGTTCCCAAGTTGCCATAGGATGCAATTACAATTAGTTCCTGATACTACTTTTTAGACCACTTTTCATAAGTACTAAAATATTGATTTAATTCATAAATTTTATATTAAAGTATTAATTTTTTATTCAAATCAATTATTTTTTCCTTTTAATTTACATAAAGTGACGTTATAAATCTGCTGGAAAGTATTGAGCCATTTCAGTGTAAATCTAACCTGAGTGAGCCTATCAAAATCTAGAATAGTCTCATTCATTATACTCTGAATCTTATGAGCTGTGTGTTTACCCCATGGCAAGCTGGGCAGCTGCTGCCCATGATGTCTGCAAGGATAGTCTTAAAAGCTCATCCCTGCCCCACGCTCAGTTCTGTTTCCTGTCCTCTCCCCACTTTTACCTGTACCAAGCAGGTTTATATTGTCAGTGATGTCTAATATGAGGTGCTGCTTAGTACACAACAAAATGCATGCTGGACACCATATCTCCCAAATGTCAATGATGAATTAATAAAAGGGTAGACAGGAATCTTATGCTTACCTGAATGATGCTAAACATGGATCAAAATCCTGCCTTGACTTAAACCGTAGTGGCTATAGCCGCGTGGGAAACAAGATACCTAAGTGCCTGGGACGTGCAAGACACTATTGGTTGCCAAAAACAGTGAGAGAACAAACCCTCGCTGGGGCATGTTGCTAATCTAGTAGATGAGTCCAAAGATAAGCAAGTGGTTATAGCGATAGTAATGGGAGCTGGAAGGAGGACAAATAGGACCCTATAAGAACAGCCAGTGCACTCTAGATCCCCACAGGATGTGTATCCAAATACAGGGATACAGTTCAAGAAGAAATGTATAGAATTAACCGTCACCTATAGAACCATATCCCCAAAACTTCACTGTGAGGTTTCAGTGTGCTTATTGCTTGCTGATGTTGAGTCCTAAGAAGACGTCACAATGATCACTGAAAATGCAATAGATGTAGGAGTATTTTTCCAACAAGACAATCCCCGGGTTAAATAGTTTTGAGAGACACTGCATGTTCTTAATGGCCTTAGAGAGTCACAATGCACATGACTATATGAAAAGCTTTGAGAAATCCTGAAGTAAAGCAACCTGCCTAACTGCTTGTCACGCAGCTTTTCTCAAGCATTTAACCACGGAACCCTTTGCCTTTTCCCTATTGATATCCTGCAGTGTACACTTTGGATGCTGAGTTAATGTCATAAGTTTTAATCTTGCAAATATGTATACATGCTTATCCCATAAAGTCTAGAAAAATAACAAGCAAATAGTAAAATAATTATCAGGCATTAATTCAGGATTTTTAAAGTGGAAAGTAACCTTGTGTGCCAACCATATGTTTATATCATTAAAGAGATATGCTAAAACATGGGTCAGAATCAAGATCATTTGCCTTCAGCTTAGCTCTGTTCTTTGTTCAGAAAACATATTTCTAAAGAAAAATGATTTCTATTTCTAAAAATCTATGTCTTCCTAGATTAGCCGTGCATAGCAAGCACTACTAAACCAGGCATGAATTACAAAACAACTGGATCTAGAAAGGACTGAGACATCCATAATTGTTTCTTGAGATCCCATTTTTGTTCATTCTTTTCTCAATTAATAATGGGAGTTCTTAATTTCTGCTAAAACTGATGAAAACATTATGCAATCAGAATGTAATAAATGGATCTATATATACCATCTATTTTCTCTCTTCCAAAAGACTTTTTCTTTTGAGGTATGACTCCCTTGCATGCAGGTAAAAACTCTGTCATATATCCCTCCAGATCTATTCATAAAAATTTTTTATAAAGCAACACAATGCTCTAGATTGTCACAACCTGTTTGAATTATTTTCTAAATCTATTCCTTTAGTGTAATGAGCAACCATGCACTGGTTATTAAATTCATCTCCCACATTTTATTGATAATAAAAAGAGGAGTCCTGGATAGGATTTATTGGAAATGTGCACGGTGAATGTGAACAAATCTTGAGATTTTTTTATCAACTATCAATACTCTTCAATTTCGGTAGATAAATGGTTTAAGTGGAGTTCTTGATTCAGAACAGTTTAGGACCAAACCCATGAATAATAGGGATTAGGTATGTCACTGCTACTGACCTAACCTCAAACACTAATTATATAGTTAATTGAATCTTAACTGTTTTTCATTCTGTTTAAACACAGCTAGATGTTAAAGCAGTAAATAGTCCTTATATCAGATTTCCTCAGAATCACCTGGAATCTGATTAGGTCCTTTCCAGCCTTACTGAATATGAAGTTTTACATGCATGGTCAGGAATCCCTATTTAGTATGGCTGCTAATTCCCTAAACACCATATAACCTCTTGATAAGACAAAGTATAATTGTAAAAGCATGTAAGGGAGAACGCTACTTGACAGATTTTGTAGCATCTCAGAGGGGAAAGAGCTTGAATCGAATTGCTGAAGGAGGATAATGTAATAGTTTAGGATTGGTAGGCATAGCAAAGTGAAGGTTTTAAGGAAAGGGTTTTGAAGAATTTGAGAGAATTTGGTTGTTTGATGCTGTCTGTTGAATAAATTGATGTTCATATAAATGGGTTTTTAAGAAATTTTTGAAATGAACAATGAAATTATAATAAAGTCATGATGATGAAGACAGAGGAATATCAAAGATATGTTAGTGCAGACAATGAAATTCTAAAGTCATGACAATGTAGGTAAAGTTGAGTGGATGTAAATGCTTCTCAGTTGCTTCAGCCTGAGCTAAAGGATAGACCATTAAAGTGAGCAGCTTTACTGGGGCCAATACAGATTCAGATTTGGTGCCAGTGCTGAGCCTGTGGCCACTTGCAAAAGTCTCAAATCGCACCAAGGCCAGCAACTTCCCATCTTGGCCTGGAGACCCCCAAGATTTGTTCAAGGCATAATGTAGCTCAGGCTGGTATTAGTGGCCTACCATTGAAAGTTCCTTCCGAGGTGCTGGAGCTGAGGACTTTTGATTGCTTTTGAATGAGCGCCCTGCAGAGAGCACAGGTTGAAGCAGTTTGTGAGCTGGGTAGGGCGGGGTCTCAGGAAGTCATGGGGTGGAGCTAGCCGATCTAACGAGGCCAACGCGGATTCAGAATTGGCTTTGTTGTGGGAGGGCTCAAACAGGCAAGGTGGTGCCCACCTATAGGTTCCACAGAACAGGGCCGTCAAAGGAACAGTGGCAGTTGACCCTCCAGCCCTTTGCCCCAAGCCGTACAATTCTGTTTTTCTCTGGACATCTCTTGCTCGTCCTGAGATGCGACTCGCTGCTGGAGCCCAGGGTGAGTGCAAGTGCGTCTCTGTGCGGGCCTTTTACTTCAGGTGGTTCTCCAAGTTGACCGTTTTGTTATTGTGTTGACATTTTAACGAGGTCATGGGAGGAGGCAAGCACAGCATTTACTTACCCCGCCATTTTGACCCGCTCCATCAAGATTTCTTATGCTTTCTTCTGATTTTGTTCTGAATCTTCTTTAGTGTTTAGCAAGGTATTTAAGGCATGGTAATGAGGCTATTTCCTATTCTAGTTTTTGCTTTCATATTAAATCTCCTCTTTCTAGCTTATGAGTATTGACAAAAGGTGAGGAGAAAGCTGGGGTCATATCTGCCTCAGAATCTACTTCTGAATTCTGCCTAAAGGTAGTAAAGAGCTTATCCTTGAAGTGCCAAGTGAACTCATCCTTGCTTTGCCTACGAGACTGTATGTAATTACAGTGCTTTTTAGTTACCCTTGTGATCTTTCTGTTCTACTTTATTCTCCTAATTTTCTGCATCTCAGTTTTCCACTAATGTATTACTTAATTGATATAAATCTAGAAGTCCTGAATTATTGGTTTCTAAAACTATCTTATATTACTCTAGAAATTTATTTCTATTTTATTTAGGGTTTGGTAACTTTTTGAAACTGGCTTGCAGCTCAGAGTGAGACCCAGGCTTAAAACCAAACATAAGCTATTTTTTCCTATTCTGAGGACAATTTAATTTTAAGAGTTAATTGAATTTGGTGTTTTGTGGAAAGCTGGGCTGGAAGGGGAGATTGCCAGAAAGAAAATAGAATGGAGGGAAATGAATGTGTATTGTATGGTGGAAATGGAGTAGTAGGATAAAGGCCATTAAATTAAGCCTGTGATTTGAGGGAATCAAAAGGGAGACAGTTTTATATTTTTCACGTTTTCATTTCTTTAGCCAAGAATTTTTTTTAAGCAAGCAATTTTGTTTTTTAAGAAAACAATCTGAATTTCTTTTTGCAGATAATCAGATTTTTGAAATTTTGTTCCCTATTTAGTTCTAAGGTGATTTTCAAATAAAAAATTGATATCAAATTTCCCTCTAAGTGACCACTGTAATTCTAAATTATCCTTGGTGAATTATGTCATTTATAAAGCTAAACTCATGATTTGAAGTTGTAGTGTAAATGATGTGAGAATTAGACATCCAGCCAGATGGGATGCAGATGTAGATGTGGATGGCCAAACCCACAGGAGTCTGGGAACAGTTAGTCAAAGAAGTGGTTTCAATACCTCATGGCTCAAGCACACCAGCCTCATGGTCAGGTCATCTCTGATTAACCACAGAGATGGAAAAGCTTGGAGACACAGCAAGGCAAGGATTTGAAGACAAGGGTTTGAAAGGGCTGTGAGGAGTAAACAGATGTTTGATGCTATTTGTGGAAGAGTTGAACAGTTTGATGTTCATTTAAGTGGTACTTTGGGAAGTTTTTGCATTAAGTAATGAAGTTATTTGCAACTTTTATCTTGCTGGGCAAGAGATTATTAGAAGAATAAAACCATGTTAAGAGAAATCCCATTAACCTTTACTCAAATAAGAAAATGGTTGTCAAATTTATAGGGGAAAATAAGCTATTATTGATAAAGTAGAATCTTCAGGCCATTATTACATGATCCTTCTAAACTATATAGGCAGTCTATAGTAGGCTTACTTTCAGAATGTGGTTCTCCAAGTGTTATTCCTGGACCATTGACATCAGCATCACCAGAAAACTTATTAGAATTTCAAATTCGTGGTCCCCACCGTAGACCTCCTGAGTCAAAGCTCTGGGACTGGGTCCAGCAATATTGCTCTAACAAACTCCAGAGATGATTCTGATATAGGTTCCAGTATGAGAGACCCTACCGGAAGGCAGGATCAAATTGCACTGAAACACAGATCACCACATTTCTTCTGAATGTTTTGGGCCGCAAAGATTCTGAAACTTAAGAAACCAATCAGAAAATCAACTGAGGTTTGGAGAGTTTCTGTTATATTAACAAATTATAGTTTACAAATGTTTTTAAAGATCTCTGAAGGCCTATTGAGTTAGAAAACAATTGTTACAATTTTTCAAAAAAGGTATGACTCTCATGACAAACATAAAAAGAACACATTTCAAAATATTTAGAAAACTTACTAAACCAATGAAAGAATGAAGGATGTGAAAACCATGCAGTTGAATATTTCAGACTGAAGCAAAAGCAACAAGATTAAGACTAGGGGTTTGCAATTAAGAAAGATGAGAGTAGGGTAGATAGGAAAGAGTAGATGTCCAATGCATTTAAAGAACTTACAGACCTTTCTTTTTAATATTAATTTCAACCCCT
Organism: Eidolon dupreanum; assembly: GCA_028627145.1. Taxonomy (NCBI): domain Eukaryota; kingdom Metazoa; phylum Chordata; class Mammalia; order Chiroptera; family Pteropodidae; genus Eidolon; species Eidolon dupreanum. The sequence continues at coordinate 161,244,374 of CM053502.1, forward strand.
ATCAATTTTCCATAAAAAGATTGATGTGGAAAAAAAAAAGCAAAAATGATGGAGCAAGACCTGTGGTTGAATAAGAATGTCACTTTCCTTCCCCTATTTCACACTTTTCTTAACTGAAATGAACATATTTCCTTGGAGGCAGGAACTCAAGGCTAGTTGTGACAGAAATGGATATCAAGCAATTCAGGTTCATTGCCATAGAAGTGTTGTTATTCAGTTTCAGCAGATAAGAAGTACCCAGGGAGTCTTCTTTTGCTACATTTTCATCTCCACTCTTCATGAAATATATTTAATTGGAAATCAGAATTTACATTATGGGGTTAAGGATATTCTTTCTTCCCCTCTAGGGCCATCACCTAAAATATCCTTAGCACAGGACTCGCTCATGGAATGATGGAGGGGCTGGGGGAGAGAGAATGCTTCCCTGAATTGGTACATTCGGACTTTATCTTTCCTGCCAGCATGTGCATTGAGTGTGTATATATATATATATATATATATATATATATATATGTATGTATGTGTATGCATATACACACACATAAACATAATCCTCTGGAGACATTCATGGGGAGCTAGCCAGAAAGAACCATTTGGAAAACTGGCTCTTTTCAAATGAAGTTATGGGTCATTTGGAAAGCTCAGTTTCATAGTAAATTTGTCATCAGGCTCTCAAACATCACATACTGGCAAAAAAGGACAAAGGGAGGGTGGGATATGACTGGGGACGTGTGAGTGGCTCACAGGCACAATGTCAGAGGGACCCACAGAAGGATCTGTTAAGGCGGAACTGGGGAAGAGGAGGACAGACCGGAGGAAGCCCACAGGGGGCTGCCTCTCCCTGAGCTCTGCTCACCACAGCTCTTGAGAAGGTTCCTCTTCTCCACCACCTGAGACGGATAGGACCAGAGATTTACTGGGTGTGTGAAAGCCCAGTCTTGCCAGGAGGCAAACGCGTTACTAGAAACACAGCCTAGCAAATATAATATGGAGGAAACAATTTGAAGTGTTCAGAAATTGGAAAATAATCAATGGAAACACAGTTTTCCTCCGTTTTCCTATGTGACTCATTACCAGTTTTCTCATATAGAGGTGACATGGGACAGTGCCAGGAGTCTCAGTATCATAGACAGTGTCTGTTTTTGGAAACGTTCACTACGGTTTCAAACAAGAAACTTCCTATTGCTTTCTTGAATCTTATGGAGTTGAAGTTTACCCTGTTGTGCTCAGAGGAATCCTTAGTTGAAATCCCTGCTTAGCTGACACATAAGACAGATTTTCAAATGAGGAGAGACGTGGTTGAACGTTGTTCATGTGCATTGATAAATATTCAGGGAAACAGCATTTCCCGGTATGTGAAGATAAAACCTATTTGGCTCTGGCTGTGGGAGTCCTCAGAGTCTGACATTTTTAGCAGAGTTCAGCCTCCTGGCCAGTCAGAAAATAAGCCCATGGCTCTTAAACATGGATGAAAATCCAGCAAGCTGTTGGTGGCTATTGTTAAAAATCATAAGTTTAAAATAGCCCATGTGGTTCTGAGCCAAGGGGCCTGCTCTACTTCAGAAGGATCAGGGAGGCCGAGGATGCAGGAAACAGCACGACAGAGCCTTTGAGCTCAGTGTGGGCAGGGCCATCAGGGAGGTTCCTCAGGCCACTCTCCTGGGCTCTCACCTGCCACAGGTGCCCGGATTTCCTATACGCCCCAGGGACCCAGTCACCTGCCCGTGCCTAGGGAGGATTTTTTTCATTGATGCCACTAATCCCTTCTTTCCTTGTTACCAGCTGAAATGTGTCCCCTAAAATTCGTATGTTGAAGCTCTAACCCCCTGACCTGAGAATATTACTGTATCTGGAGACAGGGTTTTTAAAGAAGTAAATTAAAATGAGGTCATTAGGGTGAACACTAATCTACTATGATTAGCATCCTTATAGGAAGTGGAATTTGGGGTACATTAAGAGATACCAGGAGTGTGAGCACAGAGGAAAGACCGTGAGTACGCAGGGAGAAGGCAGCTGTCTGCAAGCCAAAGAGAGAGGCCTCAGAGGGAACCAAGTGTGCTGACATCTTGATCTTGAACTTCTAGTCTCCAGAACTCTGAGAAAATAAATTTCTAATGTTTAAGCCAACTAGTCTGTGGTATTTTGACATAGCAGCCCAAGACTGTTGATACCCTCCCTTTATCCGAACTTCCGTTTCCTTTCCCTTCTCCTTTCCTGTTTTCTCTCTCCACACGAAAAGTCAATTTAAAGCAAACATCTCAAATTCAAATTTTACTTCAGTGTAAATGACAAAAAGACCTGGAAATGTCCCCTTTCTCTGGGCTTTCACTTCAACATGATCTCTACCATGACTCCCAGGATTAAAGATCTGAGTATTAACCAGGAGAGATGTGGGGGGACGGTGCTCCCCTCCAGTGGTCCCTGCACATCAGCCACTGACTCTGGTGCTTTCTTTGGAGCCTCAGGCCAAAGGTCATCTTATGAACCAGAAAACTAACTTTTGTTTCCTGGTGCATTGAGGATGAAGCACCAGGCCTGCATGGAAAATGCCAGGGTCCCTGGCTGAAATCTTCCCCTATCATAGGAAAACTCCACTTGACCCCAAATTCCTCCATCATCATCATTATAAAAAATCTTCAACTGAACAGAAAGGAAAATGCCCAAATCCAACCGTGGGTTCTACATGGTAATAGGAACTCAACTCAAACAGATTCAGATATACGATACTTTTTTATCTTACATTAAAAAAAAAAAAAAAAAAAAAAAGTCCAGGAGTAGAGTTGGTTTTAGGTTGACTTAATGGCTCAAGTATGTCACTAAGGACACAGGTGGCACCCCTCTCTTTGCTTTCTTCATTGTCAACTTCATCCTCAGACATGCCAGCAACCAGAAGAAAAAGAGAATTATATCCTGTAGCTTTTTCTTGGGAACAAGAGACTTCTTACAGCCTCCTGGAGGGATTCTCTCCACATCTCAGATTTCCGTAAACAAAGAAGGCTGCAGTTGGGTGGACATAGATGTCAAGTAGAGACTGACCATATCAACAGCGTTACACTCTACTTCTACCTATTACCAGATTTCAGGGTTGAGGGCAATAATGGATGAATAGGAAAGCATATATTGGTTTAGGCCCTTTGGTGGTCAAGAGCTTATAGCCATCTCCACCACAAATTCACGATGAGATCAATAGCACTGAGACACTGGACTATCCAGGGAACACAGATAATTGTGCTTAGAATCAAAACAGCTCCATGATCCAGCTAACCTAACTTTTTTCACCCCTGTGACTGCAAGTTCTTTAGTCTCTGATTGTCTGTGCATATTTTGTTTTTATTCCTTTTACTACCCACCCATTGGCTATTCTCTCTTATTTCTTTATCCAAATTCCATACAGAAACAGTCTGTGCATCTGCCTGGCAACACCTTTTCTCTCAGTTATTGTGCAAGACCTGCTGAGCCTACGACTAGGTTGCCCTTAGGCCAGGGGGTCTACCTGTGGGTTAAGAGCAGGGATGGATGAGCACGCCTCTCTTTTATAAACTCCAAGAGCAAGTCTACTTAAGTTTTCTTAAATGTGATAATACTAAAAGAGAAAAGGATATTATGCTCCATATCAAACTTAAAGTCTAATGTCATTATCTTAAATAAGGTGGCATATTTCCTTCAGGATGTATTTAGAAGGGAGAAATGGAAAACACACGGACTATAATTATTTATGTTTACATTCTACATGTTAGATTTTAGTGAGAATTTCAGGTGCTGCAGCACTAAACCATCTTGGGGTATTTAAAGACATTAACTGAACCCCAGTTCCTTTATTTTCACTGTTATCTAAGTGCTGCTCTTTCACATGTCATCATGGAGAATAGAAGCAGGAAATGATGATGCAAAAATTTTAAAAAATCCTGATTCACATATTGTTCTTGTAAAATACTCAGCCACCACCCAAGTGGCCTGATACTCTGTCCAGGGCCAGGACCATGAGTGGCAGTTTCTCTCTCTCTCTCTCTCTCCCACCTGAAAACATTCAAAGAGGAAACAGGAACTAAGAACATAACTCCATCATTATCTATACATCTGGTCATTCCAAAATATGAACTGAGGATCTGTTACTTTGACAAGATCTCATCCCTTGCCTAACTGAACAGAATAAATAGAAGATACAGGAAGTACCTGAAGAGAAATCTTTATAGATGAGAATGGAGCAAGAGGAGAAAAATAGGAATTTAAAAGTGGGTATAAGTGGAAGTGGCAGTGAGATTTTCAAAGGGAAAAATTATGGTAAACTCAGCACATCTTATTGTTTTATGACTCTGATTGTTTCATCTCTTTCCTTTTGGCTGACTCATTAACAGAAACAGGCCTTCACATGAATACAGTATAATAATAGCAATATTCTGGGCATATAACAGGCAATCGAGGAATCTTTACCAAGTTCACCAATAAAGGAATAGGTGTGAACTGCCATATCCAAACTATAATGACAATTGCTGTAATAATTAGTTTAATCATAATTATTAAGATTGTTGTAGCAAAAAGCTAAAGCTTAAGTTGATAAGGGATCATTATGGGAAGAGTTGCATTAAGGCTGCAAAAAACTGAAGATGAGTGGGTGAGAGAGTTTAAGGTGTGAGTGTGTGTGTGTGTGAACTCAAGTGGATAGAGTTAGTAGATGTTTAAGATAAAATAAGTCACAGTGGGAGAATGACAGTCATATAACAATGTCTCTGGAGTTGAAGCAGAAATAAAACAAGACCAATAAAGTGGGACCTGGTATGATCTGATAAGCATACTCTATCAAGACTTTTTACACTAGGGAGAGTCTGAAGCAAAGATTAGAGATAAGACACCATGATAATATATGAAAATCACTTAGGACCATGTCTTCTATATAGAAGGAACTTAATAAATGTTAGTATTATCAATATTATATAATATATCTGAGTAATTGTTAGATTTGCAGACTTTAAATGTACTTTAGTAGCTATTATTGGCTACTTCCCAGATCCATGTAATATTGAATAGACAGGTGTGGGACTTCTATGTCTGTTGTGGATGTTCAGGGAAGTTTTAATTCATAAAAAGTTTACTCTTTTCTGTATTGATGCAGTGGAAGAATTCACATATATATTTCTATTTTTTAGCAGGTAGAGAAAACCCGCCCCTGATTGAAATACTGAAGTCATCTTGCCATTGTTTAGTAATGTTCACATTTCTGTGTGGACCATCAAATGCTTTCCAGTCCCTGCTTGCTTGCTGGCAGCAGTGATGGGCTTAATTGCCTAGTCTAGTCAATGCCTTGCTTTTTAACACTTTTATGTTCACTTATGAATACATTATATACATAAAAAACAAACAAACTGGTGCAAACTTTTTGGATTTTTGTAGAAAAATACAAGAAAATGAAATTTCCTCAGGGTATCGCATCAAAACAAACCATGCTGCCATCTGCTTCTCCCTGATTACAGCTGTCCACTCTGAATGAATGAAGATACCTCTGAACTACCTACGTTTCTCTCTCTTTCTTTTCCTATATAAATATTAAAGAAATTTAGTTAGAAATTGAAATGCTGTATCTGTTCATGATTTTTTCCTTTGCCTTTTTCTTTCACATTTCCTATATAAATAGTATTATTTTCAGAACATTCTAAAGAGACTCATAAATTTTTTTTTTTAATATTTAAACAGCAGCTGATTCTGCTGTTTTGAGGCAGAATTTCTTTTTTCTTGGGGAAATCTCAGTTTTTGCTCTTAAGGCCTTCAACTGGTTGGATGAAGTCCATCAATATTATGAAGGGGAATATTATTTATTGAAAGTCAACTGATTTTAGATGTTAAACACATCTACAAAATACCTTTTAGCTTTGCCGAGACTAATGTTTGATTAAATAACTGGATATGATAGCCTAGCCAAGTTGACCCATAAAACTAACCTTCACATATGGTGACTGATGAAGCAGGGAGATGAAAATTGTAATTGGAAATGACTACAACCCAGAAGGGGCTGACTATTCTATTTATATTTAAGAAACAAATGAAAATCACACACACACACACACACACACACACACACACACACACACACACACCAGTCCTATGCCCAAGCACAAAACACTTAGATGCCAGGATACTACTACTCCATGTCACAATCTGTGATAGATAGACCCTAAGTGGTCCCCAGTGGTCCCCAACTTCTAGTAGTTACATACCTATATAATTCCCTTCCTTGTATGTGGCAGGACCTATGACTTGTTTTTAACTACTTGACTGAGAAAATTGCAAGATGTCACTCCTGTGGTTATGATATATAAGCCTCTGTTTTCCAAGAAGGCTCCCTGTAGAGATTCTCCTTGTGGGCTTGATGAAGTAAGCTGTCATGTTGAGAAAGCCCACGTAGCGAAGAATTATAGGTGACCCCTTACAGCTAAATGTGACCTCTAAATTAATTCATCCAACAACCTGCGTGTGTTTGGAAGCAAATTTCATAGACTATTAAACATACACCATATCATCCTGTCATTCCATGCTTAGATATTTATCCAAGAGTAATAACCACACAAAATAATTGTCCAAGAATTTTAGCCATTTGATTTGTAATATGTAGACCCGTACTAGTTTCCTAGGGCTGCTACAACAAATTACAATAACTTGGGTGGCTTAAAACAACAGCAATGCATTGTCTCAGTCCTGGAGGCCAGAAGTCTGAAATCAAGGTATCAGCAAGGCTACACTCCCTCTAACGGCTTTAGGAAAAAGTCCTTTTTTACCTCTTCCAAATTCTGGTGGCCTCTGGCATTCTTTGGCTTGCAGCTGTAGAAATCTATCTTCTCATGGCTTTTTTCTTCCTTGTATTTCTGTATAGCTCAAAACTCTTTTATAATGATACCAGTCCTTAGATTTGGGATCCATTCTAAATCCAGGGTGATTACATCCCCAAATGCTCAGCTTAATTACATCAGCAAAGACCCCATTTCCAAATAAGTTCACATGTATTGGGGGTTAAAACCTGGGCATATATCATTTCTGGGGACACAGTTTAGTCTGCTACAGCCCCAAATTAGAAATAACCCAAATTTCTATCAACAGGGAATGGATAAACAAATTGTAGAACATCCTTACAATGGAATACCACTTAGTAATAAAAAGGAATGAACTATTGATACATACCATAATATGGATAAATTTTAAAATAATTATGCTGTGTGAAAGAAGCCAGACAGCAGAGAAGACATACTATACAGTATGCTTTAATTTATTTAAAATTTAGAAACTGGAAACAATAGTGGAAGAAAGCTGATTATTTGTTTCCTGGGGAGAGAGGTGAGGTGGAGTGGGAAGGGTTGAGATGGGGGTTACAAAGTGGCATGAGGAAACTTTTTACAAAGTAAAGGACCTATTTACTATCTTGATTGTAGGAATAGCTTCCCAGTGTAACATATAACATACATGTCAAAATTAATCAAATTGGGTGGATTGTTGTAATTATTTGCTCTGCCTTGGAATACTTCCTTTAGTTAAGTTCCCTTTTCCCCACACCATGTGATTCTGATAAGCCTGACAATCAAAGGTGTGCCCAACTCCTCTGTCAGGTGAGCCTAAATAGAGACCTTCTGGACACTGACCTGGATGCTGAAAGAGGCCCCAGGTGTGGACCATGAGTGCCTGAAGCTGCTGACACTTGGCAACTCATCTCTGCTACCTGAGAGTCTTGGTTTAAAGTCCACAGAAGAAAGTAGAGAAAGGGAAAATAAACTCTGATAACATAGTTTAAATCCCCACATCCAGCTATTCCTGAAGCTGGCAGGTACCTTGGACTTCCCAAATATATGAGCCAAACAATTCCGTTTTTAGGCTTGAGATAGTCTGAGTTTCTATCACCACAACTGACAAAAAGATTGACTTGCAAAATGCTGAATCCAAATTTGTGTCACTCTGGAGCCGAAGCTCAAAGGCAGCGTGCAAGTCAGGTCCAATGGAAATGTCTTAGAAGGTAATAAACAATGAAACAAAATACAATCCTGATACACAAGAAATGACAATTGTGTTTTCTACAATATAGGAAGATATAAACATTATATAATTTAAAAATAATTCAGAAATATGCCCAGAGAATAAAGTTGTATTGTCTTTTGAAGACAACAAGCCCTCAGCTTCCTCATTTGTAAAATGAGGCCCTTTCAACATTGTGTTATTCAATTTCATAATTTTACTTTATTTCTTAAAAAGGGAGAAAGATGTCTAGCTGATGAGCTAGAGGGGTGAATTCTAGAATGTCCCCTCTGGAGGAACCTCGCCAAGGCCCCTGATGGTTGACTGGAGCAGGGTCCCTCAACTGGCACTATTGAAATTCAGGGCTGGATAATTCTTCATTGTGGGGCTGTCTTGAGCACTATAGAGTGTTTAGTAGCATCTCTGGTCTCTACCACGTCAATGCTAGCAATAGCCCCTTCCCTGAGTTGTGAAAACGAAAAATGTCTCCAGAGATAGCCAAATGTCTGCTGGTATGTGTGGGTGAGTGCAAACTCTCCCCTGGCTGAGAACTTTTTGAGGCTTTTCCATGGAGTAGAGTGCTCAGCTTGGGAAGTCTTTTAGGAAGGCCAGGAGGCAGGTGGTGCCAGTACTTTGAAGACAGGATCCAAATGTATCTTGAGGACTAAGAGGGAAAGGACAGAAGCAAAGAGGCTGGTGCTCAGTCAGGCCCAGCAGAAGACAGAGAATCTGCAAAATCAACGTGACTCCCACAGAATGGGAGAAACAGGCTGGAGGTGACTGTGTAGGCAAGAGCATTTGCATGTCAGGGGAGAAAAGACTCCATAGCATAAAACAGGTGGCAAAGAGGCATGTTGTGATTTGGAGTATGGAAAAAGTAATTTCTAATAAAAATCTGGAAGAACAGGCTTCTCCTTGGGTCCCAAGTGGCTGCACATGGTCACGAGCTTGTACTGCACAGGCCTCTGCCACCCCAGCCCTAGAGCCCCAGGGATGTGACTAAAGGATTGTCTGTCACAGAGGAGCTGTGAGGAAGGGCTCATCAGTCCCAGAGGAATCTGGGATTGCCTGATGTACATGGACTGCAGAGTTCAGCCCAGAGAAGGCCAAGCCCTCCTGCTGTGAGTTTCTGGTACCCAACCCCTCCTACTCTTTCTTTTTATTTGTACTTTGAGAACTCACTTTGATCTTTTTAAACTTTGTTCTTTTCTCCTGATCATTTTGCTCACCTTAGGGGTTGACTTACTGCTGTCGTGGAGTCCATGTAGATAGAGACTGTTAATTTGGGCACTTTTTGTTTAATTTGCTCCACCTCTTTGTTTGGAGTCCTGCCTTTTGCTTGTCGAATGTCATGGACAATTTAGTTAAAGGTTACCAGGCATGTTGAGTAGGAACTGTGTCTCTGGCTGAACTATACAAAGATTACAAAAGAAACAAAAGGAATCAATTGTTGAATCTGCTCCCTCTTTTTAAAGGGACATTAACGAACCTTTATTTCAATAAAGGGAATCATTAAAGGGTGAGAAAGAAACAAGGACCACATATAAGAGCATGTCAGGACTATGGAAAATTAAAAATCACAGGATGGTTCCTCTCTGAGGAACAAAGGGTATGGTGAGTCAACCAAGAAACAGGATTTGGAGTTCCAGGTTTGGCTATAGGCACTGGGATGCTGAAGGTGGCTGCAAGTTTATTTACCCTAAGCCGAGACTTCAGGGAGAATGTAACTTTCATTCTCTCTGTATTACTTTACTGATCATCTTTAGAGCCCCCACCAACTGGACAGCAACAGGGAGGATGTCTATATGTGTGAGGGAAGTGAATGATTACTCCAATCCAGTGATCTTAGTTTCATGAACATAGCATATTTTTCTGATTAGATAAATAATTCAAGCTCATTGTGGAAAATCCAAACAATAAATAAGAGTAAAGAATAAAAAATAAAAATTGCTTGAAATTCTGACACCCTCGAACATGTTGGGGACTGTCCTTTTGCTGATTCAATAATTTAAGCAGCCCTTCTGGGTTGACTGTTTGACAATTAAGATCTTCCCTCACTTTCTTCCCAGGATGCATCTGGGTATGTGAAGAGGCTTCCTGTGACTTCCTCCCAGCAGAGTGAAAATGTCTTTATATCTGGCTCCACTGGTCTCTACAGTAATGTTTTTGCCCATAGTTTCTGCTGCCATTTGTAATTTGAAGTTGGAGGCTGATAGAATTCATGGCTATGCTTTTTTGGGCTTGGTTTAATTGTTCTCCCCTCAGCTCCTCCTGGGACCAGAGACCCCTGTGAATCTCTGTCATATCCTCTGTGTGGCACCCTGGCTCTTACCAATATGCGCCCATTCACACCCATCTGAGGTATTTTCCCAGGCCACTTGAGGGTAGTAAGATGAATAATTTACAGCATGGTAATCACACAGTATTGTATACCTCAGATTTGTCAAGAGAGAGTTCTCACTGCCTCCCACCCCTGCCAAAGGTAACCATGTGGGGTGATGGATGTGTTAATGAACCTGATTATGGTCATCATTTCATAAACTATACATATATTAAATTAGCACAGTGTATACTTTAAATATATACAACTTTCTTTCTCAGTTATATGGCAATAAATCTGGTACGGGGGAAAGAACATTTCTACTACCCATGCAGGAAGTGAGGTCAGTCTTAAGATAACCTCTTTTAAATTTCAAATGTGAACCAGTGCAAAATCCTGAGGCTCACATCATTTTCCTCAGTTTATCTATACCACTTTCCACTCTCTTGGCCAAAACCTGGAGCAGGGACATGGTGTCTATTTCACCTTTGTCCCCATGCTGTCCTGCATGGCTAGAAATGATGAGTCTCTCTTCATGTCAGCCCCCACCCCCATCTCTTGCCCAGAAGCAATTCTGGTGGATGAGATGAGATGAGAGATGAGCTGACTTACCAATAAGGGACTTATAATGCCTATAAAAAGTGGCAGGAGTTTCTGAATCTGAGAATTACTCCACTGAAAAGAGAATGAAAGAAATGGATTACACCTCCCAGATGATCTGGCTTTTGCAGAATTCTTAAACATGATAAGATTTATTCCTTTCTTAAAAGTGGATGTCTTAGATGCATTAAACCTGCTCCACTCTCCTCCCAGACAAGAGAAGACGTTTCTACTTTGTCCCTAAGATACTATAGTCATTGGATATATCGGCTGTTTCTTAGGTACCCCAAGCAGGGTAGCTGGAATGATTGATGCTTGAATGCTGTGCACCTAGCCCAGTGTTTGGCACACAGTTGGCTTTGCACAAACAGGAAGAATGAAAAAAAGATGCATGCTAAATAAATGCTGTTCTATTTAGCTAGACTAAGGTTTATTTTGTTTGAAGACTGAGGAACAAAGAAGACACCTCTCCAAGGTTGTGAGTGAATCTGTGAGTCTGTGTACACACACTCATGGCTATACAGCAAGATATTAAAATCTGTCAACGTTTTCTGCTGTCCACCTAGCCGGCTGCTCTGCTTGGCACTGACATCTGTAAACAGGTCATTTGTATTCTTCTGTCACCTGCATTATTCCGAAGGAACATCCCTCAGGTTCACAGAAATTAGTTATCTCGCAGGCTGGACAGATGATGGATAGGTGGCTTTTTCACTGGCCCCACTCGGTTTGGAAAATGCCAGATGCCTTCACTGTTCTGCCTATGCCACCGATGCACATGATTAGAGAGCTGGGGACACCCTGCTAGCAGGAGCACAAGAAGCAGACGTTTCTCCCCCAAGGGAGCTGTCTCAAGCGACCCAAGACTGCCATCACGTTGGGACAATCTGTGACGTCCTTTCCACCCCCCACCCTCCCCTGAGAGAGAACCTGACAGAGTTGCAACCTTGGAGCAAGGAGGCTGCCAGCCTGCTAGCTTCACTTTTCTCAGTGGAGTCTTTCTCTGCCTAATTGTCTCATTTACTCTTCCTGTTCTCCTTTAAAAACCTGGCATTCAAAGCAGAAATAATTCTGTTCTAGGATGTTGCAGGGGATCAACATGAAATCCACCTGCTTTTGAATTCCCAAATCCACTTCTTCATTTAAATAAAAGCAGGGCATTTGTTGATTTGCATTCTTCTGACATCTCTTGCATTTTACTTGGTCCGTCAGGCAGAACTGTCTGTGTTCACTGCTCCATCAATTAAGATGGAAAAGATACTCAAGTTTCTAACAGCATCTAGCATCTGTCTTTGGGCCACTGGACAAACCTGGTCATAGCAATGGGGGTACACTGTCACACAGAAAATTGACTCAGGGGACATGCTCACACCCTGACCCCTTCTAGGACATCATGAGCATATTGTGAAAAAATGTGTATTTCAGCCTCCATATTTATCTTTTGTGCTTTAGACTATTTCCCAGAAGGCAAACTTTACTGTATTACTTACAAACTTTCAGAAATATAATCTTTTGTATGTCTTTTAGTATGTTATTGATAGGAACATCAGCAAATGTTCTTTTTACTGTTTGTTGTTACAGAATCCACAATGCCCACAAAAAAATGGCTCTTCTCATCTTGTACAGTTCTTACAAATATATACTTCCTGTTGCTTGAACTTTTTTCTTATCTTTTGGGATCAATTCAGATCGAACACAGTGTAAGTTTGCTAGGGGTATCATAATAAAATACCATAGACTGTGTGGCTTAAACAACAGAAATTCATTTCTCACAGTCTGTAGGCTGGAAGTCCAAGATCAAGACGCTGCAGGTTTGGTTCTTCTGAGGTCTCTCTCCTTGGCCTGCAGATGGCTGCCTTCTCCTTGTGTCCCCAACATGGCCTTTCTTTGTGTGTGTGAATCTTTGGTGTCTGTGTGTCTAAATTTTTTCTTCTTATAAGGATACCTGTCTGATTAAATTGGGGCCCACCCTAATGGCCTCATTTTAACTTAATTTTCTCTTTAAAGGCCTGATTTCCAAAAACAGTCATATTTTGAGGTACTAGGGCTTAGGGCTTCAACATATGAATTTGGGGTGTTGGGGAGACACAATTCAGCCCATAGCAAACACCTAAAGTTCTCTTCTGAACGTGTGCCAGCCACTGTGATAGACACTTAGTCTGTTGTTTAAACCTCACCATGATCTGGAGTGGTAGTATTGATCGTCTCCCTGGTCAGACTTTAAGTCAGACCAACCCCATTTATCGATCACCCACAGGGCTTTCAATAGATATTTCCTGGCACCTGACCTCATGTATGAGTTACACCTCTCATTTTGCCCCTTTGGTACTGCCACCTTATCTTTCCACCCATGACCTCAGACTCCGCACACCCAACCTTCCTCCGCACTGTGTGTGCTGGTGCTTGCAGATTCCAATTCCCAATCCAGAGAACCTAGTTCAGTAAGAGTTGATTTGCAGATAAGAAAAATGAAACCAAAGACATAAGTGATTTCCCAAGATCCAGCATGTGACAGAGGCATAATTCCGACCTCTGAAGTTCAGCCCTGCTTTCTTCATCCCATTTCGCCTCCAATCAATGATTGCAATCAATCGGAATGAATGACACCCCTGCTTAGGATCTTCAAGACTCTTGTCAGATCTTTAAAACACATACTCTAAATAAGTAACCTCATGGGCCCCACATCTATTAAATCAGCTAAGTTGTCAATTGGAGATAGAATAACTACTTTTTTTCTGGTGACAGAATTCCTCACTTCCTTTAAGAAGCAGCATAGGAGAGAAATTCTGTTTTCATCTGGATATAGTTATGATTCTATTGACTCACTGGTGTCCTTTAAGCCCCTTGGGACTCAGTCAGTGAGTTTTCTGAGCCATGGTGAAGGTCACAGCTTGTTGCGGTCAGCATATCTTATTTTCACAGGTGGTTCAGGAGTTTTACTCCTGAAATGCCACAGCCTTCACCTTTGATTTATAATGTTCAAAAAAGATATTCTGAGTATGTCTGATTAGTAAAAGCATGATTTAGGGCCGTGAGCACTCTTTTTTGTTCACAGCCAAAGCTGATTTTCTGAGGTTTTCTTTCACAATGAATTAAAAGTTTCGCTTGGATCTGACTTTGATCTTTGCTCTCAGGGGTTTCCTCCTGGTTGATGAAGTGGTTGGGAATCAGGTGATGTGGGCTGTATGGCAAGGAAAGCCTCCCTCCCTCCCGCCTACTCCTTTGTGTCTGCCAGGGAGAAATGAGCTCTGGGTTCCCTGAAGTGACAGAGACAGCATGGAAAAATTTCTCCCCCTACAGGCTTGTTAAGTAGTCACTCACTCTTGGGAGCCCTAACTACATAAATGGCATTAAGTATTATGCTCTACTTCATTTCTTATTTTTTAAAACAACTTTATGAAGGCATAATTTACATAAGATAAAATACATAATTTTAAGGGAAGGGTTTTAATGAGTTTCAACAAAGCGTAGACCTGTGTAACTTTCACTAAAATCAAGTTAGACGGTCTTCCATAATCCCCAAATTTCTTCTTGCCCTTTGCAATTAATCCCAACACTCAACACCAGCCTCATGCAAGAACTAATCTGTTTTCTGTAATTACTTTTGCCTGTTTTAAGACTTCATCTAAATGGGATTAAATAGTATGTACTTTTGTGTCTGCACTTTCACTCAGCGTAAGTTTTTTTGTGACTCCCCCATGATGTTATATGTTACCAAAGTTTATTTCTTTTTATTATGAAAAAATATTACATTGTATGGATGTATATGATCACCATTATTTTTAACCATTCACACGTTGACAAACATTTCAGTTGTATCCAGTTAGGGCAATTTTGAATAAAGATGCTACATACAAATCGTTGTTTTCTTTTTTTCATAGATTAATACTTAAGAGTGACATTACTAGGTTATATAGTAAGGTTAAGTTAATGTTTTAGGAAACCGAAAACTATTTTCCAAAGTAGTGGTGTGATTTTACATCCCTATCATCAGTATGAGAATGCAATCGTTCCATATCCTTACCAGTACCTGGTATTGTCAGTCTTTTTCATTTCAGCCATTGTCGCTTTACAGTGATATCTCTTGTTTTAATTTTGATTTTTCCGAAGACTACTGGTGCTGAGCATCTTTGCATGTGCTTATTAGTTATTTTTAAGTCATTTAAATACATTTTCATGTTTTTATTAGTCATTTATGTGCTTATTAGTCATAATTAACTAATTAACATGACTAATTAACATAATTAGTTTTTAAAAATATTTTGTCGATTTTTATTAGGCTGTTCTTGCCCTGCATTATAAAATTTCTTTATAAATTCTGGACATAAGTCTTTTGTCATATATATGTATGTGAATCTTTCCTACTAGAGTGTAGTGTGTCTTTCCTTTTTCGTAATATAATCTTTCAAAGCGCTGATGTTTTCAATTTTGATGAAGTCCAATTTATTAATTTTTCTTTTATGCTTTGTGCTTTTTGTGTTTTAAGAAATTGTACTTTAACACTCACTAAAATCATATTTAATATCTAAAACAAGTATCTTATTAATTTAAAAACTAAAACCTGTTTTTAAATCTACATCCATGTAGCTATTCTAAGGACTAATATAATCTTGTTATTTTCCTTTGCCAATTACTTGAAATAGGATATGAAAATTGTAAGGTACAGTTTGGAAACATTTTCAATAGCCTAGGATTGAACGAAAGTATTCCAGGTACAGAAAACAAATTGTGTCTGTCTGAAAATGACTTGCAGTATGAGAACTAGAGCCCCTATTTAAAAAACGCATTTTTCTTCCTAGTTTTTCAGTTGACAGTAATATTAGCTCCTGGCTTTTGTCAGTGGGTTATCTCTAGTTACTTTACAAATATGCCTGAAATCAAAGAAATACAATTTTCTTTCCTATAAGAAAAGGGCACTCTGACTTATTTCTAGCAGTATCTAAATGGCAGAGTTGCTTCATTGTCATAGTAGTGAACTTCTGGGACTAATATGTCGTATTTCGGCCCTAGACAACGAATCGAAGTTCAAAATTATAATGTAAAGATAGACAGTGAACACAAAAATAATAATGGTTTCATTTATTTTGCTTACCTAATTTTGTCATTATCAGGCATTTAAAAATACAATTGTAGAACAATAGTTATCCGTGTGACTGTCATCTCCCTATGATCTTTTAAGTTCCCTGAGACAGGGCCATGACAGTGGTTACCTTGCCTCTTTTGTAGGGTCTGGCAGCATGTTTGACAAATAGTAGACACTTATAAAGTATATTTAAGTAAATGAAAGTTCAAAATATTTCATTTCCTACAAATTTCACAAAGAGACTTTGTTACCTTCACTGTGGGAGATTCTCGTAAGAGTTTATTGAGGATCCTCCATTGCTGATATATATATATATATACATATGTATATGTATATGTATATGTATATGTATATGTATATGTATATGTATATGTATATGTATATATAGAGAGAAATTAAAAATATTTAGAACAGTGAAAAGATAATGACAAAAACCTATATTTCTATCATGCTGAATTAACAATGGTTAGCATTTGATTATATATTTCTTTTTTTAAAAAAGCAAAACATTATTAAATTTATATATATAAATACTTATATCCAAATATAACATATATTTGTGCACACTTTTAACTTGGATAAAAGGGACAATATAGTATGTATTGACTTATATTCTCATTTTTTTACTCAACATAGTGTTTCTGTGATTTGTTTATGTAGTTGTCTTATATACCCATTTCATTCTATTTAACATCTCTGTAGTACTCCATGGAATGGAGTTCCAATACCATTTATTTATTCATTTTCATATTGGTGAGTACAAGCCATTCTACCCTATAGAGAGACTTGTAGCTCGCCTTGTACATACCAGAAGCAGGATTGCTGGTCACAAGTTATGTTCATTTTCTATTTTATTACATATTAGTAAATTGCTTTCCAAATAGTTCCCATATTTCCACTTCCTTATCCACCTTACAATATGCCAGACTACTAAAATTTTGTATTCTGATGAGTTTGAAATACAATCTTGTTGTTTTCATCTGTATTTTTTCTGATTACTAATGAACTTCTGTATCATTTCTTTTGTTTATGCTCCACTTTGATTCTCTCTGTTGTAATTTGCCTAATCACAATTATTGCCCATTTTTCCATTATAATGTTAATCTTAATTATTTATAGAATTTCTTTATATATTCTGAGTATTAATTATTTCACATATATGTTTAAAGAAACTTTTCCCATTTACCACTTGCCTTTCTTCCTTCCTTCCTCTTCCTTTCTTCCTACATTGTTGCTACATAAAATAATTTTGATGTGTTTATTTGATTAATTTTTATTTCATTGTTTTTATTTTCTGTATTTTATTTAAGAAAATTATCCTTACCTGGAATTCATGAAGATAATCTACATTTTCTTCTAATACTTCCAGATTTTGTTTTTTTAGTTTTTAATCTTCAGCCCAATTTTAATATACTGTATTTCATCAGATCTAAGATAGTGTTGACTTAAAATACATCATTATTTATGTTTCACTGAAAAAGAAAATATGGTGCTGATAAAACTAAGATTCTATGGGTTGTAAGAGATATCATGATCTCAGAATGTTGAATAGTGAGGGGAAATCTATGTCTTAAAAATAGATAATATGGTATTTTTGAATACGATGTTGGGTAGGATCTACTTTTTCTGTATAAGGGCCAATCGGTCCAAAATGATTTTTTTTACTTCATTGTTTACCCATTGATTTGTGAAGCCATCTCTGATGTGTGTTGTTTAGTCAAATGCTATTTAGTTTCATTAAAATGTTTTGATTTCTGTAGCTCTATCCTATGTCTTGTTATTTCTCTTCTTCATTTACAAAACTATCATTGTTGAGTTCTTTTCCTCTTCCAAATGCATTTTAAAAATTAGTTGTTTAAATTCTCAAAATATCCGGTTGGAATTATCATTGGAATTATATAAATTTATGTACTACTTTGGCGAGCATGCTCCATTTAAGCCATAAAGCGATCTTTCTTTTGTGCTTTTAATGGTGTTACACTTTCTTCCCTGAGTGATTCGCACATATTTTGGTTGCTTCATGCCTTTGGACTTTATTACATATATATAGTGGCATATATTCTAAATGTTAATTCTTTTTAGTTATAGACATTTATAATATTTTCTCTTAGTAAGTGGCACATTACTATCAAAGTTTCATGGTATATTTTTACATGCAAAATTAAAAAATATTAATATGGTTTTATTTATCTTTATGAAATAATTTGTATGTGTATGTGTGTGTAAATTTTTACTCCACTCCTATGGACTGAATGTGTTTGTGTCCCCACCCCTCACAATTTTTTATTAAAGCCCTAATGTGATGGTATTTAGCAGAGGGTCCTTGAAGAGATAATTAGGTTATGAGGGGGCAGCCCCCACAATGGCATTAATGTTCTTATAAGAGGAAGATAGCTAGCCTTCTCTTTCTACACCATGTGAGGATAAAATGAGAATACAGCAAGAACCCAACCATGCTGGCAACCTGATCTTGGACTTCCAGCCTTCAGAACTGTGAGAAATACTGCTGTTTAAGCCAACTAGTTACAGCATCACCAATTAGCTAGGGCATCCACTCTGAGAGCATAAAAGTATTGCATATTTTACCTGTAACAGTTTTAAAGAGGGGTTTTCAATTAAAGATTTTAATAAACCTGAGGTTTGTTTTGTAACTGGTGTGAGAAGAAATACAATTTCATTTCTTCTCTATGAATTACCAATAGTTTATCTTTTCTTCAAAAATATGTAATGCAGTAGCTATCATGTATTAAATTTCTATAAATATAGGCATTTTTGGTAGGGCTTGCTCTTCTGTTTCCTTTGTCTGTTTACCCCTGTGCCAATACTCACAGTGTTAATTATTATAGTAAGTTCTGTATCTGGTGGGAAGGGTCCTTTTTTATTGTTTATATGCAAATTATCTCAGCTATTTTTGGAAACTCTTCTATGTAAATCTTAGAATCACTTGCCAATTTTGGTGAAAAAAATGTAAATATTTTTATTTAAATTCATTGAATTTATAGATTAATTTGGGGATAATTAATATCTTTATGATTGAGACTTCCCACCCATGAATGTAGCTTATTAGATTTATTTCTAGGCACTCAATAATTTGTAAATATTTCTTCTTTTAAAAATTGTATATTTTCTAGCATTTTTATAGTTATGCTGGAAAAAATTGATTTTTATATATGATCTTATATCCCAGCACTCTTAAAGAAGGGTTATTTCATGCTTAATATATTCTTAGATTTTCTATGATTTATATTTGTGGATTCTCTAATATTTCTATGCACTATCTATAAATAATGATAGTTTTGTATCCTTTTTACTCTATATTTGCTCTCTTTTAAAATTGCTTTCCTGAGCTAGTTAGGATTTCAAGGCCAATATTGAATAAAGCAGTAATAGCAGGAATAACTGATTTTTTCTTAACTTCAGTAAGAATTCTTATGTCATCTCACCATTAGTCATGTTTGTGTAGGTTTTTGGTAGATATCTTTTTAGTTGGTTGAGGAAATTCTCTTTTCTTCCTAATTTATTGGGAGATATTATTTTTTTCTTTTCTTTTTTTTTTTGAGTAATGTGACTTAAATTTTATACAACTTTTTTTTTTGCATCTATTGTAATGATATATTGTTTTCCTTAAATATGCTAAGGTGGTGAACTATAAAAATAGATTTTTCTAAAGCTGAATGATTATTACATTCTTAAGATAAAAAACATTTTAAAAATGTTTCAGAAATTGATTTATTAGAAGTTATCCTTAATGTTTTCTTCAAATTTTTTTACCGGGTTTAAAGTTAATTTTCTTCACTTTCCTGTGAAATATCAAAGTGACAGAACTTTTAAAATTCTGATCATTTTCCTTTGTCTTACATATCATTTTTCATAGTTTTAATACTACCATCAAAATTAATCATTATTAAAAATTTTCATACTCTTAGTTTATGTTTTAATCTTTATATAGATTTATTCAATTTGCCCAAGATTTTGTTCGTAATTCCTCTGGTAACCTCAAGACTTGCTCCTGGGTCTGCTCTCTTTTTGTTCCTGAAGTGTTAAATTCATTTAGATCACATCTATCTGAATGGTATTTTGTTTACTTTCATTCTTTGCTGATCTGTATATGATCTTAAATACACAGTAATTTTCCCTCAGTGATCTGAATATATTATTCAAATTTTTTTTCTGCTCTCAATTGTTGACATTCATATATCTATGGTTATAGTCTAATCCACTCGATATTAACAAACACTATTTTCTTTCTGTTTTCTTTTTAAGGTTTTCAGTATTCTACATCCTATTTCTGTATACCATATTCATTTTGCTAATTATAAATTTCTTTTTCTTTTTTTTGATCTTGCCTTGGATTAACAAATCCAAAGCTACTTTTTTTTTTTTAATTTTGATGATTCATATCTTTTATCAAATTCTTAACACTTCCCAGTCTTTCTAATTTCCCCTTCTGAAACAGTGTTCAAATGAGAGAGATGTGTATAGTGTCTTCTCATTCCATCTTTTCTGTTTCATTACTTCTCTTTCTATTTTCTAACTATTCAATTCTTTTGATGAATTGAGGTTAATTTCTTGAGCTCAATCTTCTATTTTGTTAATGATTTATTTAGTGGCGACTAATTACTTTTTAGCTTATCAACTGAGATTTTAACTATAAAAGTCAATTAAAATTTCTCCTATAAGTATTTAATTATTTTAAATTTTGAACCTGTATTTGATAATTCTATTATCTCAAATTCTTAGGCATTAAGTTTGCTTCTGGTTGTGTCTGTTGGCTTCTGCTTGTGAAAAATTCTTCCTTGTATGTGAGCTCATCGGATGGGGCATGATTGGTGGGGCCCGTGTATTTTGAAGAAAGTAATTTCTTCCAGAAAATATGTACATTTCCTCATGTAGGGACATCACCATCTGGGACAATTTTTATGTTAATTTCTCACCCGAGGAGTTCTCAGATGGCATAGATAGTGTATATTCAAATTTGTAGTTTCTATGAACACAGGCCTGAGCTCTATGGGTAGAGTTATTATTTTTCCTAGATGCTAAGCCCTAGGCAGAGAAGAAAATTTGTCATCTCCTTGGGTTGATGGATGATGTTTTTCTAATTCACCTTTTTATTGAAGATATAGCCCATCAAGATCTTCATAAGAAGGTCATTAGTTCTAACCCCTAATGAGCTCAAGGCCTCAAAACCTTTTCCTGTGCAACTGTTAGAGCCCAAGCTCCTTGCTAACTGAGAAATTACCTCTGCTCAGTACAGCCACAACTTCTGCTTACTGCTTGGTTAGAAGTCTCCTCTTTGTTTTGACCCTTGGGAGTTTGTAGTTCTTGAGAGATATTTATTATAGTTCCCAGAATTTCTAGTGTTTTTTAAAAAAGAGTATTTTCAGTTATTGGTAGCACACACTACATTGCCAGAAACTGATGTGTCTATTTGGTTTCTATGTATATAATCATATTTTCTGTGTCAGAAGACAGTTTTATTTCCTCCTTTTAATAATATGTATTTTTCTCTCATGGTTTAATTTGCTAGGACTTTCAGTCTTGAACTTAATGGTAATTTTATCATTCAGAATGATGATGGCTATAGATTTTTGGTAAATTTATTTAATCAGATGAAAAAAGTTCTCTTCTAATCCCAATTTCTTAAGAGTTTTGCAATCATGTATCTTGTATCTGTGTGTGTGTTCTTTTTAACATTTTGCCATATTTGATATGTCTGTCTCTCTCTTTTCCTTGTGTACACATGCATGCATACACACACACACATATACACACACACACGCACACACACACACACATACATAAATGACAGAATATGTCATCATAAAATATGCTACTTTGCCATAAGGATTATTTTGAGCTGCATATAATTAAGAACAAACAGATACAAGACAAGCTTTCTGCCCTCCCCCCATTTGCCTGAAAGCAAGACATAAATTTGTAAAGGTGCTGCTTCCTCTCCTCTCACTATCGGATATTAATCACTGGATTCAAATATAATTATAGATGAAGTATTGTAGTTATGGCACACAGCTGGCCACAGAACAGAATAAAATGCAAAAACAAAAATTCCTGCTTTAATGGCTAGGCATGACATGTCAGTGGGAACAAAGGACAGACATTGCCTTGGCTTTGGCAAGATATAGGTCACTGCTGACTTTAAGAAAACAGAGATTCTTTCCTGACAACATCTAGGCATGTATTTACTATTTGTTCTTAGTTGAATGTTTCCCTAAGATAAATATTCTAAATGAAATGCATCTCACTGGGCCCAGTTTAGAATATTTACACTGTCATTCCATTGACTACATTTCCTTTTGGGTCACGATTCTTTTTAACAGTCATACAAAAGAGTGTTCTTCTTAATCTCGTAAATAGCTCTCCAAAATAGTTAAGAGCTCCCCACTCTTCATAAAATTTAAACTAACATTCAAAGCAGAGCATGTAAAGTATAGTTTAGCTGCATATCTGAACATTATCAGTAAAATGTGTGTGTGACTTTGCCTTTGAATGCCTCACAAAAATCAATAGACCATTACAGATGCAAAACGTGGAAGCTGGGAGAAATAATTTTCTTTCTGGGCTGAAGCAACATTGCTTCTTCTGGTAGTTGAGAGTAAAAAAAATCTCCTTAAAGAAGCTTTCTATGTTATAGTCACAAATCACAGAACAATAGTTTGGTTAGATAATATTCACTGATAGGATTGGAAGGAACCAGTGTACCTTATCACTTGTGGTGGGCTGTAAACACAGGCTGGCTAATATTGGGCCTAGACAAAAAGAGAATTGGTTCTTTGTCAGAAGTTAATATCTACTAAGAATGTGAGAGCAAAACATTAAGAGGAGGAACAGATCTATTATGATCAAGAAGAAGAAGATTGCTTACGAAAAAAATAGAAAACAGATTAAATGAGCATTTAAAAAAAATGATAAATTTGCATAATTGACTTAAAAGAAACCAAAAGAAAACCTACATAGACTAATAATCATTAGAGAAGTCAAATTCTAATCAAAATTCTTCCCCTACATACTCACCCACCCCCAAAATGCACCAGATTTATTTATAAAAAAAAAACAACAAAATGCAAATTTTCAGAGTGTTTAAACTATATCTTCTAAAAAATGTACCTAAAATATAAACAGAACTAAAGCTATTTGCCTCCTTTTTATTACCTTGATAAAAAACAAACAAAAAAAAAAAACAAAAAAAAAAACAAAAAAAACCCTGAAAAAAGACAACACAAGAAAACAAAATTGTAGGCTAGGAAATTGAATCTAACAGCATATTACAAATAATTATCATAAACAGATTGGTCTATTGGTGAATGAAATGATAGTTTAACATAGAATATCTGTCAGTATAATGCTCCACATTATTTGGAGATTAATAAAGATGAACCACATGCAGAAGAAAGCATTTGATAAAAGTCAACATCAACTATTGATAAATATGATAGCAATAAAAACTCTTAGCAAACCAGGAGCAGAATAGAATTTTTTAAAATAGGTAAAGGATATAAAATATCACAAGCATGGCATTGAATGGTCGAGTATTAGGATGTAATCCCACTAAAAAAGACACGATGACTACTATTCCTACAATTATTTAACATCAAAGTGTAGGTCCCGGTTCTTGTTATAAGGAGAAATAAAAAGTATGACAATCAGAAAGCAAAAGGTAAAACTGAAACAGTCATTGCTTGAAAACATGGCCTCTCTTAAGGAACAAGAGAATCATTGGGCAAACTCTTTGGGTTAGAAGAGAGCTCAATAATATATAAAATTCAATGATGTTTCATTATACCATCAATAACAAATGAAAAAATATAATAGAAAAAGTTACCTCAGTTTTAAAACTATTAAAAAAAATCTAACTCCTTTTCAAGAGCTAGTCAAAAGTATGGCAAGGCTGAGAGTTTAAAAAGATGAACCTCACTGCAGGGAAAAGTGGATCCACAAGGAAGTTGAGTCAAACACTGTAATGTTTTCCATTACTTATTCTACTGTTGGTCTACATTTGAAGCAGTTCAGTCACGTGAATTCTAATACTCACCAACAGATCCTTCTGATTGGAATGCCCTTCCTAGTCATCTGCTTGTTTACTCCACCAAAGACTGAGATGGAAGGTCTGACTGTTGCTCTTTCACCTCTGTATTTTTGGTGTCTAACAGTATTTGGCACATAGGACAGGGCACAGCACATCTTTCTTTGTTGAATGGCTGGCTCTTGGAAGAGAAGGTTTTTTTTTGTGTACATATTGTTATATTTTAATGTATTTGGTTACCTGACAAAATAGATTTGTTAAAGAACAAAAATTAACCAAGTAAATTTGCAGATCTAATTGGCTTTATTAAGCAATTCAGGAATCAGGCAGCATTGCATTTAGCAACTAGAAGGGCACTCCTGTGGGTTGTACAAAAAAATGGAAGGGTGGGGCAAGGGAGCTAAGGAAAGAAAGGATTATTTGGGGGGCCTGAACGTCTTTTCTTTGGGGAAAGAGAATGAGATGGGTTTTTATCATGCATGATGCCTTTTCTTTCTCTGGGGCATGGAGATGGCCCGCATGACAGATTACCTTCCTGATGCTTGACCAGAAAATTCCAGACTGGTTGATAAAGATTATATTTCTAGGAGAGGCTGAAACTACAATTATATTAGGTATTAAATCTGGGTTTTAACCTGAGTGATGCCATGTTGGGCCTGTGGTTTTCTATTTAAAAGATTGAAAGGTGTTTTGTATGGCATTGTACACATGTAGAGGGCGAATATTATACCTTTTATATCTCCTAATGATACTGTATCTTGAGAATAAGATAACTTTTAGCACTCAAAAGAGACTACTCTGCAGAAGCTTTAAGCCAAGGACGCTCAGCTTGTGTTTGTAATGAATTGCACTTTTCTCAGGAAAAGGCTGCTGAGTTGGATGGTACTTCAAAATAACTTCAGGCCCACAGGCTACTGCAGATACACCCATTCAAGGATTCTGTGTAGGCCCTGAACACTTTGACTGAGAATTGCATACTTAGTCATTCATTTGGAGCCTTCTCCTTTCAGGCTTTTGTTTTGAAGTAATTAAACCAAGGTTGAGTTTTCTACTCCTACTTTCTTCCCTGAATGATCTCTTTTAGTTGCTTCTGATAGAAGAAAATTGCCTTTTACAAATTTGCTCAGTCTCAGGGAGGGAGACCCAAGGAACTGTTCTGTTTCATTGCCTGCCCTGTGGCCCCTGTGGCTTTGCTGGTATCCTAATTGCATTGCCTTTTTCCTTTTTGATTCCTCTTCTGTCCTAATAAAGATAATAAATTATCTTATATTTATGCATTGTTTTATAGTTTGTAATTTTCCAAGTTTTTTTTTTTTTTTTGATTAAAATGTTTTTCCTTCTGTCTTCAAATAAAATCTTAGTTAGACAATTAAAATCGATAACCAGATTGGGCTGAAATGCTCTGGTCAAGATGTGTGGTGGAAGTTAGGAGGCAAGGTGTATCTCAGAATTCTATCTAAGTAAGGACTCTGCCTCCTAAATCCGTGGATCTAACTTCAAAGCCACGAATATATATGATTACCTCAACACTTCAAACCAGATTGGGCAGGCGTTTTTAATTCAAATGTTCCAGGTAGCTGAATTTAAGTAATTCACTCAAGATCTTGCACCGAGTGAGAAACGGAGCCAAGGCTGGGTCCACTCTCTTCAAAGGAACTGGTACTCTTTTTACAAACATGATGCGTAATTACAACCTTGGCAAAAGTGAATCTTATATGTGTAGTAAGTAATACTACATATATTTTAGTTAAAGTTATCATACTCATAAAAATTTTTCTTTGATGAAAAATTTATCCAACTGGTTAAATTATAGTACATCCTTTCAATGGATAGTTTTACAGTTAAAAATAATAAGA
>CM053502.1:161270759-161327626 GCA_028627145.1 Eidolon dupreanum
GAAGGACAGATAGAACCAGAAATGTTTCTAGATAGCCTACTTGGCCATGTCCCAATTTCCTTGGGCAGAAGGAAAGATTTAGAATAAAGGTAAGAGTTAAGCAGAGCAGAGCACTGGTGAATTTTGCATTTGCTTAGGTGGGACATGGGTAGTAGAATGGACAGAATTCCCAGGAGACCAGCTTTGTGGCACCTATGGCATCTGCACCCAATGATTCAGTGCTGTGTAGGATGCCATGGGAGAGTCTATAGCATCTGCAGTCCTTCTAGGGACCCAGAAATTCAGTTCATTTCACTGAATTTGGATACGCTTACGCTTCTGTATCTGCCTTGTCTCCTTGATCCTGGCTCAGCAAACCTATGGAGCTCACTTGTTTATTAACAATTTAAATGAAAACCTACTATGTGCCAGACATTGTTCTAGTTGCTAGGAATTTTGCAAGAATAAGAGAGGAGATCCATGCCATTGTGGATCTTATATTCTACTCCAGGAGAACGATAATAAATGAGCAACAAATAAATGTTTATAAAAGTACCTATTAGTAATAAATGATCTGAAGCATGATAATTAGAAAGAGAGTGGACAGAGTCAATGCCAACTTCTTCCCCAAATCATCAAAATAACCTGCTGATAAAGCGAAGCTGAATTAATGACAACACTGATTTCAGTGCTGAAAGGGACAGCACTGTCTTAGACTTAGAAGTGCCTCAGATGGGAAGGGAAAAGGCGGAGTGTTGATGAGTTATAGGGGGTTTAGTTTCAGACAAGCTTTTCAATGTCAGGCCTGATCAGAATTATTGAACACAGAGAGGCTTGGGTTTCAGAGAGCTTTAAAGAGGAAACTGTTTGTGGAGCCCAGCTGAGCAATTTACTGTTGAGAGAGGAAGAAATTTAATTAAATAACATTTAATGTTGTTTGGAAAAATGGATATTAAGAATTCCCTAAAATAAACAATAATGTGATTTGCAAATTATTTTTTCTGGGCAAGATTTTCCTAGGATGGTGGAATCTCATTGCAGACAGTGAACGATGTAGTTGAGGAAATTCGAGGACGAGGAGTGTTTCAGTTAGTGTGGGCAGGGAAGGCCTCAGTAGTTTATGACACCTGAGGGGAGGCCTGACTGATGTGAAGGGTGAATCAGGACAGTTCTGGCAAAGTGCGGTACAGACAGGTAGAAGAGAAAGAGCCAAGCCCCTCGCATGGGAATGACGTCGAGTGTTTAAGGGCCAGCAAGAGAACCTAGTGATCAAGGGAGAAATTACTTTGGAGATGTAGTCAGGAGACAGCTTGCTCAGGACCTTCTCAACCCTAGGAAGGTGTTTGGATTGAATTCCAAGTGGCATGGGGAGTGTCTGATGGTTTTTCCAAGGAGGAGTGATCTGATTTACAGGATTCAAGGACCACTTTGGCCGACAGACCAGTTAGAAATTTGTTGCAGTGGTCCAGGTGAAAGATCAGGTAGTTTGGTCTTCAACTGTAGCACTAGAGGTGATGAGCAGTCACTGATGTAGAGATATATTTTCAATATATGGATTGGATATGCGATGTGAGGGGAAAAGTTATTAAGGGTAAATCCTAGTATTTTGGCCTGAACAACTAGATAAAAGTTTGTACCAGTGACTGAATGGTGTTACTGCAAAATTTGTATTTTGAAGTCCTAACTAGCGATGTGACTGTATTTGGAGATAGTGTCTTTACAGTAGTAATTAAGGTTAAGTAAGGTCACAATCCCCTGGGACTGATGTTCACCCAAAAACTCTTTCTCTCTGTAACCACACCGAGGAAAGGCCATGTGAGGACACAGTGAGAAGGCAGTCATCTTTAAGCCAGAAGAGAGGTGTCACCAGAACCAACCGTTATGACACCTTGATTTTAGTTTCTAACCCCAGAACTGTGAGAATATAAATTTCTGTTGTTTAAGCCTTCCATATTCTCTTGTGGAAGCCATGGCAGGCTAATACACCATGTCATGGTATAGAGAAAACTATGGAAGGAGCAGATCTGATGGATTGGTGGGATGGGCTGAAAATCAAATTTTCCTTGTGGAGATATGGAGGTGGTAGTTGTTTACATGAGTCTTAAAAAAGGTAAAGAATGTTAAGATACAAATGTGGGAATCAGTAATGAGTGGCTCAAGACTTTTATTTCTCTTTTCTTCCCTAAATATCTAACTCCTTTCCTGCCTTCTCTAGTACCTACTGCTCTTATGCAATTTCTCATCTTCCTACTGAAAAGTACTTTCAGAAAAGTGTTGTAGTGTAAAAATTTCTGGGCTTGGTGTTAAATATGCTGAGTTCCAGTGCCATCACCAACATTTTCTATCTCTAGCTAGGGAATCTTGGGAAACCAATTCACTTAACTATGCTAGGCGCCAGCTCTTTCCCTGAAATAGGAATAAGGATATTTGCCCTATAGGTTTGTTGTGATGTAACAACATGCAGGAGAAGAATGAATATAAAATTATTTTATAAAGTGAAAAATTCAATATGAATATGTGGGTTCATTGGTATTACTCAATTACAGTTTGGTCTGGTCAGTTAATTTCCTAGGGGTGATTATATACAATATGTAAAAAAAAAATACCAGACCCATGAAAAACATGTCTAGAATTAACGATGTAAGAGAATCTCTGTCCACTCTCCTTCCCCAAATATCTTCATATAAATGAGTGACTTCTCTATATACAGATGAAACCAATTTTATCTTCAGTCCTCTATAGTGATTCTATTTCTGTTTACAAGGAAGACTACCTTGTTCCAGAAGATATAATACAGGCTGTAACATAGAGTTACAGAATCACAGGATGTTAAAGTAAAGGAATTCTTAGATACATTTGCAAGGATGGCAAAATTGCAACTTAAATCACCAGTCTTTTATCTTTTGACCACAGGAAACATTGCTTATCCATCAGAGTACACTTTTCCACTAAGCGCCTTATA
Organism: Eidolon dupreanum; assembly: GCA_028627145.1. NCBI lineage: Eukaryota > Metazoa > Chordata > Mammalia > Chiroptera > Pteropodidae > Eidolon > Eidolon dupreanum. The sequence goes on from CM053502.1 coordinate 161,273,701, forward strand.
GCTTCAAAATTCTTTTCTTTATGGTACTCGTATAGCCACTACCATTCAGTTTCAGTGGGAAATTTTCATTTTCCATCTGTGATTTTAGTTAAATCCTCTCATTATACAGATGGAGAAACTGAGACCTTGAACATTAACTTGTCTAACAGTGTGCTTAATGTTTTCAGTGGGTGCTAAAATTATTCAAGCAGACAGCTGAATTCCTATATATGTAAAATAAATGTGCTTGTTATGGATGTGGTGCCATCTCCTCAATATCCTCCCTCCCACTCCACATATAGATGGTTGTTCATTTAAAGTCTTTTTTTTGTCTGATTGACAATATCCCTAGGGAAGGTGGAGGTGCCATTCAGTCAATATCTCTTTCTTGACCAACACTGGCAGTATTGAAGCACTGCCTTCTGCAAGCTATGACTTTTGCCTTTGCCATCTAATTATTACATGATTAAAATAAAAGTAAAAACAGGAATTATTAGGTTCTTGTAATCTGTTGTTTACTTGCAGCATTACAACCAAGCTCTTCCATTCTTAAATCTCTTTTAACTTCTGAAGAAGGCAGGCAGAGAGATTTCTTCTCCTTTGATTCTCTTAAGGGTAATGATGCATTAAGGAATGCTATCATGTCTCAGGCTGCCAAAATATAACACTAAAAACACTGTGTGCTCTCAGAACAGAGCATCCTTCCTACAATATCTTCCTTTGACAGGCATAATTACTCGAAGCATCCACAGGGGCCTCTTAATAAAACTTTCCATGTTCGTGGTCATTATTGTTTCATTTAATTAGCTGTCAGCATGAACAGCAGATGAAAACAGTTGTCTTCATCTACGAGGAAAGAAGAATGTCAATTAATTTCAAAGGATGAACTAAACTGAAGGTGCCTGAATTAGAAGAATCACTTTCCTTTTGTCTAAGTAAGCCCTCAATGTATAAGCCCCCATGTTATAGTATTTTTGTTGTTATCTCACCTTATCTATGAATTTGCAAATTTTTCTAGATTACTCTTGTTATAGGATGTTAAAATGGAGCTCTTCCTATCTCAGTTTCAACTGAGGCCAAAGACAATAGATGCTTCTTTCTCAAGTGAATTGTAAGTCAAACCATGATGGTTGAATTCACTCTTAAATAACATTGGAGGTCTGAAAAGTGCACAATTATTGGGTATAAAGAGAATTTAGAGAGGATTTCTTTGAAGAAATCTTCCCTGTTGAGTCTGTCCTACCTAAGAGAGGAGTGTGTGTGTGTGTGTGTGTGTGTGTGTGTGTGTATGTGTGTGTGTGTGTGTGTGTGTACAGGGGACCATCCTCAAGTCTGGTGAGAGACACTTCAATAAAATTACACTGAGAGCTTGGTATGAAATCTCTGCAGGTATAGGACACAGGTGAGTGAGGTTCAATTTATGCCTGAAAAATCTGAATCACCTCGTGTCATGGAAGTGGGCAATGACTGGAAAGGAACTGCCTTTCTTCCAACTGCTTATCAGAGGATGTGAATTCCAGGGCCCAAATGTAGGACATCCACTGGTAATGTCAGCCCAAAGTAGTTTTAATAGAGGCTGGCCTAGAGGGACTTCCAGTTATGGCAGTATTAAGAAGCTGGTGAATCCTCTGACAAAATGGACGAAATTTTAAAGAGAAAAAACAGTTCAGGGCCCTGGATCTCAGATTGTGTAGACCACAATATGACAAGCATGTGTTTGTTAACAAAATGAGTGTTTTGGGTAAGAACGATAGTCGTCTATGGGCTTTTTGCTTGGGCTGTTTTCATCCTCTCTCCCTGCCCTCACACAGCTGGCAAGAGCATAGTTTTACTAGCTTGGAGCTGGCCACAACACCCAGAAGGTTTATCTCCAGAGGAGACAGAATCAATTTGGGGAAGGAGGCAAAAACCTATAGCCATGTCAGCTAAGAGTGAAGAATTTGATAGGAAGTAAATAGGGAAAACCTGTAGCTTTACTTGCCCAAGTCTGTGGTCCTGGTTAGGGTGAGACTAGCAGGAAATGTAGTGAGGAGGTCCTGGAAAAGAGAGCTAGAGAGGGCTGAGATTTAGTTCTTTATACATCCTTGGTTTACTAGGAAACTATGTTTATCCCAATTTTATTGTATAACTTAAGGGAGGCTTGGGAGCTTCCTGCAACTTGGAATGTACTTCCCAGTCCATATACAGATCAATAGGCAGAAGGCCTCCACTTGAATTATTGGCAAATCACCATGCTACACAACGACAAGCATAACCCCTAAGAAGTCAGGTTAAATTATAATAAGAATAAGAAACCTGAACAGATACATTAGTAGGTGCACATTATAAGTAGATAAGTGTTTCAGTTTATGCCCAGGCAAATGAAAGCAACTTTCAGAAGAATAAAACAGAATCCATAATTACTATAATAAGCTATCTAAAATGTTTTCAACCAAAAATTATGAGACATGTACAAAAATAGGAAAGTGTGACCCACACTGGGGGCGGGGAGGGGGGAACAATTAATAGAAACTGACTCTGAGTAGGCCCAAGTGCAGGCTTTAGTAAACACTTCAAAGCAACTATTATAAATATGATTAAAGAATTAAAGAAAAAATATAACAATGACTTAACAGAGGAACTTAAGAAAGAATAGAGACTCTAAAAAAAAAAACGAATAAAATTCTAGAATTAAAATTTCCAAAAACTAAAACAAGAACTTCACTAGATGTGCTCAAGAACAGATTTGATATAGCAAAAGAAACTTGGAGTTGGATAAATCTTAAGAAGAGACAGAAAAATGAAGAAAAATGAACAGGGTCTTGTAGTCCTATGAGGTAATGTCAGTTTATCAATACATGTGTAATGGGTCTCCCAGAAGGAGAGGAAGAAAGAAAAGGGAAGAAAATATGTTTGAAGAAATAATGGCTGGAAAGTTCCCAACTTTAATGAAAACATTAATTTACAAATCCAACAAGCCCAACAGATGCCAAGTAAGATAAATACAAAAGACCTACTTCTAGACCATCAAAGTGAAACTGATGAAAGACAAAAACAAAGAGAAAATACTGAAAGCAGCAAGAAAAAATTGACTCATTACCTGTGGGGAATATCAACACAATGAACAGTTTACTTCTCATCTTAAACAATGGAGTCCAGAAGACAGTGAAATGATACACTGAAAATGCTGAAAGACAAAAATAACTGTCCATCAAGAATTTTAAATCCAATGAAACTCTCTTTCAAAAGTGAAGGTGAAATAAGATATTCCCACATAAACAGCAGCTAGGTTAATTTATTGCTGGCAGACCTGTCTTACTAGAAATACTAAAGGAATTCCTTCAGGCTAAAAGGAAATAACATCAGATAGTGACTTGAATTCACAGGAAGAAATGAAATAAATATATATATTTATTTATATATAAATATAAATAATGAGTATATATAAGATCGTGTGTGTGTGTGTGTGTGTGTGTGTGTGTGTGTGTGTGTGTGTATTTTTTATTCCTCTCTTCTATAAGGATGCTGGCCTGTCAGGTCAGGTGTCAACCAGAGAAGCTTGGACAGAAACTCAGGGGGAATCGGGAATAGTTAGCAGTGGGAGAGGATTCTCTGTATGATAGTAAATGTAGTCAAAGGGGCTCAGAAGAGGAATCTGTGAAGAAGACACAAAAGTGTCCTTGAGAAAAGAATAAACTTTAAATACTTGCCAGTTTGACAGAGCATTAAGCAAATTTGAACAAGGATAGTCAAGTAAGAACTTTCTAATTCCTTTTACTTCCTCCACCTGGCTCTGCTTCCATTCTGGCAAGAGCTGAAATGGCAGTTAGTGCGGAGGCAAAGGGAAGAAGCCAGTCACACGTCTTCCCAAACAGTGAGCAGTCCACCTACAACTAGCCCTAACTTGAAGTGAGGTGAGGGATAAGCCTGATCTTTCAATGAGAATTGAATTGTGGGTTAATATTGACCTGGACATCTTCGATTACTGAATTGATTGTGAATTAAAGAATCTGCAGAATTTTCCACTATTTCAGGCCAGAAGGGTTGAGAGCCTGCTCTCCCCCTTGCCCCTACCCAACATGTTTAGAGGATAAGTGGGAGCCAAAAGTAATGTTCATTTTATGAATTTATTCCATCCTTCCCATGTGTTACGTATCCAGTACACTTGCTTATTCTTCACTGTCATTGAGATTTCTAGTCCCTCAATCCTTTCATCTTTTTCTCCTCCCTGTTCATTCTTCTTATGATTTAACATTCTTATCTATGGAGAGCAGGCCTCAAAATTTGTTACTTCAACCAAATTCTTTATATGTTTAATGATTATCTCTGTTTTTCCATTACACGAATCTTACAATCAATTTAATCTTTAGAGAAAATCACACACGAGTTCTTGGTTCCAGGATCATTTAATGGTCTCTAGCCTCAGATGGACCATTTACACTCTTCATGAAGACTTTTGTTTGCCTCTGGTCAATTTCCTTTCTCCTTCACCCCATGGTTATCACAGATTTTAAGTACTCTGTTCAAGATCCTTATTCCACACCTCCCTTTTTCTCTCTTAGTTGGGGGAACTGCCATCTGCGTCCCAAAGATAATTGAAGTTGAAGTGGGATAAACTTCATGCTCGCTCACATCTTCACTTTTTCCCTTATAGCCTTAGGAAAAGAAGCTTCTATTTACAGCTGATATTGAGCTCATTCATCCTCTCCCATCTCTTCTATATTTACCCCTCTTCTATATTTTTAAACTTGTCCTCTTCACTGGCTTCTCAACACCTTGTGAACATGCTACAGCTGTTCTCACTTTAAAATTAATCACTCTGTCAGCCCTTTGCATTCCTTCATTTAAAGCCCTACCTATATCAAGGTACCCCTTTACAACTACAAATATTGGAAATGGAGTCTCTATTTTTATCTTAAATTTTTTCAGAGCCTATTCACTCTGCCCCTGGAAGTAGATGCTTACATCTTCTATTTGACAAATAAAATGTCATTTTCTCATCAGCCTTGTGAGATTTGATGCTGTTCGATAACCCTCTACTGCTATATAACCTCTCTCCTCCCATGATTTCTAGGACACTACTCTTCTCCGGCTATCTTCTTTCCTCCCTGATGCTTCATTCCCTCTGCCCATCACTTCTATATTTCTAACAGTTCTGTTCTGAGATTTTGATTTTTTCGCTCAAAAATTTTCCTTAAATTATGGCATCTGCTCTCAAAATTTTAACTGTAGACTCATGATAGCCTGGGTCCCTGGACCAGATCTCTGTGTATTCAAGACTTCGGGCATCTTCATTTGGATTTCCATTCTACAAGTGCTACGAATTTAATGTGTCTAAAACTCATTATCTCATTCCAGTACATATCTGGCCTACCTTGGTGAATGGCATCGCCTATCATTCTGCTATTCACCTGAGATGAATTTTCACCTATTCTTTTTACTTTTCCTCTATCTACCCATATTCAATTGATATCTAGCTCCTACTTTTCAACCTCTTCTGTTAAAGTCTCAGTCTAGACCCTCAAAACTCTCATGGACTATCGCTATACTCTCTTAGTTTCTACAACTCTGCCAAGCTAAATGTTTTAAAATGTACTTTCCTGCTTAAATGTTTTTAATCCCCAAAACTTTCAAGTTAAATCCTAAATTTCTTATTTGGCTATAAAGTCTTTCAAAATATAGTCCCTGCCTCCCTCCCAAAGGTAGTCTGTTCCCTGCCTCCTGAACACATTTCTTCCTCCCCACCTCCTCAACACTGCTCAGCTCTTTTTATCTTCACTAAACTGTTTGTTCTTATTCGAACCTACTTCGTGCTTTATGCTTCTGACCCCCTGTGTATGCTGTCCCCGCTGCTCCTATGCCTTTTCTCTACTCGCTACTCACCTTTCAAGTCACAGAACTTTCTCTTCTCCTCTAGCAGAATTGATTCTCCCTTGTTTCTGCCCTCATTCTCTTCTGTGAAGATACCATTGTGTCAACTTTGGATTCAGTTGAGTTTTCTGTAAGGTTCCTGGGGGTAGAACCTCCTTTTGTTTATTATCGTTTATATGACACAGAATACAGTACCTGGTACACAGTGGGTGCATACTCAATAAACATTCCTTCAGTATAATCGAGTTAATAGTAATAAGTTGCTCTGCATCTAGATCTAGCACACTCTTCTTAACAGCCTTATTCTCTCTGGTTCTACAAGGGAGGACTGACAGTTCACACTTAGTCTCCTACTTCCATCTCTCGAGCAACCTGAGAGAGGAACCAGGCTGCAGATGGGTTACTTACCTGACTCTCATCTGGGTCTTTGTGCTGAGACCCTCCAGTGAGCACCAAGCCAGTCAATTCAACTAGGAGGTAACATCCTGTGACTGTTTTTCTTGTTTATCTATTTTAAAAATAAATAAGAATTTTGGATCAATGCTCTACAATTCCAGCCAATATCCTAATGTTTGGCACAGTGCAGATCGTCTAAGTTTCTAAACTAATTGGGAGACATAACTGAATGGTTAATATTGTGTGTTCATTTTTTCAGAGAAACAAAAGCATGTAAAGTTCAATGACTTGCTAAAAATATTTTCTAAGTTTCTGGTGAATTAGAAAGAAATGCTTGCGCCTCTTATATACAGTCCTGGACCCCTTCCCATGTCCTTTTTAAGGAAACTAGAAAACGAAATTGGGCATTATAGAAATGTTATTTTGAAATTGCTAGTATTTTAGATTATTATTATTTTTTTTTGACTTTACTCTTTTATAACCCAGTCCATCAAAGGATATTGGCTGACCATCCTTTACAGTAGACATGGTGCTACATTCGAGACTTACAAACACCTAGAGCTGGTCTTAAATCTCACCCTGTCATCTGACAGCTGTCTGATCTTGGACCAATTACTAAACCCACCTAAGTCCAAGTCTCTCAGCTGTAGAATGCATTTGGAGGGAGTATAAAAAGAGATGATTGACTCTGACTACTTGTTTTTTAACTGGACATGTGCACAGTGATCTATAGACCAAAAGTGCCAAAGCATAAAGAAGTTTCTAGACTGCAGTTCCACATGGAGTAGTTAGAGTGTAAGAAAGGGATTGGTCAGAATGGTGAGTGAGGCCTCACTCAAAGGTCAGCTGAAACTCAAAATGTATAACTTGTTTATAAGAAGCCATTGATTTAAAAAACAAACAAACAAACAACTTGAAGTTTCTTCTTGGCTCGGTGGTGGTAGAAGAAATTTCCCCCTTTAAATTCTTCCCATACTCACTTGTTTGTCTCCATTGCCTCTCTCTCTGGTGGCTGTCCTCCTATAACCCACGCCTTTTATCTGGTGCATATTTTTCATAAATACTAACCTGTCATGCAGGCTTATTTTCTATGTGCTCCTTCTTTAGAAACTGGAAATCTCATTGGTCTGGTTGACAAAGCCACGGTCCAAAGCCTTAGAATTCTAGAGGTTTAATTCTGGGACAGAAAATCTCTGACTCACAGAGAAAGCCATTTATTTTTATTTTGCTCTATCTTACTGACTTTGTAGATTTGACGTAAATATAACCTAAACAAGGGATGTCAGATACTCTATTTAAGTACTGACAATTCAGGACCACTTATGTGTTTAACACGTATTAATAAAACACCCTTTTCAAGGTGAAGTCTCTTCTGTTCCAGTCATTCCTTTCTTGCTTGTCTCACTGTGACTCTGAAAACGGTCAAGAGAAACACATTCTATAACCTCTACAAATGGTGAGGTGGGGCTACTTAGCAAAGACTTTACCAGAAAGACTCAATTCTTGAAACAGATATTTTCATTTATTTGTGGCCCAGTTGGGGTATACCAAAGCCCTGTGCTCTTTCTTCTTAGCAGCAGGAAAAACCAGGTAAGTGGAAGAGGTGGACCAGAGCACTGATCCCTCTGATAGCCCAGCAAGGATAAGTCAAGAGGAAACATCACTCTTCCTTACCTTGTAGAACTGACTGTTGGGAGGCATGAATTCTCAGCAAACAGAAAGGTTCTAACTGCTACTGTCTTCCAGCATTTGAAATAAGCAAGCTGGTATCTTGAGATAACCTTTGGGAGAAAATGCAGTAATAAAACTGTCAACTTGATGTCAAATGATTGTTTTGCCATCTGGATTATGGTATGAAAAACTTGTGGGACCCCAGTTGGTGATGATTTTCAGGAATGTGTCTCTTCAGTTGCCTAATAACTTCTTATGGGCTTGGGTTATTGAAATATTTGGGTGGGAGTTTGAAATATTTTTGGAGATGATTATGTGAAAGGCTTTAATGATGGCTAATTATGACATGATAATCTTAGGTAAATGATTTGGAATGATGTGCCATAAAATTCAGGAACATAGAAATAATAAAGCAAAAATCATGGGATTTGGAGAAAAAATGGTGAAGGAATGATTTACTTAGAAATAAATTATGTGAAATGGGAGAAAAATCCTCTAGAATTCAAGGAGAAGGTGACCTGATAGGCCCAAGGACAAGCAAAAGAAGGAAACATTGATTGAAGTAGTTGCTGGCAAGCTGTGGGACATTTTTCAAGTACATGTACCGTGTGATTCAATGCCATTGCAAATACAAAGGACACAGATATGTCTGTGAATCATTCATGAAAGGACTTTAAAATGCCCTCTTTAATTAGTGGTGACAACCGACTGGCCAGTTGAGGGGCCTCAGTGGACTGGATTAGATTAAGTCCACCAGGGGGAGTGTTTGGTGACCCAGCACATGGGAGAAAGTACTCCCATCTTGTCAGAACTGCAGTGAGAGTAAACTCGATGTCTGAGCTAGTGAAAAAAAAACACCCTTTCAACTTTTAGAAAAGACTTTTTAAGAGTGGGGATAAGTGAAGTAATGTGTTTCTAGGAGAATTAAACATAAATAAAGTTGTCATATGAAAGAGAAAGCAATGAAAAAACAATGAGCCAGAGACTGCGCTTTTCTAGAGAGTAGAATAAGCTACGGTGTTTTCCAAATCCTGTATTTTCTCCCAGGATTCCAGGCCCCAAGTGAAGGATTTCTAGCCTCAAATTGTCAATATCTGCATCGTGCCTCTATCCTTTGTCCCATCTCTGAATTACATGTAGGGCAATAACATCACTATGGACTGGGAGAGTGCCTGGTGACCCAAAAGGACAATCAAATCGTGAGAAGTGAATTGCCATATAGACATTTATGCTAAAGTCTCACAACTTCCACAATCTTTGTCTGTCTGTCTATGTTTTTATTGTCTCTCTCTTTCTCTATTGCCCTTGTGGCCAAACTCAAACTCCCCAAACTTGTACATTCCCAACTGAAAGGGTGAAAGGAGCTAATGGATGATCATGCTATTGAGTGCAGAACCCTTAGACACCTCCTGCACTGAGCCTGTGACTATGTATCCAGAATATATACATCATAATGGCCTGGGGATATCAGCAACCTTTTAATTGTTGTATTTTGTAATTTTATTTTATTATTTGTTGACATGAAGTAGTATCTAGACCAGACTGACAAACACAGAATGACTGAAAGATATCTAGCCATTTCTCACTACTTTCACAATAATCACTCTGATCTAAGTCGGCATCCATTCTTGCCAGATTATTTTAATTGTCTCCAATTGGATCTTACCCTTTCCCTTTGCCTTGTTTCAGTCTATTCCCCACAAGTGGCAGATTTTAATACAATCTTATTATGTCACTCCTTTGCACAAGAGCCTGAAATGACTATTTCAATTCCCAATAAAATCCAAAGTCCTTTCAATGGCCTTTAAGGGTCGGGATAATCTGGCTTTTCACTAAATTTGTCTTCAAATCCTACTACTCTATTCAGCGTTCACTCCTCTTCATCCACAATGGCCTTTACACTGTTGTTGAAATATGCCAGGCCTTTGCATTTGCTGTTACCCCTGCTTTCATGGCTAGTTCACTCATTTCCTTCAGGCCTGTTTCACCTACTAGAATCTAAATTCTGTGAAGGAAAGGATTTTTTACAATATCACCAAAGCTTAGTAGAATATGATTTGGTGCTTATTGGATCAGTGAGTGCTTTGTCCATACTGTTCTCCTTCTTAGGATGCAATTATCTTCCTTCTGTCTGTGTTCTTAGGAACACTTCACCACTGCTCCCATCGACCAAACAGTGCTCTCCTTTCCAAAGCTTATGCAGGAATGAAATCCTTGAAGTTACAGAGCCCTAGGAAAATTATCATACTGTAATCCTACTTTCGACATGAGAATAAAGATTGCCATACCAAAGGGGCTCATATATACCTTAAAAAATAAATAAAAGACAACTTTTGTTATCGAGTGTCTTGAGCATCTTGCCTGGACTTACCTTGAACTGCTAGTGTAGGAGACTAAACTAGACACAGGTCTTTCATGAAGGTAGTGTATTTTTCTATGATTGCTCTATGAAAGACACTGTTAAGAATCTGAATAACCAAGTGACAAATTGGGAGACCTTTGTTCTCAGGTGTTTCTGACAGGTGTGCTGGTTAATTCTAAATAGAATGCAACAGGCTCAAATCTTGGCAATACAGATTGGGAGCCACGTATCTGAGACTGTTGACTGAGCATGGGGAAAGTTACCAAACCTAAAATGGGCCAAGACCTTTTGTTATCCTACTGAATCCAGAAGTAGAGATGAAAGAGGATGCTGGGGTCAATAGAAGAAAAAGAAGATCACCTCCTTCCTCAGGCAGAATATTACAGAGCCCAACGTGATCTTCCCAGACCCATTACCTACTTATTGCTAGAATCAAACACCAATCTCCAGCCTCTGAGGTCAGAAGAAATCAGCACTCTTACACTGGGATATAAATCAAAGATCAGTTCCATTTTTGGCACAAATATTAAATCAGAGAAATATAGTTTCTTTGATGATGCATTGGTGCCTGAGTTTTGACAGAAAGTTATTTGCAAGATGGGCTATAACCTGAGTTACAGAATAGACCATTAAAACCTCCAAGGAGGATTTTATTATAGTTGCAGTGCTGGTCAATGTCAATGAAGGGGCAAGTAAGAATTTCGTTGTTTTTGAGAAATGGAGCTGTGCCCGGCTATGATTCTGTATGTGGTCAGAGATATATACATTTAGAAGTTGCTTTCCTAACAGTGAGGATGGGTCGCCCTGTGATAAGCACCCACACCAACCCAATCTATCCTCGTAGGCATTTAGCCTGCATTTTTATTCCCAGAGAGAAGACTTGTTTGTTTTTTCTAATCACTGAGGACAAACCTCAGACTGAACACAGAGCAATCTTCTAAAATATTAAAATCTGGTCATTTAATTTTCTTGCTTAAAAATTGCAAAGCTTCCTAGTACCCTTAAAGTAATGTCCAACATTTTAAAAGAGCCTCCAAGGTCATAAAAAGTTTGACTCAAGTCCATCAGTTCTTTTCTATTGTCACACTTTGCTCACAGTGTTACAGACACAGTGACCTTCTCAATGGTCCTTGAATTGCACAAGCCACTCATCCCTCTGTCTGGAGTCACCCCTGACCTGGAACACCTGTTTCTCCACACTCACAGGACCAGTTTCTGTTCCTTCTTCAGGTCTCAGGTTAAATGTCACTCCGAGGGGGAACTTCTTGCCTCATGTCTCCAAAGGTAGGGTGACTAAGATTTTGCACCTTGTACATTTTTATAGCCATCATTATAGTTGTAATTATTCGGCTACCTCTTTCTTTATTAGACTTCAAAATTTATGAGGTTAGGAGCTGTTTTTGACCCAAATCCTGCTCTAGCTTCACTTCCTTGCTCAGGGTCTGGCACAAAGTAAGTGGTCAAGAAATAGTTTCTGAAGACTGAGTGATTTGTAACCATGACCTTTAGTCACTTTAGTCTCATGCTGGGATTGTTGTATAATGAAACAGCATTGCTGGAAGATTCTTTTAAGGTACATATTTTAAGCTCAACAAAGGAAACTTACTTTTTTTTTTTAAATGTAAAAGGCAATAGCAGAACTCTTGCAGAAATAAAACTGCAAGCAGAATTCAGTTCTCATGCTTCAGAAAGTAAACCGATCACCATTTCAGGGTGAGATGAAAGAAGTTTCCCTCCTGCCTCACCCATCAGTATATTGCAATTGGCAGACTTCTTTACAAATTCACTCTTCTTCTTCTGAATGATCTTGGATGAGGCCAAGTACATTTCTCAATAACGCTACAAAGGACAGAGTATCAGAATATTCACCAAATAGGGCTGTGTTATGTCTACAATGCAGTATGAAAGGCAAATGTCCAAATGGTACCACTTCCTCAAAGTAGGTTTGGGCCAACTCCGTGTGAGGCTGGAGCATGCTGTGGCAAGGCTGATCTATTTAGATTCATGCCCAGTGCTATAGTGGTTAAGCCTTTCAGGGTTCTGAGTGGAAGATCTTCTTTTCCTAAATTTGATAAAGGCAGAACTATTCCAACTCCTGACGGAGAGGGTCGCAAGGATTTTAGCCCACTGCTCGGAGATCCAAGGCTTCTCTTTGTGAAGAGTAAGAGAACACTCTTCCTGTCTTAGAATTCAGGACCTCAGCAATGCTTGCGATGAGCTCTTGTGAGACTTGAGTTTGAGTAAAGTGACATGATACAGGTTATGATATTTTCATATGCTTATAAATATACAAACTACTAGTGTTTGTTAATAAGTTAATATTAGAGCTCTTTCTAATGTGAACATTCACCTTATTCAATGAATTCAATGAAGATAATCTATTTTTCCCTTGAACGTTGGGGATTTTCCCATGCCTTCATTTTATAACAATTAATTTTTATTTTCTAGAATTATAATTGCAAATACTAAAGCTGTGAAAGATAGGAAGAAATGTTTACAGACCCAAGGACATAATCTGAAATTTTCATTTCTTGGCTCCTTAATTACCAGTATGACTTTATTTCCCCTTGTTTCTTCTCTCTAAAATTAAATACCAAGAAAATTCCAACTGAGCAAGTCATCAATTTGAGGAGTTCCATTTTTTTGGAATACTTCTCATATATTTTTTAAATTTTAATTTTTTAAATTACAGTTTACATATAATATTATATTAGTTTCAGGTGTACAACATAGTAGACATTTATATAGCGAATGAAGTGATTATCCTGATAAGTCTGATAGCCATCTGACACTATACATAGTCATTGCAATATTATTGACTGTATTTTGTATACTGTACTTTATATCCCTGTGACTATTTTCATTACTGGCAATTAAAGAGATACAACAAATACTAAATCTTTAGCTATGTATCCTACAGTATTTCACAGTATTTTACAAAGTTTTTATTTGGTCTGAACTTAGGAAGAAAAACCTCCAAACTCCATTCACCTGATTTTTTTGATGTCTAGGAATTAAGAGTTTGTATATACTTTGAGAGAGAAATTGTAAATAGATTTGTGTTTGTGTGTGTGTGTGGTAGTGATCCTCTCCTCCTCAACAACTCCTTATGGAAGAATAACTTCTATTTTATTAATACTTTACTTTTGTTGACTGCCTACTCTGAACTGTACTTCTAGAAAGATAAAACTATTCCATTGCAGCCAGTAACTAAAACATTGCAAGCAGAAGGCAAGTTACGATGGAAAAGAAAAAGGGAGACTGAAATGGTTTTCCCTATTTCCTAATTGGCAAAGGGATATTTGCTTGTAGGAGACATATGCACAGATGATGACAGCAAAACATGAACATTCCATAAATAAGGAAGATAACATTGTGGGCCTACTATATGCCTGATATCACACACAGACACACACACACACACACACACACACACACACACTTCATTTAATCTTCCCGGTAGACTTGTGAGGTAATTGTTGTTATCTACATTTCACAGACGTTTAGTTGCTTGCCACAGCACACTCATCAATAGGGAATTCAAACCAGGTGTCTCTAACTCCAATTTTTATGATCTTCCTATTATACTCATTAATGTTGCATGCAAATAATTAGATTTTGAGCATATTCAGGAGTGAAATGCCTAGGAAAAATGCCTATCTAAGTCTTGATCTTAGGTGAAGAAAAAATATAATCTCCTCCTGATAATTCATAATAACAAGCTTGCCCACAGACAGGTTTGAAAATGTCACAGCAAAATTTTTATTTAAAATAGTTTCAGAGTTGATCCCCAGGCCAAAAACAAAACAAAACAAAACAAAAAAATCACAAAATATACAAGGAAGCAAGGCACCATGAATAAGAACAAAGGCAATCCACAGTCAGTTGAATCAGACCTGTAAAACTTCAGGTGTTATAATTATGAGACTGAGAATATAAAATAAATATATTTAGTATGATTTAAGATTTAAAAGAAACTCTTAAAAACATGAGCAAAGATCAAAGAACTACAAAAATGAGTAAAAATTTTGTCCACAACTCCTGAAATTTCTAGAAATGAAAAACAATTAAAATTAAAGAATTGGTGGGTCTAAATAGAAGTTTAGAAACAGCTGAAGAAAGAATCAGAAAATAAAATTGGCTTTAAAGAAATTTTCCATAATTTAACCCAGAGAGAAAAAGAAAGTAGTTAAATTTGGAGCATAGAGTGAGAACTTCTAACATATATCTAATCCCAGAAGGATAATATATCGACACGGGGTAGAAGAAATATTTGAATAGATGAGAACTTAGAATTTTAAGGATTATTAAAAGACATCAAACTTCAGATGGTTATCAGATGGAGGGAGGTTGAAGAGCTGAGTAAAAAAGGTAAAGGAATTAAGAAGTATAGACTTAGTAGTTACAAAATAGTCATGGAAATGTGAAGTACAGCACAGGGAATGTAGTCAATATTGTAATAACCATGTATGGTGCCAGGTGGGTACTAGACTAATTGGAAGGATCATTTCAAAAATTATATAAATGTCTAAACACTATGTTGTACACCTGTAACTAATATAAAATAATATTGAATGTTAACTTCAAATCTGTAATTACCAGCAGGGCAAATAAAAAAGACACATTTTAGTGGAGAACACTGATGATGATGAGTAGATCTCAAACACATGAGGAGAGGAAAGATTTATCACCTCAAAGGAAAAGCAATTAGACAGGTGATTAATGTCTTAACAGCAACAAAAAGGTGAAAAACAAGTGGAATATTATGTTCGACATGCTAAGAAAAAAAAAACAACCCTGAACTTAGAAGTTTTAGAATTCTAAAAATCAGAATTCTACACACAAAGAAACTACCTTTCAGTAATGAGGAAAATATGCAGACATTTTTCAGTCAAGTTAAAAATTGAAAGAGTTTATCAAACTAGACATTCACTGAGAGAAATTCTAAAGGATGTGTGTTAGGTAGAAAGAAAATAATCCCAGACAAAAGGTTTGAAATCTGTACATGAATAACAAGGGGATAAAGTGGCAAATATAGGATGAATCTAACAAACTCTTTTTTCATAAAACAATAACTTCTAATTTGTGGGGTTATAAAACAGGATGAAACTAAAATATCGGATAAAACCAAAATATAAATTGAGAGGAGATGACTAGAGTTAAAATGTTCAAAGAAATTTGTATTCTTTAGGAAATAGAAAAAGCCTGACCATAAATTTAGCATGCTAAAATACTGGGAGTGGGGGCGGGGGTGCATAATTTGCCAACTAGTAGGACAACAATAATTGATTTGAAAGAAACAAAGATTGAGACAAATAGAAAGTATAAATAAGCTGATAGAAATAAATCTAATTGTGTCCGTGATCACAAAACAATTAAACAGACCAAACTCTTCAGTTAAACAATAAAAATTGTCCTACTAGGAGCAAAAGCAAAAACAGCTATTTGTAATTTATAAGAGAAATGACTAAATCATAAGCATAGAACTATTGGGTGATTTTGGCAATATCTGGAGACACTTTTGATTGTCACGCCTGGGGAAGAGAGTGCTACTGGTATCTAGAAGCCAGGGATGCAATTGGACCATTCCCATAACAAGAATGATTCAGCCCAAAATGTCAATAATGCTGAGGCTTAGAAATTCTGGGATAGACAAAGATGAAAAGTAAAATAATTTAAAAAGATGTTCCACGTATATCCGTCATAATTGGTTTGTGGTGTCAAACAACCCCAGTGGCTTAAAATAAAACATATATTTCTCACTCATTTTCTTTGTGAGTTACTGGGGCTTAGCTCTATGTCTTCTGCTATCAAATCCAGGGTGACAAAGCAGCCATAGTGGGAGCAGGAGGATCTCACACCGGCAATTGCCTGCTCCTTAAAAACGAAGCATTTCATTTCCACCTGCAGAACATGTGTTGGGACTTGGCCCCAAACCCTGTCAAACCACAAGAGGTCCAGGAAGTGCAGTTCTAATCTGTACCCAGAAAGGGGAAGGGCGGAAGAATTTGGCAAATAGGAGGAATGACTACACATTAAGCAAATATTACCCTAAGAAGACTACTGTAGCTACATTAGCATCAAATAAATAAGACTTTGAGATAAAATTATTACTAGAGATAGAGTCCCTTCATAATGTTAAAATATTCAATTTACTCAAAGCCATGACAATTCTAAACTTGTATTCACCCAATAACATAGTCTCAAAACAAATAGAGCACAATTTCACAAAGCTATGAGAAAAAAAAGAAGAATCCACCAGCAGAGCTTCTGAGAAGAGGTTTATCTAGTGAAAACAAAATTTTCAGGTTCTGAAGTAAAAGTAGTCCAGGTACAAATCAACGCAGGTCATGCCCTGGACCTCCTTTAGGACCACCAGGTATCCTAATTTGGATGGGCTTCCTACCCTTCTCAGGAGACCTGCCTGTCTCTTATGATAGAATGTTAAAATGTAAGATCACTTTTCTCCCCTGCTCAAAACTTTCTATGACTTCCTATATCATTCAGAGCAAAAGGGAATCTCTTTACAACGACCTTCAGGGCCCTACACAATCTGACATCCCCCATTTATCTTTCTGATCTCATCTATTACTCTGCCCCTAGCTCATTTCACGCCAGTCAAGCAGCCCTCTGCTCTTCTTGAAAACGCCAGTTATACAGTGTCGTGGACTCGACTGTGTCTGCTGCCCAATCCAAATGTTGAAGGACTAACCCCCCCATTATGTGCCTATATTTGGAGATGATAAAGTTAAAATGAGGCCATTGGGGGAGGGGAGCCCTAATCCAATCTGATGGGTGTTCTTGTAAGAGGAGTTTAGGACACAGGCACAAGGGGCGTGGGTGTACAGGGGAGCAGCCATGTGAACGGGTTTATCTAGTGAAACCCCCTTCAGTGTAAAGAGCAGCAAGAAGGGAACCATTTTCAAGCCAAAGAGAGAGGCCGCAGGTAAAACCAACTCTGCTGACACCTAGATCTTGGACTTGGAGCCTCCAGAACTGTGAGAAAACAAGTTTCTGTTGTTTAAGCCACCCACCCAGCCTATGGTGTTTCTGACTGGTAGCCCTAGCAGACAGAGTCATTTGTACCTGTGTTCTCTCTGCCCAGAATACTCTTTCCACAAATATGCACAGATCTCATTTCCTTACTAATTTCGGGAAGGTCTTTACACAAATACCGTCTTCTCATTGGGACCTTTCCTGGCACCCTACGTAGAAGTGAAACCTCCCCTTCCCAACATTTTCTACCTCCCTTCCCTGCTTTATTCTCTTCTTAGCACTTCTCAACCCCTACCACTCGTCTGTCGTACTTATTTCGTTATTCTCTGTGTCTCACCACTAGAATGTAAGCTCCAGGAAGGGAAGATTTGTGCATTTCCTTCTTTTCTTTATTCTCTGAGCCCAGGTAATGCTTATCATAAGGTAGGCATGCAAGAAATATTTATCAAATACATTTGAAGAAATTTATCTCAGTAATCCAAATATTAAGGGTTTAATTTACTGGTTGTTAAAGGAGAAGGCAGGCATTCCCTCCTGAGGAAACCAAGTTTATTGGCAAGGGGACCTGAAGCCCTGCTGAGGTGCATGGGCTCATGGCCAGCAAGTATAGGGCTCACCTGTCACCTCACCCAGAAAGCAAAGCAAGTTTGCCATTCACGGAACTTCTCTGAGAGTTCAAAATTACAGTAAAAAATTCTGGCAGTTAGAAAAAATTTTTTTCCCTTTACCCAGGGTGGTATTAGTGAAGGTAAAATTTTCTCTTTTAATGGGCAGTATTTTTCTTCCATTCTTTTTTTTTTTTAGAAAGTTAGAACTTCCATTATTTAGTTCAGAGAACAGAACTTCAATAATAGCCTACACTGAGGGAGAAGAGTGCTCTGCCTGACGTGTGTGTGTGTGTGTGTGTGTCTGTGTGTGTGTAGTTGCACTTAGTTGAATTTTAAGGTCGTATGGAAATATTTTATCATGAAGAAAGTAGACTTTCTTTGTCCTTCTGACTCTCCTAATTTTCATTTCCCTCTCTAATAAATGGATTTCTTGTCCTTGGGCAGTCTCTACTGATTTGAATTTAAGGCTATATTTCCTTTCATTCTGCATTCATCCATGACCCAATAATTCAGCTGTGCATAAAATATATTACTTTAAACAAGTAAACAAAATCAAAGTATTTGCAGTGACTTGACTTTTTCCAGTAAGGTGAAATGTGCCCAGAGGCAGTTTGAATATATTCCATGTCATGGGAATTGAGAAGTCCTGGGTCTTTTCTTTGGTCAGAATTGGTTTGAATCCCATGCGCCCACTTCCAGACTACGGTGGTCCAACCATGTAGTCTCTTTACATTCTCCTTTTTCCTTATTTCTGAATTTCATTTTTATAAGCTTAGATGTGATAATGCATGCAGAGTATTTTGACCAGTGTTGGACACACATAGGAAATGTGTGATAAATGTTAACTATCGTTAATGTCATTATCTTGTGGCTTGACTCTTGTGTTTGTTTCCTGTGTTTCTCTAAGTTTTTACATTGGCAAGAAGGTTTCTTTAAAAATACAGTACAGCACACAAACAATCCATAACCTTAAAAGTACACTCGCATATAGAAGGGCCTATGTAAGTAAAAGTCAAATCCTATAATCCCTGGCCCCATTTTTTCTTCCTCATGAGATCTAGGAGGTCAGACTTTAGGGGGATTTAACTGGGCAGTGGAAGATTCCTTATAGCTGTAGAGACAAAGGAAGTATTTTTCTGGCAGCCTGGAACACACTAGAATGCAAACAAAAGTTTACCAGTAAACCTATTATTCCCTGGAATGTTTCTATTCTTCTATTAGGTTAGGTGTGCAGAATTTTAAGGCCATAAAAATGATTTAGGAACAAAACAGTTATTTGGTAATGTATTTGCCTTAATTTTATACTTGCAGGCTGTGGAGTCATGAGCAGCATAGTATCTCTCTTAGATATCGTTAAGAGGGGCCCCTGCTTGGAGACCCCTGTTTTAGAGGGTCTTTCTCTGGCCCTCCGGGCCAATCTCTCCACCAAATAAGGAATTTTGGAGGCCAAGAGGGTGTGCCCACCTGGAGTCCCTACCCCCCTTTTTAGACTACACATACATACCTGGAAACCCCCAATTCCCTGTTTAAATGACTTCAAGCCAACCCCCCTAATCTGTTTCCCTTACACAGACCATGACAGTGTGCGCACCCCTAGGCCCCCAAACCATGGCCTAGGAGCAAAATGGTTTTCAAGTGGGAGAATGGTGTGGGGATGAGGATGGAGCTGCATGTGTAGATTGGGGTGTTTACATTTGTGCACAAGGCCCCTCATTGTGTAGGATAGGGCCTAGGACAAGAGGCAAAGAGGAAACAGGCTGTAAAACAGGGGGTCTGGCTCTCCCAGTGAGGCCAGCTGCCTGTTTCCTTGGTTTATAAAACTTTCATGTTATTTTGTTATGTTATATTGTATTCTGTTGTCTATGGCCGTGCTACCCTGAACAAGCCTGATCCCATCTGATCTCAGAAGCTAAGCAAGGTCGGGCCTGGTTAGTGCTTGGATGGGAGACCACCTAGGAAGACCAGGTGCTGTAGGCATAAAAGAAAAAAAATCGTGTTCTGTTATGTTAGGTAGAATTTTATTTGTATCTTGCTCTGGACCCCACAAATGTTGGATGCAGCCTGTAGCACTGGACATGTTACAAAGAGTCATAGATTACAGAATATCAGACCTGGGGATGGTCAAGAGCAATGCAGCCAATTACCTCATTTTACAGAGTAGGAAAATTAGATCATTTTGGGATTGGCAAAATTCATAGCTTTATAGATTCTCAGATGAAAGAGGACAAAAGGCACTGTTCATTTGGAAGATATTATAGTTAGGTATGGCTTCAGCCATGTTCATGATTATGTTTGAAATTTAGGATGTTGGAGTTTTATTGTGTTTTATGCACTTAAAAAAGTAGTTAACTTTTCCTGATAGGTGGTGATTGGGGGTGCACTGGTGAATCAGAGTTCAAGCATCACGCTCCTTCAGGCAGCCATGCCTCTTCTAGAAGGTTCTTGCCTAAGCCCTTCGATGGGAAGCAGACCCAAGTGGGTTCTTAAACCTAGGTGACCATACTCTGGTCCACCCAATGCCCTTATCCTGGCCACTCCTGAATGCACCAGAAGTAGATGCCCAACTTGAGGGAGCCCACTTGACTTGTCAAACACCTATTAAATGGCTGACAGGATTGTTTTGCCTATCAGGGTTATTAGTGACAAATTAGACTCTCTCTTAGGAAATTTGAATGTAAAATATGGATAGAACTGGGGGTAGGTATTGGGGGTAAGTGCTACACAGAGAGAAAGCAACATGGGGACATCATGAGGGAACTGAAGCTGGAAAGGCAGAAGTGATGAGGTCAAGGAAAGAAGCCACAGACACTGAGCGAGGAGAGAAGCTGAGTCCTGGTGGCGTGAGTGGTGAAGACTGTGTGAAGGCAAAAGGTCTACAGCCGAGGTGGGGGTGGGTGGGGGTGGAGTGGGAACAAAACTTGGTCATTAGCAGTGCTCAGAGTCTCGGTGACTTGTCAGTTCATCGTGGTATTTCCAACTTTATGAGGCCTGCCTAAATGAAACTGATTTTCTTTCCAAGATTTCTCACCATTTAGTTTTTCCTGGAGCAAAGAAACATAACATTGATAATGGATAACGTTTATTGAGCTCTCACTTTTTGCCGGAATTGTTTTGAGTTTTTCAAAGAATTTCTCTTTAATCCTCAAAACAATTTTTCAAGTAGGTACTTTCATTAACCCCATTTTAAAAATAAGGAAACCAAGGTAAGAAAGGCTAAATTTGCCCAAGGTCACATAGTGAGTAAAGAATAGAACTTGGAATTGAATGTTGGCAGTAGTGTGATTTAGAACCCAACCTCTAATCGACCATGCAATACCACCTCCGCATGGTGGAGATTTGTTTTCTGTGTCCCCGTGTTTCTTATTATTTTACTGTTCATCATCCACACAGCATATTCTGGATTAAGTATGTTCTTTGTAACCCTGAGTTCCTAACTAACCCAATTCTTGAGGACAATTGATCTGCCAATCTCAATAGGCAATCGATTTTAACTTCCTTTTCCTAGGCACAGAGTCAGTGGTACTTTGCTGCCCCTGCCATCCATATAAGCAGACCAAGTCCTAGGAATACAATGTTTCCCTTTGACCTCTTCCTAGGAAGAGTCACCCTCTATCACAGCACATCCTGTCCTAACCTCTACTGAATTGTATCTGTCTCCTCCTTCAGACAGCTCTGCTGAGAGTACAAATTGTTCTTTTAATTTTTTGTCTTGGGTACTTCACATACTGTCTGGGACAAAGTAGATGCTCCAAAACCATTCAGTAAATGAACATAGCCTCTTTTATTTATAGTCTGTGCTTCAGATGTCTATTCACACTCTGCCCTAGCCTACCTTGGGAACAAGCCAATTGGTTGATAAAGACTATACACCTAATCCAAGTTGGCTTTCCACTTAGGACGGCAATATGTAGACATTAAAAAAAATACTTTGGTGTTAGATACAGAAGCCAGACCAGTAACTTTGTATCAAGATATATGCAATTGAGTTAAGAATACATATTTAAAATTAATACCTTTATTTGTGTAGCATCTTATAGAGTGAAAAGCATTTTCATTTAGGTGGTCTCATTTGATTCTCATGGTATACCTTCGAAGGGGTATTCTGGTCTCGAAGGCTACTTCATAGTGGGCAGCCATGTGGGCCGGTCTCTGCTGCCATAGTTTCATGTATCTCTCCACTGTGTGGCTCACTTGTGACCCAGCCTAGAAAATCCAGGATTGAGATGAGATGGGGGGGCAGGTCATTTTCCCTTGGTGTCACCCTACTTCTTGTCACCATCCTGCCAGTCCTCTCCAGCCCATCATACTCCCAACTACAATGGAGGTTGAGAGAATTTCTCTAAAGGCTCAGATTTCAGAGGAAATCGCATCTCTGTCCAAGGACTTGGCCTTCAAAAGGAGAGTGAACCACAAAAAACTCTCTCTCTCTTAATCTCTTTCATCTTTGTTGCTTCTCCTTCCCATGCTTCCTCTCCAGTCAATATCTTTTCTCCAGCGCACAAACCTCTCCTTGAGAACCTCCATTACTCTCCACGTGGAGATGCTTCCACCACCCTTTCTACCTTCCTAAACCTTAGTTATTTGTGAGGGTCTTGTCTGCTGTCATTAATTATTCAGAGGGGAGACTATGGGCCATAATCCCGTAACTGGTGATGAACACAGGAACTTCAAATCCAATTTCGTCTCCTCACGAGAGAGAGACAGGCCAAGAAAATTTCCTCACACATTTACCTGAGATACTGGCATACATTGTCACAGCCTAAATTATTTTCTCTGAGATACTACAATCAAATCTCTTATGCAGAAGGACTAGGTCACCCTGCCTCTTAAGAGCAGTAAACCGGCATTATCGTAAGGGCCTTTGACAGTTTCCTGGGCCTGGAGAACAAGTTACCAGAACCTCAACTAGGTGCAAACCTATTTCCTTCTGCCATCCAAGAAGGATGACTCGCCTCTGATTAGCTTTTAAAAAATTTCCAAGCCTTTCTTCTTTCATAGCAAACCCAGTCCACCTTGCAGGGTAGTAAGGCCAGCTGATTCTACCATGGTGCTGAGAAAAGGGAACCTTAGGGAAGTTAAGTGAATTACCAAGCAATGGCAGATGCAGGCTCTATACTGTCTCCTCATAAATATTAATTGTGTACTTCGCAAGAGATTTACTGGCAGCTATGAGGAAACTTCTGATGGTAAATTACTGCTCTATCTACATTTCCTTTCCAGTTCTCCGGTATTTTTTTTTTTAACAGTGTTAAAAATATTCAAAAGCTCTTGATTTAGAATGATCGGGAGGTAAAGTTTTGTCTCTTAAATGGCAAAGTGGAAATTTCTGAAGACTAAAAGGTAAAGGTCAAATATTCTTTCTGTAATAACTCCTTTATAGATCCTCCTGAGCTAATGCTCATTGCATTTTTATTCTACTTAATTATCTCCTTCACCAGTGCTGTGCCTTGCATGCAGTAGGAAGTCAATAAAGTCTCTGTTAGAATTCTATGTATAACTTTATTGAGAATGTTTGAGTAAAATCATCTCAGAAGCTGGACGCTTGCCAATAATATTCAGGTCAGATCGACCCCTCACCAATCAATTCTGTATTGCTATTGTGATTATTTTTCAAAAAATCAAATTATGTGAAAGTTAATGTGTTTACCAAAATGAAAGGATCTGAAAAACATATTTTCCTCTATTTTTGAGGGATTTCAATTCCAGCAGAAAAAAATTCTGGCTTATTATTTTCTCAGCAGTGCCTTGTCTAAGACGTAGACTTCTCTTCCTTCCTCACTCAGCCACTCTGGTCAAACCCGAAGATTGTTGAGTTTCCAAAAACTCCTCTTTTTCACTTTGTGTCCCTCTAAAAATCTCACTTGACTATTGCACAATCTTCCACCTCCATATTTTGCTCTCTCTCAGAGTCTCTCTCTTATATTTAACGCACACCTGCAGAAAGTGGAATTTCCTTTGGTGAATGCTTATTATGTCTTAACAACCATTTTATGTGCTGAGAATTGATCTTCTGCCAGCAGCCTCAGCACGCCTGGGACATATTTCCAGATTTTTAAGAAATGAATTCTTGTTTCCAAGCTGAGGGTAATGGGTTTCTTTATTCGGAGTGGTGGGTTACCATAGGCTGGGTATGACCTTTGGTCTTTCCAGTAACTGAGAAACAATGTGACTAGTATTCAAAGGCTTTACTTTCATGCTCAAGTAATTGTACAGGAAGATGTGCCACATGGGGCCTGAATGAAACACATTTGTAACAGGATGTTAAATGAGATGCTTCTTGCTGTTTTCCTTTTATCTGAGGCCTCAGAGCTAAGAGCAGTGGGTGGCAAGTACCCTACATTCTGAAGAGGGGGCTCGTCATACTTAGAAGATGACGAGTGGACAGCTGTGTAATGGCCTCTTTCCACTGGAGAGAGAACAGAATTGCTTCCCAGTAGTTGGCAGGGATGTTTGCCAGGAAGGAGGATTGCCATTTTGATTCTCCCCCTTGTGCCATATCCATAAACATGCGGAAAGTTGAAGTCTTGAGCCATCAAAAGACTACCCCTGAAAGGGAGCAAAGCATGGAAAGAAAGTTCTTGGAGAACTTGACGTGTGCCTCCCCTACTTTGGAGTTTGAGAGATTGCATCTGGTTCTCACCTGGAAGCTGCAAAGGTAAGAAGCTGGCTGACATTGCCTCTGAAGACAATATAAAGACAGGGTCACCTCCACTTCCAGAATCAGCAGAGAAGGGTGCTGAGCATTTTGCTGAGAGCCAGAACAAGCATGAAGAAGGGTCAGGGTTTCCATCTTGTGAAGCGTCCCACGCCAGAAGCCTGCATCATATCAAGAAGGACCCAGGAGAGACAGCTGCCCTGGGAGCAGGACTGAGGGTGCTTCTAAGTGTGCAGGCAGCCACTGCAGAAGCCAGGAAAAGAACTAATTTGGAGACATGGTCCTTGGGGGGAAGGGGCCAAAGTGTCTTCAGAAGTGCCCATGAATGAAAGAACCAGCATTAGAAGAGAGGACTCTCTAGTGACCGATTACCTCTGTAAGAGTCAAGGAAGCCTTTTTACCCCTTATTCTTCCCTCTTCTGCCCTCCTTCCTCCCTGGCACCAGGGGCAGCACAGTGAGAGGGAAGAGGGAACGAGAAAAGTGAGGAAGTGATGACCATGCAGAGCCCGCTTCTGCCCTTCTTTGGAGTTTTGAGCCAGAGTTAAGCTCAAGTCAGAGTTGCCAGAAAAATTTTAAATCAGGTGAGAGATTGAAACTTGATATTAGACAAGGCTAGACTTTTTTTTTTAATACCTAAAGATAATACCGTTTGTTATTATATGAAAAGCACCAGAAAAGCTATGAAATTTGTCCAAGAAATTGACCAATAAGAAAGAAGAAAAGGCGCACATGAGAAAAAATAAAGATTTTGTTTTTCTTTTCATAGTCTACTGGTGCCCAGTTTATTCAATTAAGGAAAATGTTGTATGTTCTATAGAAACATTTTTTGGCAAAAACTTTATATCAATTTATTTCGCTTCTGTTGAGAAGCCCACATGGCCAGAAACCCTTCAGCTTTAGCAGATGAAACTTAAATAAACAAAAGAGATTCTAAAAGACTTGGATGAAAAGAGATTGTTGCCTAATTTAAATAATAAAGATTTAAATACCCATTTACAAGCTTTTCTAGCATTTTCTCTTGATGCTCACGAGTTCCTTTTGGTTCAACAGTATTTCAAATAAAATGCTCTCTGAGACTGGAAATACAGCGTGGAGCAATTCAGATAATGGGTCATGGCCTTGATCCTTGTTAGAATTTTACTTTACAAAACAATGCATATTGTTTGGAATTAAGAAGTTCATTATCTTCCCTTGACTATGAATGCAAGGGAGCTATTTATTTCAAGTGTTACCTTATATCATGTGTAGTGATTTCTTAATCTAGCTAAATTTTGGCTTGGCCATGCGCCTGAGTTTAGATAATACACATGGGCTTAGAGAAAATTTTACTGTGGTGAGTTAAATGATTTCTTGGGGATGAATAGTCCATTTCTTACAATGATAAAATAATTTTGATATCACTGTTTAGGAATTTATTCTGAGATGGTCTAAAGCTCTAGCCTATAGTGGCATAATGTATACTAGGCTTACCTGCAATAAATTAAACCCTTAATCAACCTGTGAAACCAATAGACGTGTCATGAAGTGCACACATTGAGAATGTTAGACTTACCCAATGCAATTGCCAAGAATTAGATAATTTTTTTCTCTAGAAGAAATTAGACTGGTGATCTCCAAATACAGGAAGAAACATGTAAGTGAAGGGTAGATGGTTTCTTCTTTCTTTTTATATCTCATATGTATAAAGCCAAATGATTAAGTATAAAACATAGCATCTAAGATTTAGATTAGACAAAATAAAAACTTTAAATCATGATTGCTAAGAAAAAATGTGGAGTTTCCTGGGTTTGTTATAAAGCAAAGACTGTACCCTGGTTTTGATGTTGGAATACATGTCACCAATGGCAAATGCTTGGGCTCTAGAGGTTTATCCAATACCCTTAACTACATTTCCCATGTTCTCATTTTCCACCAAACATTTCAGTTTGGGGTATAGAGAGAGCTATGAAGTGCTGGCCTCCTCTTACATTTCCTTGAACTATGGTTTTCCAAGAGCATCAAACAAATCTTTCACTTTAATTTAAAGTAGAACCTAGGTTTAAATGTTTTCAAACGGAACTGCTTTTCCTAAAGAATATCATGATAACTTTGATATTCAAAAATAAGATCAAGAGGCTTATTTAGAACCAACTACTTAAAATCATCAAACGTTTTACTCAGTTTCCATTTGGGAACAAGGGGCCTATTTGCAAAAGGATTAGAAATAGGCATACCCTTTCAGAAAGTCTCTTGAGCTGACCCTTTTAGAAATTGTAAATGCACATATCATTAATAGGGTATTTCTATTAAGTTGTGTGGTTAGTAGGTAAAAATATAATACCCTGTAACTCAAACAATCATAATTAAATCTAATCTGTACTCCCAATTAAATGACTGAATGAAATAATACATGATGAGTTTATTATCATGAAAAATACAAAGCATAAAAAGGCAAGTTTCTGTTATTGTTGTGCCAGCAAATTCCTTAGGAAAAATCTGACCGCAGAACCAATGAATTTGTGAAAGTCAGTTACAGTTTCAATAGTAGCTTATATAATCTATTGGCATAGATCAAAATAAACATACTCATTTAAAAGTATTATTCATTTGAAATTTCCTCATTATGATTTCCCTAGCATTATCTAATTATTTAATCCATTATTTCAAAAGAGAATCCACCTATTAAAAAGAGAATCTTAGATTATTTCCCTTACATGACAAATTATAGAATTACTTTTGTCCAAAATATTTTCCGTAATCCAAGGCAAAGCTTTTCTTCCTTTGCATCACACTCTCTCCATTTCCTCCCACTAACACAGTACAAAAAGCTCTCTTCTTTTTATTGTTATCTTTAAAGAATTTATAGACTATAACTATGTCTTTCAGAGTCTCCTCTTTTCTACCCCATAAGTTTAGCTTTCTTAAGCTCTTCATATGTCATTCATCTGACTGCCAATCCTTCTGGGTTGTCCTCCTTTGCATCTCCAGGGTTTTGTTGTTTTGTTGTTGTTTGTTTGTTTGTTTATTGTTTTATTGTTTTGTTTTGTTTTTACTGTACACGTTGGCCAAGTTGTTGGGGGCTGAGAAGCACATGCGGTCCTTTGTGCTATTAGTCCCAGCCCATCTCTCCTCTTATACCGAAAACTTAAATCAGACATCATCTCAGATTAGAGGGCGTCCAGTAGGCTCTGCCCCCCTCATAGTGAAGCAGGAGCAGGAGGAACCACTTGTATCACTGGGTTTGGCTAAATGAGATGGTGGGAGAATGAGCCAGAGAAGGAGCTGATCTGACACTTTCTTTCACTGTAGCATTCTGCAGAGAACCTTTATTGCCTTCCGATGCCTCACCGAAAACTGAGCAGAAGGACAAATGCTGAGGAGATGGCGCTTCCTGGAGCTTTAGTTGTATCCTAAATCCAGGGCTTTCCTTAGGTTAATCAAGGGCTCTGGTCTGGTTGTTATCAGATCAGCCTCATTATAACATAGCCATGGTGTGATAAGGCAAAGATGCCATTACATGTGTTTAAAGTAGTAAAGATCAATACCTTGGGAATTATGGAACCCCTTACATGTGGCATCTGAAAACAGATACAAATTCTCTGAGTTCTGTCTGACCCTTGTGTAAGAAATTAATAGAACAGTCATAGCACTGTGGTGTGCAAGTAAATGTTTAACAACAGGCTCTCTGAAAAAATATGTCTGCACATTTATATGTATGTTAGTGTATTATAAATTTATCTGACACAAGGATGTGTAGTACACAGTTGACAATAGTAATAAAATATGCAATATTCTTTATTGCAAACCTCGTATAGTCAATTGGCTCTCACAGAATGCTGTAGTTGATTTTTGCTGAACTCTTTATTTGTATGTAGCTAAGCTATGGTGACAATTGAAGACTGAGTGTAGTTTTGATATAAATGTTGGTTGATGTTGACATTTTTATTTACATTAATGAGTAAAGCTTAAGTGAAAGTGAAACAATGAGGATGTGTATCAGAACTTTTTTAGTGTGTCAATGATGTGAATGACTTTTTTGCTCTAAATACTGGGAGACTAGTCCTCAATTTTTTGTGCTACTCATACTGTAATAGCTATAGACACTTTCAAGTTTAATCTGCATTATTAACATTTTCTCCATTACTTCTTATGTCTAGACAATCAACAGAGGAATAAATCAAGCTCTGATTGGTAGTCACCACTATCAGTTTAAAACTACCAATTTAATGTTACTGATTGCAGAGTTGGAAAGAAGAGATGCACAGTAGCATATCATCATATATTTTTCCTACCATACAGATAGAATAGGCATAAACAACCTTGAGAGCATAGATAATAGAAAAAATAAAGTACAATAATTAGGATGCAATATATCTCGAGTATTTGTTATTCTTATTTTTAATGTGATTCATTTAATATGTAAGTTTACGTAATGTAATTTTAAATAATGGCTTTAACAACTGGCTTACAAAATTCCTGGAAAGTTATCAGCTCTTGTAAGCCAGCACAAGTGGGCTCCAGAACACCACTCACCACAGCTCAGAAGTATTAAAACATTATAATGATGGAAAATGAGAGCTGGAATGAGTCTTATCCATTCTCTCGAGTAAGTGTGGCCTCTGGTGGGTCGTGATCTGTATAGGAGACTCTATCAGCAGAGCATGTTCTAATCTGGTTCCCAGATTCCTGGTGAAATAAATCACTGAGAAAGCATCTCCATTATAAGTTGGCCCTTTTTAAGGGGAAGCGTGGCAAAGGACTGAAAGCTCTTGATGACAACCAGACCGACTTCTGTGTCCGTTTGCCATACCCATATTGTGTACGTGTGTATAGAGGAAGATGGGACTAAGATAAAGGGAGATGTTGGGAAGTTGCATTTTACTTCCCAAGACTGTAAACCCTAAGGCAATCTATGGCTTGAGAAATGTCTGAACTCCCCTAGGAGGAAGATTTTTCTTTGTGCATTCGGAGGCAATCAGCTGAGAGTAAGCATGGGAATGGTAAAGCTTTAGGAGAGAAATGAAGTTTCAAAACTGTGATTATGTGGAATGAGAGGAGGAAAAGTTAAAATCATCAACTCCAGCTGGGACTAGAATCATAATAGCTAACTGTTCTAGTTAACATTTACTGATTCATTGCATATTTATGATATGCTAAGCACTTTGCATGTATAATTTTATTTAAACTTCACTATAGCCATATAAAATAGATACTATTTTTCTTGCCATTTTTCAGATAGGGAAACTAGTTGAGAAATTTGCACAAGATAATACAGGTAGAAAAGGACAGAGCTGGAATTCATAGAAACCATAAACCTTTGAATTATGAGCATACACAATTGTATGATTTTCTCCATCAGTTGCCCATATACTGGACAAAGAAGAACAGTTTTACTGGCTTTACTGGTTAAAGAGAACAGAAAAGCAAGGGGGCATGGGAAGAGAGTTGTTCTCAGCTTTCTGGAATACTTATTTAAGACCAGAATGAAAAATGGGACCAATTGAACCATTTCTACCACTATGAAAACCCTGGGTCAAATATTACCATTGCCACCACCAAGAATAACGAAGTATTATGAATAACCAAAAGTGTGACAGACACCAAGAATGAAGACTGTAATCATAGTTCCCTCACTTTAAGCTCCTGAAACTGCTTTACTATTTTGTCTTCGTAGAACATTATTTTTACCCAAAAATTAGTCTAAGAAAACAGGCAAATGACCACCAGCTGTCAGACTATAGATAGGGGTCAGTTAAGAAGCGGTGGTGGTATTTGTTTCTGGGTATGGGGTGATGTCTCAGAGGGCTGGGCTACAAGTGTCTGAAACTCCACCGTTAGTGGGAGTAGAAAGGAGACAGTGAGTGCACTGTCTGTTGGCCAGTGGTCCAGGATGGGTCCTGCCAGGCTCTGTCACATTGTTGTCCTGAGTCGGTAAGCGGATTCAGTATTTTTTGAACTCCTTACACTCTCAGCCTGACCACCTTCATGATGGCAAAACTCCTGGCAACAATATTCTTTCTATTACATAAGTCACCTCTTAGCTTGTTTAATGCTTAAAAAAATAAAGTTTATTACAGCTATTACTGTGGTGGTTTTAATGGCTAGACCCAAACGCAAGTCTGATGATAAGGATGAAGGAAAAAGGGACATACTTGCTAATATCACACATGGCAGTTTTAAAACATGCCCTCAAAATTCTGAGGTGGGAGTCTATGTCATTTACATGTGAATTGGTTGAATTTGTAACTACAGTTATAGCCCAGGTGATGATCTCTGAGTCCAGGTCAAAAAAAGCTGTGCAACTTCTACCTGGGCTTCTTGGAATTCTCTAGTACGCTCTCACTTAGAACCCAGTCTCCATGCTATGAGAAGCTGAAAGCATATGGAAAATGACTTGTAGGTACTCTGTTCAATGGCTCTAATTGAGCTAATCTTCAAGACATCTCAACCCAGGCACCAGACATGTGAGTGAAGAAGCCGTCTTAGAAGTGGCTCACCTTTTGTCAGGTGTGCCTCCTTTCAGCCATGCAAATCTTTCAGGCTGAGTCCCCAGACATTGCAAAACAGGGAAAACTGTCCCAACTGTGCCCTTTCATAATTCTTGACCCACAGAAGCTGTGAGCTTAACCAAACGGTCATTGTTTTATGTTACTAAATTAACAAAATTTTGTTTCACTGAAAAGATAATTGGAAAACACACCAAATAATCAAATTCTCGCATGTAAACATCACAGCATGTCTAGCATGTTACAAAAATCACTATCACATCATTGCTATGCGCATCCGGAGGCAAGAGTTGCCTTGGCTATTGGCTCCTAGAGAAGTAGAGGTTCTGAGAGTCAGAATCCCAACTGATGAGAAAACTGTCACCACTGGCCCAACATTTCCAGTGAAATTGGAGAGAAGATACATCAGCACAACCAAGGGATAAGGATGGTTCCTACTATTATTATAATTCTTATAATAATGATATTATACATCTTTTTTCACTGCAGTGTGCTGATTTGGGGCTATTTCTATATCTTATTCCATTTGCACTCGAGTCATTGAATGTTTGGGGTACATAGTCTTTTGGGGCTATTTCTATGTCTTCTTATTCTATCCACGCTTGAGTCTTTGAGTGTTTGGGGAGCATAACGCTATCAATATTTAGAACAGTATCTACGTGCCCAATGGCGACACGAAGCACAAGAATGGTCATATCCTGACCCAAAGCAAATACGGAGTCAAATAGCTCACATTCTTGGTTTCTCCTCAGAGACCATCGGGAATACAATTTATGAAACCCAAAGGAACTCTCCAGTTCCTGGGATGATTAGACCTGGGAAAGCTGACATTGAAAATTGTTCTGGACGGTAGGATATTTCTATTTCCAGAACTTTTAAGATGTTATAGCCAGAGTGAGCTGTGTATTGAAAAAAATGTGCAAGGGAAGTCCAGTTTCTGCAATCGTATCAGTATCAAAGTTGTCTTTTTTACAGTTTCTGGCTGATATTTTATTGAATGACTTCTGGGTGAGATTTCACTTTTTTTAAGACCCTAAAAACTAAGAAAGTGGGTACTAATTTGGGCATTGTTATATGTAAGTTGTTTGTGTTAGTCTTTGGGTTAAGTAAGCCTTTTTGTTTAATCCGACAATGAGTTATATCCTCCAATATTTGGTAGCTTATTTCCTAAGAATCATTCAGTATTATTGGATAAAATAATTGTTTTTATGTAATGTTGCTACAGTCTAATGCTGATATATCATTAATAATACAAGTAAATAAATAGTAAACAGTCCGATCTCAGGTCACATTTTTTGAAAGAAGACTTCTGTGAGTAAACAACATGTAAAGTAAACATTTACATTATCTACAATCAAAACATTTTCAGGAATTATAATTGCTTCACCATCTAGAGTTCTTCCTACAATTACAGAAATTATAAAGTTTTCCATACATTAAGTTAATTTAGGGAAAAGAAACCATTGCATCTTCTGATGAACCCTCATGAACTGCAACTTTTTTTCTAAAAACAAAGATGGACCAGTGAAGTAGGCATAACTCTTGGTTTCCTGTTTAGAGCCTGTTTAGGGTGGGTGACTGAGAAGATATTCCTCCTTCCATTGTGAGAGGTGGCCATGTATCACACTTTGCTCTAAGTGGCTCAAATTTACATCTGTTCTCCTGACATATTTATTATTGGAACCCCATTCTACTCTCAAAAGTATTCTGGTTCAATGATAAATTATATGGTCGTTCCACTTACAAGTCTAGGGGAAAAGCCCTACTTGGTACAGATTCCCTCTGTTCATATGAATCACTGGCCACAACATAGAATCCTGTGTCCAATTTCCTCCGTTACGTATAAAACAGAATCCATTAAATCTATATTCCCCTTGGTTTTCACTATAAAACCAAATTACCTGCAATTAAATCCCAGTTTGTTTCATTTGTATGGAATAAATACCTGTGACATTTACTGAACGTCTTTTGAGATTGGTTTAGATTTTGCAAACATGTTATTTGCAATCATTAAAGGCTTAATTTAAACATAGTACACTAGGATGGACTAAATAATGTTTTCCACAAGAATTTCTTCATTTCAACCAGACTGAAAGGCTAAATGCAGTGTACAGGGAAGAATACAGACTCGGGGTCTAGAGCTCTATGTTTAAGTCCATACTCTGTCCCCTGTATGTACAAGGGCAATACATTATGGTTTGTCCAAGATTGTCCCAATTTATATCTGCTCTCCAGTGTAGTTATTAAGAGCACCCCTTTCCATTCTGGTTTGGAAGATAAATGATATGTTCATGCTACTTATAAGCCATGTAGAATCAGGCAAATAACTAACCACTTTGTGTCTCCATCCTTTGTTTGCCTAAAAACACCCATTCCAGAGAGTTACTTAGAGGAGTAAATGAGAGTGCAAACATGAAAGAGCTTTAACAACCCAATAACGGAGCAAGTGGGATGTATTAGATAAGCTTCCTATTTTTCATATTCTGTCCTACCAAGATCAAGGGTTTATGGACTTGCCCTGGCTGAGCCTGATTCTTGCTTTTGGGTGCAGTAATGGCACGTTCTATCAAGGGCCCAGCCAGCTCAGTAAGAGAAGCAGCGCCCCTTTCGTTTTACTCTGGCGAGATGCTCTAGTAATCCTGTGTATGCCACACTCCTGATTCCTAAACTTTCTGCATATTCTATTTACCTTCTAGAATATTGCCTTTTTGCTCTCAGCGTTCACATTCTTAGTTAAAGTTTGATCTCACATCACATCTTTTGAAAGAAGACTTCTGTGAGTACGTTTAAGTTGGGGGTACCAGCTAAGATTCTGGCCAATTAAATTTGGGTGCAAAAAACAATAGGTAGAACGCAAAGTTTAATGAACAATTTATCAATTTGGGAATGCACATGAAGCCACAATGCAGAGTTCTGATAAGCTGAATTAGCACTAGAATGGGTGGGGAATTCTATTTTCTACTCCAGATCTAGATTTTAAAACTCACATACTTAGGTGTGCCTAGGAAGAGAAGAGAGAAGAGAGGGTGACTTGGCCTTCAGAGCAGATTCTGAGCTCACCGCTTAGAATATAACCTCCAGTCTTCTCCCACTTGAAATTATTCAAGGATGACAAATTCTTTCATCCAACATCAATTACTCCCTTCTTTAAAAACCAATTATACTTAGAGGCAATGCTGAATAGTTAAATGAATTGTTCTCTGGTGTTTCATGTGGGTTAGTTTTTAAACTGGTGTTATCAGTGTCTGACATCACCAATTGGTTCTTCACTTCTGTATCTCTGAGAGAATCTAGGATAAACTGAACTCCTACTAGATAATCTATTAGAGTTATTGGCTGAATGATTGAGTTGCAGGTTTAAAAAAGAAATGTTTGGGGTAAAATGACCTTTTCTAGTTTGATAAGATCACATGGTGGGACTGTTCTCTAATGCTGAAAATATCTCTGCCACATTACTGCTGTAAAGCCCCCCCCACAACTCCTCATAAGGAGGGAGAGATGACATTAGCCAACATTTCACCAACCTTTTTGCTCCTGAAAATATCAGAAGAGAAGAAGTGTGGAGATTCATCCTAAATACCTGGGGCAGAGACCAGCTGCTGGTCAACAAACTCATCTCCTCTTTCCCCGTACCTGCAGCTAAACCTTATTTCCAGCTTGCCTTGCAGGTGTGTTCATGTATCTGGGTGTTGGGCAACAGAATATTGATAGATGTCATGTGGGCCAGTTCTTGGCCTGGCACAGAGAAATCTCCCACACATAATCTTTCATATTCTTTCTGTTTTGCCTGGTCGGTATCAAAAAGCCCCACAAGGAAATGCAGAGAGCCCTGAATTATAGGGTTTTTATTG
Source organism: Eidolon dupreanum (assembly GCA_028627145.1). Lineage (NCBI taxonomy): Eukaryota > Metazoa > Chordata > Mammalia > Chiroptera > Pteropodidae > Eidolon > Eidolon dupreanum. The sequence goes on from CM053502.1 coordinate 161,308,555, forward strand.
TGAGTCCGATTCCCTAATAAGTGCTTGGAGGAGAAGTACTCAAGATGGAGTACTACCATTAGACTGAGAGAAAAATACGCTTTTATTATCTTGATGATATTTGAGGTTTACTTATTATTATTACTGGAGTTGTTGATGTTTGTATTAGTGCTTTTTGATCTTAGAGTAATCAAGAGATTATATTATTGACAAGTGACAGTAAGAATCATTTGATTGTAAGATTTATCTGGATTTCAGAGAGATTAAAAATATGCACCTAGAACAGAACAAGTAGGATAGTTTAGTGTTCCAATGTGGAATTTTCATACTGTTGCTTTGAAGAATAGAAAGTAGAAAAACTACTATTTGATAATCAAAATGTAAGCTCCTAGAGGACTTAAAATTTATCTGCTTCATTCACTCTTATATCTCTAATATCTAGACTGTCACCTGGCACATCGTAGAAACTCAGTAAAATTTTTCTAATGAGGGACCAATGTCCACATTTAAGAACCAAAATGCAACTTATTAATTCGTGATGAGAAATCTAATTTGAATATGCTGCCTGCAGCATTGAGGTCTGAGTGAGGCGTAAATTCTCGATCTGCAGTTAAGCTTCATGGGAAAGTGAACAATAGTGAGAAGCATGGACTCAGAACCTAGAGTTGTTTTGATGAGTTGTGCGTTTAATGGCCTCATGGTATGATGCATATTAGCAGGGCTTCCGAAATGTGTGGGAGGCAAGTACGTGGAGGCAGAGAGCTCACCTTATTATGCAGACTCCTGAAGAGCTGCTGCAAGACTTGAAAAGCTGAGTTTATTAATTTATTTGAATTATGGTCTTCAGTGTTAAAAAATCTATAAAGCTGTTTGTTCTATTTGGTTCTAAATAATTGCAAGTGGATGCTTAGTTCCTGATGATTAACTTTTAGGTTTCTGTGAAGATGTCTCTGTGACTAGGAGAGGAACACAAACCATGTCAAGAGCTTGTCCTGCTCAGACATACCTTGATTTGGCCCTTTGCATCAGGACATTAAGCTGGGACTGTGTCCAACCCCTTGCTGGATCCCCGCTGCCGAGTATCGCACCTTGCACAGAGCTGGTGTTCAATGCATATTTCATGAATAAGCTGTAACCGTTATTTAAAATGGCTGAATAGACAATCCAAAGCTAAAAACTGCATTAATTTCTATCTGGAGTTGGAAAATAATATTAACCCCATTTTTTGAGACACTTAACATGTATTACTTTGTCTAATGTAAAAGAAAGCACTAACATTATCTCTATAAGAGAAGAAGTTGAAACTCAGAAAGACAAGCCATTTCCATAAAGTCACAAAGTGACGGAGCTCAGGTATAAACTCGGGTTGCATCCCAGCGTAAGCGTTTTTAACCACCATGCCTAGTGAGAAAGACTGCACTTTGAGCAATGAAATAGCCTAAAAGTTCTGACATGACAGCTCCAGTTGGGGACACTCTTACCTTCTTGGTGGAGGGGCTTGACCTCAAACCAGTGAGTAAATAATATTTTTTGAGGAAAAAATAATTCCATTTGAGCTGCTGTACTATTTCAGGCACCAGAGTCATCTGTGATTCCAGATGTGAGAGAACTCGGAGAGATCAGCCCAATGCCACCTATTACTTCCACTGCTGAAGGTCCTCAGTTAACTCTAGATACCAGTTCATGCAGCATTATACGCTGCTTGAAGTGACCAAAACATTTGCAAGGACATACACTTCTTAGAGGTGCTAGAGGTACATGTTTCTGGGAAAGGAGAAGATTGCAAAGTCATCATCCTTTAAATGATAACAAATTACTCATAGTTTTTCTTTTAATCTGAATGAAAAACAAACACATTTTTGCCTTCTGGAAAAACAGAACTAGGAGTTATGTTTCAAAATAAACAACTCTGATCTATTCTATGCACTGTTTATTTTGATTTGAACCCTTACAATTTGTTTTTCTTCCAGGGAGTTGGAGTGGCAAAGGGTTTGTCACCCCCATTCTCCCTTCCATATATTCTCACCCAATGTTACACTTATCCACAGCATTATGCTAGTCACACATTGAAGTGATTTTATGTGTTGTAATAATATATTTCATGTTTCAGATTGGCCAGCAAGCATATAATCTCTATTTTATTGGGTGCTAGGAACTCAACTTGGTGAGATCACTTTCAGAAAATTATTTGTTAGGCGTCAGTTTCTGTAACAGTAGAGTTTACACTGTTGTTTGTAGAAACCATGAGTGCACTGCTCATTGTTCTTCAAATGCTGGTCAGAAACCAGGAGAGTTTTATAAACATGGGGATTCTACCCAGAAATTTTCAGGGAGGTACAAGACCAATTAGGGCCTCTGATTACTGCACAGCAGTGGGGTATCCGAGAAAACCTAAGTGCAAGACAATGAAATGCTTCTATGATAATTTTTGGCCTAAACAATGAAGGCGACAAAATATAGCTAAAGAATTAAAAGTCAATGTCCTTTGCTAGTGTCATACCTTTATCTATAATGATATATATTTGTTATTAACCTCTCTGATTGTTGAGGTGGTGTTCAGAAGTAACAAGTATCTCACATGAAATATTGAGATAATAACGGACATAGGTTTGAAACTACAATCTCAACCTGGGCATGCAAGATTTGTTACATTTTTTTATTGTGAAATAAAGTCTACCCTGAGCCCCAAGTTTGTCAGGCTGGTGAGAATCTGCCCATCAGTAGGAAATAGGAAGATTCTATTTGATCAGAAAACAACCATGTGCCAATGGTAACACCAAAAATAACAGAAAACCCTATCTTCATGTTGATCTCTCTGGTTTTCTGTAAAAATGCAACTGTCCCAGCTTTGAGGTCCTTAAAATTCACTGTCTCTGTGGCTTCCATGCCTCATTTGGACAAGGGAATGTGCTAATGCCTTCTCTGATGTGCTCATTGGAAAAGACGTGTTCTATTTGCTTTCTGATCCTGATGTTCTTTTATTCCTCTGTCAGGAGGTGGGTTTATTCTATAGCTAATTAAAGTTAGCTTCTGGGCCCCTCACTTCCCAGAGGCCCATCTGAGGCAAAGTGTTCACATGGTCATATATTTTTGCAAAATTTTTAAAACTAAAATATTTTAACCATGATCAGTGAAGACTACTGTCTCCACTCTGATTTTTTGTCATGTTAGGTGGCTTTGGTGTTTTCTGGCATTTTGGTCGTCACACTAAATGGAAGTTGAGTTGAGGAAATGTTTTGTTTGTTTAGATCATATTCAATGCCTTCTATGTACGATTATGTTATTGCTGGATATAGTGTAGTATAGGAATTGGCTTCCTGGATTCCTCCTATGACTCACTCAGTATTGTAAAGCAATGGCGTGAGAGCAGAGGTTGGTTGTGAAACAACCCAAGGCACTAGAAATATGTGAGTAGTGGAGGAGAAATGAGGTTTGACAAGTTTGGGGCCAGAACCTAATCTTTGGGAAATTCCTTCTGTCATTAGGTGTTTGGTGTTGAAGCATTTCCCCCTGACACCTAGCCAGGACATTCTCTGTAAGAAAATACACATGTCGATGCATTATGTGCAATTATAAATGTAACACACAATTTTCTTTTTAAAGTGAAAATCATGAAAAACATTATTAGAATTTCTGAATTTGCAGAGCATAAACCTCTAATATAAACATGTTTTATGCATCTTAATCTATTCTCATCTTGTCCTATCTGAAGCATATTGTCCCGAAGTCGTCTGGAGGTTCTGTATGAACTGGCATACAAATTACCACCAACACAACAAAGCATCCTGAAGAAACAGGTGGTCCACTGAGAGAACTCCTACACATATTAATTAATATGTGAATGTTTTTAATATTAAAAATATTATTACACAACTATGTAGCTCATTACAACATGAGAGCAGACTACTAATAAATCTAAATAGTTTTGTGTGCTTTGACTTCAGATTAATTCTGTACATTGTTATTCAGAATTAATTGTATATAAATTTAGATACCGTGTGTTGGGAAAGTTTCCTGAGATGTACTAGAACTGACCTCCAAAGGAAGATAGGGCCGAGAGACTATAAAGAAAGGTGCTGACAACTCCAGAATTAAATAAAGAGTTTATTAAATGTATTTACAGACAGAAGAAGAGTCTTGGGCCTCAGCAAGAAAGTGGATTTCTGGGCCCAAAAGAGAATGAGGTCTTGTATATAGAGCCTACAGGAACACAGGCAGCTTGTAGCCAAAAGACATTTGCTTGTTAAGAGCTGTAGGTTCCAAAGCAGTAGACAATATAGTTGTCTTACTTATCTGTGTCAGAACATTCCTTTCAGGTGATACAGGCCCAGCTCTCCTGGGATGAGCTGGCAGTCATGGAGAGCAATTGATTCTTAAGGTGATGTTGGTCACATCAAGCACTAGAAACCGTTTTGCCTAATATATGGGAAGAGAATTATCTAGTGGAAGCCAAAAAGACAATGACAATTTTGGCAAAAAATAATTTGGCAAGAAAAGGCAAAATTTAGAACATCAAAAGCTCTCATTGTAACTGAACCTAAAGATTTGTATGATCAACAGAGCATATGGGAATTTCAACAGCTTTACTGGGAAAATTCATTGATTTTGATAAGTGCCATTCTTGTCCTGATAAATTTGCTTCAGCACTGCTTAATAAAAGAAAGTTATTTTCATCTCCAAATCATGATGCCAGTAATATTTACAGAGAAATAAACAGAATGTACAATAGATAGTAGAAATATTTTAAGTAGATGTTACGAACAACAGTAGCAACAACAAAAAGAACAATGTTCAAACTATTATGAGATTGCAGCTAGTGAATCCAAGATAAGATGCTATATGTATTGTACAATTTATAAAGTTTTTAATAAGGCAGACATAACCTCCTGAAAGTCAGGAGGACTCCACAGACAAGAAGATACTTGAATAACACATCAATCAAATACAAATGAACAAGATGTACATCTTAAAGAATAGACAAGGGAGAACATTTAGTTTTATTGTTAATGTTTAGTATTTTTAAGCATTCTAAAGAGTAATTATGCCTATTAAGTTTCTAAGTGAACAGGGTTTGCCCTTCAGAAGATACTGTCAAAAGTGGTGCTCTTTAAATAATAAGTACTGAAATAATGGGAATTATTGAACAAATCACTACATTTGATTCACTTTTGTATGAACACATTAAAAAATGTCAAAATGAAATTGTAAATGTGACTTAATTATCCCAAATCATTTTTCAGAATTAAATAATGGGAAAATGTGTAAAAGTTTATGTTAAATAAGTAAACCAGATACCAAATATTATTACTTTATTGTCGAGGCTACACTAAATGTGATTAGTTGGCCATTATTATATGTTACTGTTCTCACTGAAACTCTATGAATAACTTTTAATTTTTTTGCCAGACCAAAATTCTCTCTTTGGGAGAGGAAGTGACAAACAGAAGTAATGAATATGCCCCCCGGATTGCTTAATAATCTAATTAATGAAGAGGAGTGACTCATATGAACACATTGGAAAAGGATTTAAATTTCTTGCTGTTTTGACAAGAAATTGTGACTTTAATGATCATATTATAAATGCATAATACAACACTACAATAAAGACACTTATGACAAACTGGTCAATGGATGTCATCAATTGAAAGAGGATTTAAGGGGTCACAGCAAAAAATAACTTGAAATGACCTGAATTCTTTCAGCTCATATATAATAGAAACTTGATAGAGGTTTTCCTGAATTTGACAATCATTTTAAAAATTTACATATTATCAAAAGGAGTTGTAAAGCTGAAAGAAACTTTTCTAAACTTTAAGTAATTAAAGATAATAATATACCAAAATTCAATCTACCATGCTGGAATGACTTAATTATCTACTTTTCCTATAGAAAATGCACAATTTTCATGAAGAAATCATTGAAGAGTATGTTGCTGAAAAATATAAGCAAAAGCAGTATCATATGCATGTGTAGGGCAGTTCACCAATAAAAATAGTGTATTTATGGATTTCTGTTATTTTCTGTTTTTTAATACTTTTAAAATTTGTAATTTATTGTGACTTCTCCTAAATTTGTTTTTTTTTTATCTAATTTTGTATTCATAATTTTTCATTTTTAAAGAGAAGACCCCTCAGATTGTACACGCTTCAGATCCATGAAACCTTTTATCTGTTCCTCTCATCTTAAACTTCATTCTAGTTTGGGAAGATCTCTTTTGTCACTCCTCAGACCTCTCTTCCTTTTTACCTGGCACCAGTTGTGGTGTATACTTTAGCTGAGAAAGTCAGAAGGCAACTTTTGCTTTAGGAGCAATCACATGTTTCTCTCCTACAGCCCTGAAGCCCAACAGAGAAGTAGGATGTGAAAGAGGGAGGTGAGGAAAATGTTGAGAGACCAAAGCAACAACTATACCTCCATCTAGAATCCTGCCACACTTTAACTGCTAATCAGCACACCTGCCCCTTGCTGTGCCAGCCCCCCTCTCTTGTCATGCCCCACTGCAGTCAGAATAATCTCACAAGCAAAAATTAAAGCAACAAATGAGTGTCGCTTGATCATGTGACTCTTGCTAATTTATTTATTGGGCATTTGCTCTGGTCCGAACAACTATGCACTGTCCACAGGTGGAGTTTTTAAAGGGTCTTGGGACTTTAAAGAAGGACCTTAGGCTGTGTGTGGAGGTTAGAGGTCAGGGGTCAGGATAGACTCCTGGACAGCTGTGTTGTTTGCTACTTTGTATACTGGACTTGAGCATAAGATATTTTTTTCAAGAATGTGTCTGTGTTTAAAAGGATTTAGAATATTATTAGCCTTTAAGGAATTTTAAACTCAGGACTTGCAAGATTCCTCAAGATCTAGCCTGTCGCCTTTTCCCAGATCATTGCCTGCAAAACATGCATTCTCTGTTCTAGCGTCAGAGAACCTCTTTTCTTTTCTCAAACATGCCAAGTGCATACCACCTCCACGCCTTGCACATGCTCATCCCTTCGTCGTCCAGGAGCACCTTCCCTTCCTGTTGGAGAAACAAACTCCTTTCACCCTGTCTCAGCTTAAAGGCCACCTCTACTCAGTGGCGGCTCTCTTGACCCCATTCACATTTTTTCTTTCCCTCAAGCAAACCCATGTAATGAGTTCTTTATTTGCATCAATTTCATCACAGGACTTTGACGTTATCATAATTATTTGTCTGGTTTGCTCATTATGAGTTTTCTAACAGCATTTAATCTTCTTAAACTTGTAGCTTTGAGACCTACCTTGGGTCTTGGTAACAGAGCTGGTACTTGGGGAAAAAATATTAAATGAAGAAAAGATAAAAAGTAAGCTAAACAGAATTATGCATACCAAGTCAAAGGAATACTTCCCTGAAAAGTCATTTTCTGAGCTACAAACCCCCAGTTTGTATTTGCAATAAACAAATGCATTGCCAGATACAACTCAACTTCAGTTTAAGAGATTGCTTCTTCCCATTGAAACGAGTGAGTTCAGAGGGTGTAGTTGCCTATTTCTTTCAACTATTTTTCCCCCCAACGCTTATCCCACTGTGGAAAATCTAACCTCCCTTCTTTTCAGGCATCTTAGGAAAATCCTTTTTCTCTTCTCTGTTGCATTTCTGAGACAATATCCTCAAACCACTGAACAGTGCAAGAATCATGTGCATATTGCATTTTTATCAAGAAAGACGAATGTTGCATTTAAAATATATTCATACAACAAATATTTATCAAGCACAGGCTGTACTATGTAATAGGGACTTAAAAGAGGCCAGGGAAGACAATGTCCCTGACAACATAGAACTTGTTGTCTAGTTGGAGATACAGGGTTAAAGAAATACTCATAATGAATAACTATACCAATTTCGAATCATTATCACTGAGATAAATGTATGACTGCCAGTCCAGGATGTCATGCCACTTTATAAGGAGGGCCTGCTTTCATTTGGATGATACCCTAGTTTGATGTGAAGATGAGTAAGGAATACCCAGGTGATATGGGGAAACTTGGTGGTGGGAAGCTTTAAAGACAGAAGCAACAGCATGTCCAGAGATTCTGAGCTCAGGGAAGACTGTAAAGACTGGGAAAGAGAGAAAAGTGTGAGACAAGAGCAGAGAGAGCTAGACAGAGAGTGGCTGTAGATGAAGTTCATTAACAGAGTAAAGTAACGAAGCATTGTGGTCAGCCTTGAAGCCCTTGACAGCATACAGACATGCTTTTTCAGATCGAATCTCTTCTGTTTTATTGCTTTTTCTGCAGTTTAGTTATGAATATAGACAAAATATTTTCTCTTTTTACCTTGAAATGTAGTGCGTTTTAGCCAAATTATGGGTTACTTAGGCATCTACAGATGCTCGAGGAACTCCAACCACATTGTGTTTGTTACTAGGGATAAAGCCTCCTGAAATCCAAACAGCCCACTTTCCCAGTTATTTTGAGGTACCCCTTTTCTAAGGTGGTGAGTGCCTGCTTTGCTGCACAGATTCCTTGTCTGTGATGACCACTGAGGGGTAAACGTTAAACTCATTCTGAAAGGCAAACGATAAGGCTCTTCTATCTGTCAAGGAAGTTGTGATTTTCATAATTTTATTGCTGAAGAAATAGTTGTCATGGCAATAATTTATGTAACTTTGAATAGCCACTGGATAAGTACTGCTAATGGTGTGCTTTCAATGCACCAGGAAAAGACTGCATAATGAGGATTTTGCTCAATGCTTTATTAGAGTTGGTGTATTTCTCTGGTTTTCCTGACATAATTAATCCAGTTTTCAGAACCTCAGATGATTTCTATACATGTTTATTTTAATCCCTCAGGATGTTCCATTATATCAGGCATTGTCCTTCTGCTTCTTTGTACTTTAGTCTCTGCTCAATTCCTTCAGTTTTGTGGGTTTGCAGGATGCACTTGTAGGATTTGAAACTTAGCAACTCCAAAATAATTGAACTGAATCCAAAAAATATTTTCGAGTGCCCATTATGAAAATGGCATAATGCTAGGCACTGCAGAGGATAGAATGGATTCTGAGGCACGTGCTAAAAAAAGTGTAGGAAGAAATGTGGATATAAATTCAACATTGCTTGACCTTATGTTTGATACAGAGTGTCATTGCTATGAATTAGAATTTGTGGCACATGCTACATGAGAGCGAGGTTGGTGTATGGGGACTGGAAGTCACGGGTGAGTTTTATATTCTTTTCTGGTCTATTTTCTTAGTGTTGTCCTTAAAAAGAGGGCAGCATAATGGAGTTGAGGAATGTAGAAAGAGATCTGGGATGCCTCCATTTAAGTATATTTCTTATCTTTTCTGTGACTCGTTTCCTCTCTGTAGAAAGGCATTATACAACTATTTTCTTTAGAGATTCATTTTGAAGTCTAAACGAGGTAGCATACACAAAGTACTTAAAGTTGTGATAGCATATGCTAAGCAATTAATAATAATACATTATTTACATCATTATCATTAAAGGTGGTCTTAGGCACATCCTACACATCCTGGTTCCTTGGCTTGGTCCAACTTAGTTTTTCTAATCAATAAATTGTCTAGTTCAGAGAGATGGACACATTCATCCATCCATCCATCCATCCATCCATCCAGTAATCATTTATTCAATAAATGTAAGTTGGGAGTCACAGGTTTAGATGCTGGCGATACAGTAATGAATAAACATAGTATGTAAGAGAAACAGCAAAATCAGTAGTTGTAGTTGTTTTAGTTTTCATGGAGCAGTAACATTGTAAAAATACATTTAGAGACTGGCATTGAGTTGTCAACATTTTATTTTGCCAAGTAAGAATGTTAAAAAAAGAGTCAATTTCATTTTGTTTCACCATATTTTGATACCTAAATAATAGGAAGAACATAATGTCAGAATAAATGAGTCCATAAAATTGAATAAATGTAGTATTGGGAAAAAGAACTGACTATGTTTACCTGGCACATAGTAGGTGCTTGATGACTGTTGAAAGACCATACCATTTCCTTATTTTCTTCAGGCTTCTGCAGACCAATGAAACTTTGATGACAGACCAGATTTCAGGAATGTGGAAGAAAATGGGCTTCTGGTTGTACATTTTAATTAGACTCTGCAGACACCTTTTATTTCATGCATCTTCAAGGAGAAAACTAGATGCAAAAGTGTAATATTATCTGATTTACAGTAGGCAGTGAATGATGTTCAATAAAAAGGGTTATCTAGAATAAGGCTTAGCATGCTCTTTCATAAATTACAGGAATTAATTTTATTTCATAAATCAAACATTTTATGAGCTTTGTGATCTTTATATGCTTTGTGATTGAAGGTTATATTCCTGAGAGTTTAAACAGAAACTTCATGGTTAACAGTTAAATATTTCAGGAAGCACACTGCTCAGCTCACTCTCAGTAGAGATAAAGAGACAGGACCAATAGAGGTAGAAATTGAGGGACCTTTTGTTCCCAGGGACCATCTTTCATCAGTGCCCTTTGTTCACCGTGATCCTTTTTTCAAGGAATGTTACTATTTTCTCACCTTTTATCCTTTATCTTTCCAGCACACAACTATAATAGACTTATGCCAGCAGGATGCTTCCTCCCAAGGCTTATTAGATATCATCGGGTGCTATATTTTCTCTTAATTTTAACCAAGGCTGAACAATTCTGTTTCCTTAATAGTTTTATTTCCATAGGAACCACTGACCAAGAAGTGGCTGTAATCCAACTGATTTTTTTTTAAGATTGAAAGTAACATTTCTTTACATGGAATATGAGCCATTTATCTAAAATGAGGATGACTTTGTGCTTTTGAAAAGCGCCAGAATTTTAAGGACAGCAAATTAGCGTGGGTACTGCAAATTGAAAGTGTGTACCTCTCTGCCTGTGATTGTCCTTAGAAACTTGGATTCTGTGGGGCTGGAAGAGGGAGTAGGGTAGATTTTTTTTTTTTTTTTGAAGACATCAGATAACAGACCAGAGGAATGAAGAGTCACATTTCCTGGAATCAGAGAGTCTTATTTCAAGGCCTCTCTCACATAAACATCAATAGATGTGAGATGACGCTACTACTGGAAGTCTACCTCAGCTTCTTTGGAATACAGAGATCAAATTATTTCCGGTAAATGGCACTATGATCATTTGAATTTTTTATTTTGATTTTTTTCCATCTTCCTATGGTGAAAATAAATTACTTCTCTAATCTCTGAAAAAGAGTGTTAGTATGCTTTTTCAAACCAAAGGTCAAGTAATATAAGTAAAAGACCTAAAGTTCTTGAAGAGTAATTCACATTTTTGTTCAAAATGTTAAACTGTATTCTAGAGAATTCTAATGTGTTTGGTTATTTGTTTTATTAGCTTATGTCAATAAAAAAGGAGTAACTGAAGGAGGGTAAAAAATTTGCATTTGCATTTGCAAAAGCACCAATAGAAATTTAAGAAAAATAAAACTGACAGCAAGAAAAATGGCAAAGTATTCTAAATCTAAACATAAATATTTTGAACATAAAAAAATTCCAATCTATTCTGTTGAGTGTTGGGGCATAAATTTTGTGTTCCTTGATTCTCCCTCCCCACAAAAGTAACATTATAGTTTGTTCCTTTGAATTAAAAAGACAAGGACATATGTAATGTGTTCAAATGTTTTTTTTCTTTTAAAAATATTATTAAATATTTAAGGGAAAACTGTTATTATATGGGTAGTTCATTTCTTTGCCCAGGAGATTATATTAAATGCAACATGTTTGCAAGAGAGACAAAATTATGAATGAATTTATCCCAACCCTTTCCAAAAACCTTCTCCAGCCCCATCTACAATCAATCTACAATCATGTTTCTACTTAGTAGCTAAGGAGAATTAAAAAAAAAAAAAAGGTACCAGACTTAACCCACAGGCCTATTTTACACTTTCTGAAGAAGCAAATCTAGAACACTTGTTTCCTTTCCATGGTGACATCCTTTAGACACTAAAGGAAAGGCAGGATTTATGTGCTCTGGATGGTGATCAAGTGGACTCTAGTAGTCATTTTATAAAGTACTATGCATGAGCTTCCTCAGGGTATTTTCTAAGACATCATCCTGGTTTACAGTATTTCTACATCTGAGTAGATTTGTGTTTTGTTCTTTCTCAAATTAGGTCATCTTGTCCCCAACATATGGTCAGGGACTGTAGCCTCCCTTTCCATGGCCTGATCATTCCAGCACTTATTGATCTCTGTGTTTTCTAAACTTCTGGAATATTTGTCATTTATCTCACAGAATCTAATCCTTTGTTAACCACTGGCTTCCATTACTGCTTTTTTCTATGTTGCTCTTCATAGCCCTGAGATTGGGCCAGATTAGAAATGACACAAAGCTAGTTCATATCACTTCTGTGTCACCTGCATAGCCTAGCTGTGCACATAGCTGTCACTCAGTAAGTGTATGGTGATTAATTAATGTATTAATATTTAAGTTATTAAGAGGAAATATAATGAGACCTAAGGACATACGTGATATTCATATTGTTATATTTTGAATATATTTATATACTGATACCACATTTTGAATAAAAATCAATTTAATATGGCTAAATATATCTATTTACTTTCTATTTAGATGATTTACTTGAAATTTCCCCAACTGACTTTTGGTACAGAAGTTAGGGAATACATTGGTTCTTATACTAATATGAGTAAACATCATGAAGCCCAAAGAAAGTTCTGTAAGTCCTCTATAGATTTGTATACTTTTAAACACTACACAAAGATGATCCTTTATGCTTTATTGCATATCTACATTCTGTAACAATTGTACCAGCTACCATCTCGTATCATTCCCATCCTAATAACAAGTTTTCAACACATGATTCAAAGGGCAGCAACAATTTCAGAGGTACATTTATACTTAATCTTGAGCTCAAGGCTTAGAGAACTATGGGTGAGAAAGGAATTAGTTATTTTTCTTAATTGTCAATTTTTGTGTGTGTGTGGAACTGTATGTTTGCAACATGCAATTAGCAATGGAGTTGGATGTTATAGCAGTATGAAATTATCTACTTGCCTAGTCTCAGTGTTTGTATTTATCTCATTGCATACCAATAATCAACAGTTTGCAAACTGGCATAGGGCCACAGACCACAATGAGAGTACTAGTTCAGGAGACATTAAGCCTAAAGCCATGATCTGCATTTGCCTTATTGTATTTCTGAATGTCTCTAGGAATCATGTGGTCTGTGGGAATCTCCAGGCCATGGAGAACAGCCTTTGTGGTCAAGACAGAAGTGGAATTCTAATTCTGTCTCTTCCACTTAGGAGCTGTGTGACCATAGGAGTCTTGTTTACCTTATTTGAGCCTCAGTTTCCTCATTTCTAAAATGGGGTGTGTTAGAGTTCTCCAGAAAAATAGAACCAATAGGAAATTTTGTATATGTGACTTTTTATATATAGCATTATATGTGTGTATATATTATAAAATGAAATTTATTATAAGGAATTGGCTCACATTATTATGGAGGCTGAGAAGTCCCATCATCTGCTGTCTGCTAGCTGGATTCCCAGGAGATATAATGATGTAGTTCAAAGGTCTGAGAGCCAGAGACCCAATGGAGGTAAATTCCTGTCTGAGTCCGAAGGTCGGAGAATCAGGAGTGAGGAGAGCAGTAGAAGATTAATATCCCATCTCAAGTATTCAGGTAGAGAGTGAATTTAACCATCCTCTCACTTTTTGTTCTATTTAGGCCCTCAACAGATTGAATGATGCTCATTCATATTGGGGAGGACCATCTGTTCTACTCAGTTCAAATGAAATATTAATCTCTTCTAGAAACACCCTCACAGACACAACCAGAAACTTTGTTTAACTAGATACCTGGGCGTCCTGTGGCTAGTCAAGTTGATACATAATAGTAACCTTTTTATTAATACATGATATAACTCTATTAGCCAGTCAGGATTCCACTAGGAAACAAACTTTGTAAATTTTTAAAGGAGAAGTTTAGTATTAAAATTATAAACAGAGGGTTAATATAATGAGGGATGGACTAATAGGAAGCAAGAAAATTCTAAAGAGTACAGAAATTGTAGTGGTAAGGAGCAGCCACCAGCCGGGGGCCAAGATAGAGCCCCCATGGAAAGGACCCCTGTAGGGCTGAGATTCAGACCTCATTGGAGAGAGCGTGAGTGGAGCAGAAGTCACTGTGGAGCCATGCTTATAGATCTTGCTGGAAATCTACTGTCTGAGGTGCCGGGGGGGATTTTCTGTGATGCTGCGTTGAGCAGCTGTGGGGCGAAGGGTTTTCAAGGAAAGTTTCCGGATGTGTAAACACAGGACTTTCTCAAATCCTGTTCTCTAGTTAGCATTCTGTCTTCTGTCAGGCACCCCAAGTCCAGTTGCACCCTACACTCCAGGAAGAAATAGGCCAAGTTTCTGGATAGAGTGTGGTAAATTCTTATCTCTTGAATTTTTTTTTTTTTTTTTTTGATGATGATTAGTCAGGGGAAGTGAGGAGAGAATAAGGAAAGCAATATGTTGAGGCCTGTCTCCAGGAGGAAATGGGGCTAATTTCCAGCAGTATTTTGAAAATGTAATTAGCTTGGTGGTTTCTAAGCTACATCCCAAAGGAAATATTAATTTGATATCTTTAGATTGCAAGAAATAGAAACCAATCCTTTCTAGCTTAAAGAAAAAGGAATTCATTGGAACGAAAATAGGGAAGCTCATGAGATTAAAGGAACATTTAAACAGCTCAGAGTTTAGAAGGGAAGGCCATTGTGCAACTCTGAAGTTTCAGAAGCAGAAACTAATCTTTTTTTTTTCTTCAACTCTTGCTATGACCTCAAATCCAATAAATGGCAGCCTCTAGTCCTCACCATTAGGCATAAGAGAGAGCTTCTTACTGACCAAGTTGAGGCAAGACTGATCCCTTGCCTGGATCCTTTGGTGATGGCCTAGGGTACAGGTGACACAGTATGACCAGTAGACACCCATACACATCTGAAGTGAGTATCAGTCTCAGAATTAGAAATACTGGCATCCTGTTGATCCAGGCAGCCAAGGAGAGAAAGCTGCACAGAGGAAAAATTTTACGAGTAGCCTGTCCTTGCTCATAAAATGTGTGAGGAGCTATCTGAGAACAACTGGCCTTGTTCTCTCAATTGATAGTGGGGCCTCATTTGGGAATCTTCAGTTTGTGGCACATTCATTTCCATCAGATAAAGCCTGGCAATAATGAACATCTTCCTGATAACTTATCGCTTTTTTCCAAGGAGCTGAAAATGTCAATTAAAGCAAAAGAATAAAAGATCTCAGTCCTAGAGGGGTTCTTTCCATGGGGGCTCTATCTTGGTCTCCTGGATAGTGGCTCTCCTTACCTCTACACTTTCTGTATTTTTTTTAGAGTTTTCTTCCTTCCTATTTGTCAATCCCTCATCATATTTATCTTCTGTTTATAATTTTTATTCTAAACTCTTTTAAAATTTTCCATGAATTTTCTGTGTTTATTGGTTTGTGAAACTGAGTGTGCAGTCCTTTGATACTGTGTCTTCTTGATAAAGTTTAGGATGAGGTGGGAACATATTGCACATTAAAGACAAGATATTACAACAAAGACAACTTCGTGTCTATGAAAGTCTAGGGCTTTTGTTTGCTTTACTAAAGTAGAGGCCACAGAGCAAGAAGCAGGTGTTCTCATTTCCTTTCCTCTTAGAGTCCCCACCAGATCCTTCACTTTGTTTACCTCCTTAATAAGGCAACCAGAGGGCTGGGATGACATTCTCTGTTTCACTCAAGCGCACAACTCAGAGTCCTGCTCCTAAATCTTCTCTCACTTGGAGTTCTGAGCATGGGGCCAGGGTAAATGACTGTATCTGAAAAATTCCCCAAAGCCCTCAAGGAAGCATAGAAGCATGGAGGGGTAGAAAGATCCTTTTTGCAGCAGAAGAAAATAGGAAACTGCATTAAACTAATAAGGATTCTGTGACTGGGAGCCTGCCACCCTGAATATGCCCATCCTTTCATTATTTCAAATAGTGAGTATTTGTTGTGGCCAAATCTGGGTTGGCTAGAGCTCTGTGATCAAATATTAGTCATGACAGAAGTGAAAGAAATGCTGAAGGGAGCTTTCAGGGAGCCTTACACACACACACACACACACACACACACGCATGCATGCACGCACGCATGCACAGTGTGATCACAGAGACAGATTGGAGTGATGTGGCCACAAGCTAAAGAATGCTGTTGCCACCAGCAGCTAGAAGATGAGTTTCAGCAAGAGTTGGAGACTTTAAGCAGAAATAATAGAGAAGATTCTCAAAATTTGAGGACTTTCAGTATTGAAAAAATCCAATGCTTTTGAACTCTAAATAGTAGTAATGAGAATGGAAAGACATTTGAATGAAGCTCCTCTGAATTTTTTTTTCTTTCAGTTAAACAGAGATCTTACTCTTACAACAGTGAACTCATTAAGGATACTTCCTTCCCACGAAGTCTATTTTCTGTGTGGCCTTGAAGAAGCCACCATTAAGATGAGAGAAGATGTAGGGGCAAGAAAGCAATGAAATTAAGCAGTGTTGACTAATATGTCTCAGGTTAAGCAGTGTTGACTAGTATGTCTCAGGTTTCTGGGACATGGAGCTGAATAGAAAAAAATTGGATTAGAAGCTTATTAAGTTTCTGAGGGAATTATATTGTCAAAGCCATCACAGGCCAGAACCAAAAAGAACCTGTGATTATAAATCAGCCTGAAGGCTCCCAAATTGCACAAGCAGGACATGGGCTGAAGAAATTGTGTAGCCCAAAAAGAGGGGACACTTCTCAGTGCCCAGATCAAAGGTAACCATGGAGGATAACAGATAAGAAGAAACTTCCAGGAAACAGAATCAGGGCCTATAAAGAGCTGTGGACAAGGGAGTTCCCCAAAGAGAATAGAAGTAGAATCAAAAAAAGAAACTTTTTCCACTAAGAAGGCAAGGGGGTGGGTCTTTATTATTTCTTCCTGGAAGGATTTCTTATTGCTGTAGACCCTAGTTGTTGCTAAGTTTTTTTCCATTCTTACCTTTACACAAAGGAAATTTTAATTGGACTTTGGGTCACTGGTTCATGGGGAGAGGCACTGGTCCCTGGCGGAGAACACCATACAGCACCAAGGGATCCGGGACTTGGTCACAGATGCAGTGACTTCATGGGACTTTGGGTTAACTTCCTTGTAGAGCCAGTGAATGTGTTTTATGTGTGGGGATAAAGGTGACCCAGAGGGGCAGGCTGTGCAGAGATTACTTGTGGTCCATAAATGTTTATGCTTCACCTTCCCTATTGTTGCTGGGAAATAGTGTCTGGCTAAGGGCCACTGTTACCAGCTTCACTTGCTTCAGGATGAAGTCATATGATCAGTAGTCACCAAGAAAATGTGAAAAGAAATGACGTGTATCTTTTCTAGTTTAAAAGTGCTCATGTCTTCTCTACCCTCTCTTTCCCCTTGTGTCTGGGTTCAGTGAACTCTGAGACCTTAGGAACTGGAAGAGCCCCAAGATGGCAGGAGTAAGGGCCTCTGAACTACTGCATAAGGGAAACCATTCATGAACCAAGAGTATCTGCATTGGGCTGTTATATGAGAGAGAAAGAAACAGATTTTATGTTAAGCTGCTATACTGTAGGATTTATTTATTATAGCATTTAGTATCACATTAATGCCTACCTCACACACACACACCACACATACATACACACACAGACCATATATTACTCACGACCACAAATACATTTATAAATCAAGCACATTTTCTTACACTCCATTGGCAGTCTCTCTGACTTCTGTGATGAACCAGCATACATGTCAGAAGGTCCCCAGATCCATAACCTCTTTGGACTCCTAAGGGCAAATTCACAGTTAGGAGAGCAAGTTCTTGATTAAGCAAAGACCGATGTTGCACTTTGGAGATTTACCCAAAATGCTTTGCTCTCTTGAGTCTTACCTTTTTTTGAAAGTCAGGAGCCCTTCTACTATACATGGAGATGGGTAGGTGAAGAAGTTGAATAGAAGGAATTAAAACTAGAATGGACTTTTAGATAATTATGTAGGCGGAGAAGTAAAACATTTTGGGAGATAACTACTGGTGGTAGAATGAAGTTTGAGAGAGAGAGACCTGCTAATTCCCTGTTCAGTGATCTTTCTACCTGACTGAACTTCTTCCCAATTTGACAACCACTTAAATCACATATCAGCGACAAATCAGGAACTCTAATAAGGCTTATTCCTAGAGGAAATTAAAACTATGATAACAATAAAGTTCAAAATTGCTTATAAACTCCATCATCTCACTATACATAGCCTCATAAATGATTAAATAGAAGGTGGTTATGGCCAAGAATAGGCACTCCCTAGACTCATTATGGGATTTACTATTTTCTAAAAAAGCATTTTCCAGCTTGCATCTTTAATATTTTATTTTTAACCTCATTATTTTTCTAAGTTCAAATAAATATTTTAAGTGTATCCTCTGCTCCTTCCTCCTTAAACTATGAGCAGATGGCCTTGCCCTATTAACAAGGATTCTGGAGACCATCAACATGAACTGTCTTAAAGCCTGGCTTCCTCCAAACCTGTCTGTACCCTTACCTTTTTCCATCTAACTTCAGAAGAATATTAATTCCTCCTACTACCTAACTGAAAATCCTTCATCTGTGCTCATGGTGTCATTTCTGTCTAGTTCTTCCTGGAGTTTGCATTATCAACTCTTCTCTCATTCTCGCTCTTAGATTCTCATCTCATCCCATAAACATGCTTACATCTCTTTAAAAACAATTCCCAAATTAAACCAATCAACTTTGAGCCCTCTACAGCTAATAGTTTATCTTCTTTCTTCCCTAGATTCTCCTCAAAGTCTTTGAGTTTTCCATACTCACTCTCTCTACCTCCTCATATCTTTCTTACTCCTTTCCTCGTAGCAGTATGATGTCTCTCCAAAAGTCACCAGTAACTTTCTGATTGCACAGGACTGGAATCACTTATTTCTGCCTCCTTTGACTTCTCCGGAGCATTCGATATTGGATTGCACTCCTCTCAGTTTTGACTCTCTTGGTCCTCCTTCTCCCTCTCTCACAGCACCTTCTCCATCTCCTCTACCACCTCCTGTCCCCTTGGGACTTAAAGTTTA
>CM053502.1:161328126-161352875 GCA_028627145.1 Eidolon dupreanum
CTTTTGGTTTCCATAATATTCTGTATTCACCTTTAACTTGGTGATGGATTATCATATTGCAGGGTAATTTTGTATTAACCATGAATCGCTTGAGGGAAAATACTTTGTATTCCCAGCACCTACAATAGTAAGTTGCACAAATGTGGCATTAAGAAATACTTGTGAAATGAATGACCATGCCCAGTGCTCCCATGGCACTTTATATAGCATTTTTCTCACTGCCTTGTCATTATTTCATTTATAGCTCTTTCTCTACTAGATTATGAAACATCCCTAACACTTACACCATTCTAGACACAAAATAAGTACTGTAGAAATGTTACCTGATGTTGTCTAATTTGGAAGTTTGTGTATATTTCAAAATACTGTTCAATGTAAGGATTTACTTCAGAGCTTAATATGAAGCAGGATATGTGACTTCTTACTATTTTAATGGTGACTGGAAGATGTAGATATTGGAAGAACCTGATACTAATTTTATATGGACTGTCTTCCTCTTCTTCAGTTATTTTAATTCAATTCTCTTGGTTTTTCAAGATTGTTTCTAACAAATGTAAGAAGTTGTGACAATCAGTGTCTTCCTAAGGGAAATAGAAGGAGTAAGGGGAATATAACAGAAGAAAGAAAAGGAAATAATGAGAAAAGAATGAAAGAAGGGAAAGAAGGAGAAGAGAAAGAAAAATGATAGACAAGTACAGGAAGGAGTGTTTACTCACCCACGGTTCTGATATTTATAAAAAATAAGGAAAAATTTAAAAGTGTTAATTACTTAAGTGTTTTATTTCATAAAACAGACTGAAAGGTATCCTTACATGTATTTAAAAACATATATTTAAATGCTCAAGCATGTGAAAGATTTGATTAACAGGTGTATTGGTCTAAAAGCATGTTTAACACAAATTTAACATTTATTAGAAGAAATGAAACTGTTCCACTTTCCCTATTGATTAGTATCACCCTTTATTATATACTACACTGAAGGGACACTACTGTGATGTTGAATAAAAGAAACATTAGCATTTCCAGCACAACTAAATGCATATTGGCAATACATGAGAATAACAATTTATGATGTGTTTTTTATCTATTCTATTTTTGTATTTTAACAAACTCCTTAATTTCACTGGTTAAATCTATTTCATCAGTTCTGAATTATTTTCTTGCGGGAAATAATTAAAGAAAAATAATCTCTATTAGGGGAAAAGTTCTCAGTAATATGAGTTACTCAAAGGAAAAATAATAAAGGATTCAATTCAATGAGGCAGCTACATTTCTAAATATATTTTCCATCTCTTCAATCAAGACAAGGGGCTTGCTTTTAAGAGGTTTATAATCTAATTGGGGAGACAAAGTGTACACATAAAAAAATGGGTGCACTATGGGGAATCCAAATGAATGGTCCAGACATTAAATGTTTCTGATTTTAGAGTCCACAATAGTGTCTGAAAGCTTGGGTGGCTGGGCCTTGAATTAATCTTCAAAGAAATGGGGCAATCTTCAACAAGGGAAGGAGGAAATGAGGAGTGACTGTAAATGAATATAGGGTTTCTTTTGGCAGTGAGGAAAATATTCTAAAATTGTGCTGACAGTTGCACATCTCTGTGAATACACTAAAAACCATTGAATTACACATTTCCAGTGGCTGAATTGTATAATATGTGAATTATATTTCCGTAAAGCTGCTATTTAAAAAAAAAATCAGCTATGATTTTGGCACTAGTTACAGAAACGGGGACCGCAGGAGCCATGGGTATTATCTCCCCTCCCCCTTTTCCGCTCTACGCTTTTTTGTAAAGGTAAGTGTGTGGTGCTTACTTCGCAATTTAGTTCCCAAGTCAGTAGACCAATGAGAAACTACATCCGAAAAAGGTGTGAATAACTGCGTAAAGCCTAGAATTCTTCAGTTATTGAGATGAAATAATGACTGATGGGACTTTGAGTCTCCTTTCTTTGAGGAGAGTGTGACTTCAACAAAGAATAGGTGCAACACATTTGATGAATGTTTGGTGGTGTCCCATGAGAGTAAAATGTGGTAGAAGGGCATGAATGGATGCAAAGTGCCCCAGCTTTGGCCTGTTTTGCTCTCAGATCCATTCTTCACTCTTCTCTGACTGCTCTGTGTAATCTCCCTGGGGTTGTGGTGGGGTGCGGTGACTTCTGCGGATTGCATTTTCCAGGTCGTGATGACTATTGGCTTCTGGTTTGGTTTGAGCAGTGGGAGGCACTAGTGGAGACTGGGGAATGAGAACTGAGGATCCAGGGTATTTCTCATTGTCTCTTTCTGCCTGGAGCAGCATCTTGGGCAATATCTGCATCTTTTCTATTGCTGTAGCTTCTGCCATGGTTGCAGATTCTTCTGGGTGATCTTAAATCTTGAGTGTTCTATCAAAACCTTCTCTCCCCACTCTTTTAGCCAGGATTAGCTATTGCTAATCTATATGTTGCCTCGCCATGCCCTGTTTGGTTTATCAGCTTTCTCATCATCTGTATAAGCAATATCCTGTATCAAGTTCCCTCAGTTTCAAGCATTTTAAGTCATTTTAAGTGGATCTTTAAACTGTCACAGTATGAACTTGATAAACGTTTGTTGAATGAATACACTTAGTAAATGGGGAACTGAAAAATTTCTGGGGCTACCACAATCAAAAACGTAGGAGATGGACACATTTGGGTGAAGAAGATAATGAGTTTGATTTTAGACATGTAGAATTTGGGAATATATGGTGGTAGTGAATCATTGGCTAACATATGGGAAGAGGACTGGGACTAATAACATAAATCTTGAGAATTTTTCCATAGAAATGAGTCCTGAAGTAGAATCAGTAACAATAGGAAAAAGTAAAAACAAAGAATGTGTAGAAGCTTAAGGTAAATAAAAAGTCAGGGAGAAAAACCTGAGAAACTACAGAAACAGACTATTAAGGAACTAATAAAGGATTAGAAAGTTTAGCCATAAAGGTAGGAAAGAGATCTGCTTAGAAATGAGGACAATATCATGGAAACCAGGTAAAAGAAATTAAAAAGGAAAAAAAAATAGTTAAATGTTAAGTAATATAACATAATCAGGGAAAAGAAAGGCTAACACATTTATTGAGTCTGGCGATTAGGAAGTTATTGATTATCTTGAAAGTTTGGTTTTATTAGTAATGTGATGGCTGATCACACATTCCCAAATAGTTATGTAGGTGGGAAAAAATTGAGATTAAAGTATACAGATAATTTGATTATAGAAATTTCCTCCAAAATGAAAGAGCTGGAACCGTAGGTAGAAGGGGATTAATAGTTTCTTTTTCTAATTTTTTAAGAAATATAAAATTTAAACAGATTTGTAAATGAGGAAAAAAATACCAATGAATATTGAATGAATGATAATGAAGGAACTACAGAGAATAAATGACAGAATAATATGCTGGGGAAAGTGAGCAAAAATGGGGTTTAGGGCACAGGGAAGTGGACACACTGTGGAAGATGTGAAGTACTTATTTTGAAATAGAAAGTGACGGATATTTATAGACAGACAAACAGATTTGAAGATGCAGAGTAGGGAAGTTTAAGAAGCTTGTGATACATAGGCAGGATCTTATCCATTGAGAGTGAAAGAATAGGGATATTGATAAATGTTTTTGAGAGACTGGTTGAGGTTAGAGAGCAAGAAATTTATGAACCAGGAGTGTCAGCGGAGAAAATTATTGGTTGTCAAGTTTAAGGGAATACTGATGGATAAGGGTAGATGTGAGAAGTAGTGGGACGTGGTGGGAGTCAATAGCATTTGATTAAGTGAAGGCTGACACCAAGTTTATTGCCACAGATAGAAAATGTTTCTGTGGGTAGGGGTAGGTGAAAGACGAGCTTTTTGTATGACATCCTAAGTTCGAGTTCAAAATGTCTATCATGCAGTTGGGAGATGCTGGACTAAATGCCAGAGAAGCAGATGTAAATTAAAAGTCAGTAGGAAAGTATTGAAAGTGAAGCTAAGTAAATGAGAACTCTAAGGAGACAGTGAAGAACAAGAAAGTTAGGATGCCGAGGACTAAATGTACATCCACATCTGTGGATAAGACAGGAAATGGAGTCAGAGAATATGCAGATATGAAAAATTAAAAACCTTTTCTCAAGTGGAAAGTGGCAGTGCTTTTCTCTGTGTTAAATTCCTCTAATCTAAATGTTTCACAAGTGAAGATACTGGTTTTGTCTCTATCCTGCACATTTGCATCCCTAATAGATATCTTGCAGAGAGCTTTGAATGGCCCTAATGTTTTTCCACATTTAAGAAGATGAGCCCATTCACAGAAAAGCACACTAACTGAAAGAGAAATTTCTGCAAATGGCTCGTAATAGGCACATTCACGGGTTACAAAGCCCACTGAAAATTCTTAGAGATGTATACTCAAAAGATGAATCAATGCTTGTGGATGGTTGAGGGCAAGAACAAGGAGCTGTCATAGTCTGCAAATTCTTTCTTGAAAATTAGAAAGATGACTTTTCTAAGTCTTTCAAGTAGATTGCTGCATTGCCATGTCCTCACAGGAATTCACTGTGGCTTAAGACTACACAACAGTGGCAAAGTCTTTTTAAAGACATCTGACATATATATGAGACATGATATCATTCCATTCATGTAGAATAAACTCCGTACAACATTAAAAGCTCTAGTTCCTTGAGTTGACATACCTGTGAAGCTGTAGGAAGCATTCTGTTAATAGTCATCTCCCATCTCCAGTGAGGTCAAGTCAAATTGCTTAGATCAGGGGCCAATAATGGGGGAGGAGGTAGGAGTAGGGGTTAGATCAATATCACATAAGAAACTCTCTGAAATACATGTGCTCTGGGATATCTCTCTCTATTCTACTGCATCCTTCCCAAAATACAACTAACTTTTCTTTAAGATATTTCCTTGTAATTGTTAAAAAGAACTTATGCATTTATAATAAACCAGACTTTCTGCTTTGAGGAAATTTTCTGATCCAAAGACCTAGAGGCATCTCAATATTTTGGTGACAGCAATTCTTATGAGCTTGTAGGTATTTTTCTATTTTCAAAAATAAAATCTTAGTCACATAAGATGGCTTTAACTTCTTGATAAGGCCCTCTCCTCTCCATTTTCTCTTCCATGTGTGGCTCAAGTAACCTTCATGTCTAGTTTGAGTATAAGACTTATCTCTTAACTCTCTCCTTATCTCTTCTAATCTTGTTCATGCAAATTTGTTTTTTCATATTGCTATTAGAATAGTTTTTAAAACACAAATCTCTCATGTTATTCATTCATTTATTCAAAAATATTTGTTGAACACAAACTATTTCTCAGATGCTACATGAGATGCCAGAAGCACAATAGATAGAAAAGAGTCCAGTGGGAAATATACACAACACAGTCATCACGCTGATGAAGAAAGAACCTACACAGGGGTGTCAGGGAAGGCTATCCTGAGGAGGTAACAATGAAACAGAGAGGTGAGAAGGAGAGAGGGGAAAAAGTAGGTTAATTTAGACAGAGGAAACAATGTGTACAATAGGCATGGGGAAGGAGAGACATGACATGATTGAAAAGTTGAGAGAAGGCCAGAATCGCTATAGTCCAGAGAGGAAGTTGAGAAGAGCTGGGAGAGGTAGCAAAAGCCAAACTATGCTGGTTTTTTAAAAGTTTTTGGTTTTCATCATAAGAACATTGTGAAGTAATGTTCTGAACATGGTAAAGACAGAATAAGATTTGTGTTTTGAATGGATCTGGCTTTGGTGTGAATATCAGATGGGAGGAGAACCAGTGCTTTGGGGAAGACTGGATAGTTCTTTATCACCATAGCTAGATGAGAGATAATGACAATACAGACTAGGGTGGTGACAGTGGAAGAGAAGGGAAATTGATGGATTGGAGAGACGTTTTACAAGTAATTTGGTGACAAGATGACTATGAGATAAAGAAGATTTAATATCAAGGATGCTGCACATAATTCTGGTTTATGAATCAACACAGACGATGGTGACATTTAGTGGAATGTGGAACACCACATGAGAGATAGTTTTGGAGGGAAACTAAATATGTTGAGTTTGGATGCGTTGAGTTTAAAGTGACTTTGAGATTTCTAAGTTTAAAAGTGTTTAAAATCTTTCCATCACCTGGAGAGTTAAAGCAAATCTCTTCAAAATGGATTTTTAAAATATCTGTGACCTAATCCCAGACTTATCTTCTGTCATGCTCACATATGCTACATATTTCAATCATTCTTAATTAGTGGAAATTAGTTACAAAATGCCCCAAAGTATTTTACACTTTGATAGCTCTGCAAATACCATTACTTTTGCTGGACAGATAATCCCCGCTACTTTCTTCTAGAACCCCGAGTTAACTCTCATTTTTCAGGACTCAGCTTAAACATCATCTCCTATGGAAAGAGGTCTTTTTACTTTGTCCTAACCTTGTGTGTGTGTGTGTGTGTGTGTGTGTGTGTGTGTGTGTGTGTGTGTGTGTGTGTCTATGTGTGCCTGTATATGTATATACATAGAGCTGTATATAGATGTATTGTATATGTATATAATTATTTATAATTGTCAATTTATTAGCCTTTCCCTCTGGATTGTTAACTCTTTGAGGGTTTTTTCACTCCTTTTGCTCATTTCTGTAAACCAAGTGTGTAGCAGTCAATAAATGAATTAAATGAATAAAAAAAATAAAAAAAAATTAATTTTGAAATATTTTCCTTCTTTCCAGGAAAATATCATTTTAAAATAGACTACTCTTGGTTAACATAACTGGAGACTAGAGACAAGATTGAAGAATCAGAATCCTGTACCTATGAAATGTTTATATTAACAATGTGGAGCTAAAGAATACATCACTGTTTCTCTGCCTGATCAAAAGAAAAAACTCCAATTAAAACACCATAATGTTATGTAATATTATTTTAACATGACCATAAATCAAAACTCAAAGTCAGTATGAAAAAATAGAATTTTTAAAAGTTGTTCCCTGATTTTAGACATAATGTAAGTTCACTGGAAAAAATACAGAAATGCACAAAAAATTAAAAATGTAGATATAATCTCGCCGCCAAAAGAGACTCACTTTTAATGTTCTGTTTGTGAATATTTCCTGTCCTATTTCTGTGTAAGCACATACACTTATTCTTAATGGAAAAACGTTAGGTAGGCCAAAGGCCAGCATTCCGAGCCTCCTTTTAAATGGTGGTGGGAGTGATCATACACTAAAAAATACATGAAGGTTTCCTACTTCTCTCCAGGGCCTGCACCTCCTGCTTCCTCTCTTCAAGAAATGAGAGGACTAGTCAGAGCCAGGCTTGTCTTGGGCAGGCTGGCTCTTCTCTCTTTCTCTCTTTGCAGAAATAAATGAACTTGGTAGCTCTAAGAGTAGATTTGGAGGGAGTTAGTAAAAGACCACAATCATTCCTCAAGGCCTGAGTTTTGTGCTCAACATTCATTTTAAACAGGCAGCCTTGATCTGGGGGTTATTACTCTCTCTCTCTCTCTCTCTCTCTCTCTCTCTCTCTCTCTCTCTCTCTCTATATATATATATATATATATATATATATATATATATATATATATATCTAAAGAGGTATGTGAGGAGGACAGAAGATTGTTAAGCAAGTACTCAGGCATTTCTAGCCTCCCAGGACATGAATGCATTTGAAATTCTATTTCTGAGTTCTAACTAACATCGTAAATCTCAGAAGATTAAGGGATAAAGTGGTAAAAAAGCTGATAAAGACCATATGCTCATCTAGCCATATGGAATACCACAATACCATCTGAGAGATCATTAAAATATATAATTTTATTTATAATTTATGCAAAAATGCATACGTACATTCACATGCAGGCATATACACACATCATCATCCTCAAAAAAGTAAACTCCAGACCTAGGATATTTATCAGAATTATTTGTTTATTTTATGACAATTTTGAAAATCCCATATATGTTTGATTTTACAAAATAACAGCACTTTTAATCAGTTGGTATAATTTTATTCTAATATGGCAGAATGGCTTGTTAATTACTAGACATCTTTTCCCCTAAGTGTTCATTTATTCTCTGATTGCTCACTCAGTTACTTGGCCGAAGAGAAATGTCACGATAATTGGCTGTGGATTTCTTAGCTTGGTTTCAAAGGTGTCATGAATACGGCTGTTGTTTCCATGGCCTCGTCTGTGTCTCTTCCTGTCATCGATCTGCTCCTGCTTAGGTGTAGCTATTTGCACAGGTTTTATTCATGGTGCCAAATCCCTGTTTGTTTTCTTACCTGTGATGAGTTACAGTGAACTTTGGGGAAGTCTAAAAAGAAGTCAACAATGACAAAACATCGAATGCACCAAACCTCTTCAGGCTCTCCTGTTCAGGGCCAGTCAATGCCATTTTCAAATGTATTGCTTGTCTGCCTTGTTTTGCAAAGCCTTCTCTTCCAGGAGGTAGTTGAAGATTTGTAGGTGACAGGTGTGTTACAAAACACCCTACTAGGGAGATGGTGGTCTATTCCAAAGAATCCAAAAAGCTTTCTCAGGTTTCTTTTATCCAGAGGATCTGAGAAAGCTGTGCTCTGCAAAGTGGAGGCCTAGCAAATGAGTCTAACAAAATGCCATGTTTGACTGTGGTGCAGTACAGTCTGACTGCTTCAAAGCACTTGTCCTATGAGGGAGTCATTGGAGAAAGAGTTTAATAGTCAGAGTTTAAAGAGTTTAAAACTCTTTTTAGAGTTTTCTCAGCTTAAAGTTAAATGCTATTATTATTAAATTGCCTCCTCTATTGTTTTATTTTTTCATCTTTGTCTTAATTCCCTTAGAAGTAGTAATTTTTAAATCAGCCAGAGTTATGTTATTTTTATGGTCATTCGCCCTTTCACTCTGAAATGTGATTTTTATTCAATCATCGATCCTTCTTTGAAAAATTGTATGTTCTTACTTATAAAGAACCCAGCTCATAACATAAATGTAACTACAATTCTGTGCTAAAGAGTATTGATGCATGTTAATTACTTAAACTGTTCTTCTCAGTAAATTTTAATTATTTTCTCTCTCATAAATCTCATGCAAAGAAAATAGAAATATGTTTGTAGGCTTGTTTTCAGCATCCTGTTTTTCTGTGCCAGAGCCCTAAGGCACCTGGGGCAGAAGTCTAGCAGTTGTACAGTGAACATTAAATTCTTCTGTAGGTTATACTGATGATAAGGAGGAAGTTAGGGGGTTCTCTCTTGAACCGTATTTTTATACCACTGAACAAAACTGGAAGAGCCAAGCTGCACAAACTGCTATGCACTTGCCTGTATCTCATTGACATGCAGCTGAGTTAATACCTTCAGCACTCCTAGCCCTTCCATTTCAGTGGCCCCGAGTCTTTTTCTTTCTGTCGGGGAGGCAAATAGTCTTCTTGATCCTGATTACCTGGATTAATATTGAAAAATCTCTTCAGGCTGGTGTCCTAGGAAAATTGAAAAAGTTCCCTTTCTATTTGAAATGACTAAAACAGTGAGGCTGGAACAAAGGACTCATCTCTTTGATAATCATCTCACCTTCTTGTCACTCAGAGTCCAATTAAATAAATGACTACCTGATCTTTTGTCAATTGTCAGCACATCTGGCTTTCACTTTTAATCAGCCAGCTCATCATGTGGCTTTTTAAATTCTCTTTTCACCTTTTTCTTTGTCCATAAATATGATGAGAGTAGGAGTTGAAAAGAGCGGGCTTAAAAATAAGAGAAATATGCATATTTCTCTAAGTATTCTTCATATTTTTTCTAAGACGTGTTTTCTCTTTCTCTGCGAAAATAATTAGGACACTGATTTAACTTGTCAAGATCACTGAATGACTTCCGAATGCTATGGGAGACATCCATTCAGGAAGGTGTTTTTAAGGGCTGTTTTTCTCTTTTTCACTCCTGTTCCTATCTTTAAAACACATAGCTTCCACTTAAACACCACCACCATGCTTCTTAACCGGAAATTGGTTGGGGAAAAATAAGTGCTTGAAAACAGGAATGTATTGTCTGTCTTTGAAAGACTTAGCTGTCTGTCCTCCTTGTCTGCGGGTATGGTCATAAGATGAGTGTTTCTGTGCTTCTCAGATTGGATGAGATATGATCCTTTTTCTCAAGAAAAAACATCCTTGAATCAAAGAGGAATGCAAGTCAAGGGCACACAAGAAAGGCAGACAGAAAGGTAAAGAGAGAAGAACCAAGGATTGGGTAACATTCACATCGACTGATGAGCTTTATTAACCTACACTTGGGCAGAGGCTTCACTGCGGTCGCACCCTGCAATTGGGGAGAGGTACCTTTTGGAGGGGAGCGTCTGGTTGCAGAAGTCTTTCCTGGCAGGAGTACAGATGTCTCAGTACTTGGGAAGAGAAAAGTTTACCTGTCATCTTTTCTTTGTCTTCAACTCAGATGAAAATGGCAGTTTTCAATTACTGTGTGCTAGGACCAAAAGCAAAATAACAAAGGAGTGTTAAAAGTCGCTTATATGACTTATTTGTAGCAATATGACCTACCTGGTATCCTACTACCTGCCCTCTGCCCACACACACACTCACTCCCACACACAAAAATGTTGCTAGGCAAAATTTAACGAGACACTTTGCATGGCTGAGCTTGAAAAGATGAAAGGGAAAATCTCCACAAGAAGAAGCTGACGAAGAGTTGAGCTGTCTTAGAGGCATTTGCTAGATTTAGTGACCAGATTTTAATTGCCCTTTGGGGCCGGAGACAAAGACTTTGGCTCTATAAGATGAGAAATTAATTAAAACCAGGATCCTAACTCTTAGTAAAAAGACGGGCTGAGAAAGGTATATCTACTTACTAGCAAAGGCAGATTATAAGAAAAAGTACCCTGGTGGTGCATGGAAAGAAAAAAGTCACTTCAGAATTTGTAACCCTAGACCTGGCCACATCTCATTCAGCATTCTGAAAAGATACAATTCAGTTGTTGAGAATCTTTGAGGTCAAATTACATATTAACATAGCCCCCAGGGGGCGCTAAGCAGAAGTAAATGCAAATCCTTTCAATGGGGTCATGCTCTATCTACAAAGGCCACAAGCAAGCGTCATTGGAAATAACAAAAAGCAAATTTCGGTCCCCCAAGAACTTCAAATAATGGAATATTGAGATTTGTATTATTTTCTTTAAAGGTGTATTATAAATAGTTACAGAAAGATGAAATAACAACATAGTACATTAATAAGATAGAACAAAGTTGGTAGGTTTGGAAAAATCAAAATACAATTTCTGAAAATGAATAATATAATTGTTGTAATGAAACACTTAATACATATGTTCCAGGTAAGATTAGATACAGCAAAGAAAGAATTTGTGAACTGAAAGCTAGAAATAATGAAATTCATCAGAATGTAGGAAAAAGAGATAAAAAGATAAAATGTGATAAGGAGATTAAATGATGGTGAGCAGAATGAGACGCTCTCACGTATATTTAACTTGCATTTAGAAAGATGACAAAAAGAAAATGAGAGGCAGTGTTCAAAGAGATAATGAGTGAGAATTTTCCAGAATTGAAAAAGGATGTGAATCTGCAAGATAAAGATAGTTCTAATTAGGATATATTTCTTTTTAAGAAATCCCAGCATAAATGCATTGTAATAAAACTGTAGAACAACCGAGACCTTGAAAGCAGCCAGAAAGGAAAGAGAGATTACCTACAATGAAGCTACTCTTTGACAACAGACTTCTCAACAACAATAGGAGAAAGTAGGAGAAAATGTTGAGAACATAAAAACAGAATACAGAACTCAAATAAGCTGGTTGAAATAAATTCAAAACCTTGGTATTTATAGTAAAAGTTCCTAGCCTAAGACTGTCACAAAAATTTGCTTCACTGAGGCATTTCATGAGATTTTTTTTTTTCATTTAAACAGTAAGAGTTGATCCTTTCCTATCAATGAAGCCATCTTAATCCATTAAACAAATATTTATTGAGTGCCTAATATGCTGCAGGCACTGTTCTATGTGCTAGGAATAAAGAAGTGAAGGAAAACATGGATCTTACATTGATTCAAAAAGTCACTTGCTAACTGTCTATCATGTGTAAGATATTTCTATTTTAATGCAACTTTTTATTTTGCCAAGTTATGATGCTTAAAATAAAACAAAAACTGATCACCTGCAATACCATTCTTTTGATAAAAGTATGACAAAAGTGTGACTATTTTAACACCAAAAAATAGCAGGAAAATAAGGAAAAAGGATAATCCTTCTTAAGAAAGTAAATTGAAAAGTACATATAATGCATACATGCACACACATACACAAACACACACCACTCATTACATTGACTTTATTTTACCCATATTTTGTAGATCCCACGTTGGACTGGCTGGCCCAAGTCAGTTGACTGGCCTTTGGGGACAACCCACCATCTTGATACCACCTTCATGTCAAAAAAAAAAAGGAAAAGAAAAGAAAAGTTTCTGAGCTAATTTTCCTGCAAGAAAATTAAAATTAAAAATTTCTGACTTTTATTTGTTCAATTAAGATCCAATAAAAATAATAAAACTCTATAACTAAGATTAAGAATTGTACTTTCACAAAGTGATCACAGTTCATAGCAGTTTTGCTACTGAATTAATGATACCTGAAGAATTTTACAAAATAGCTTACTGGGAGTTGAGGAACTGTCAGATAATTACATTTAATTCAATAGTTAAATCTATTAGGTATTCATAGCTTACTGAATAAAGAAATGATCAGGAAATTAAGGAATTAAAACTCTAGAAGTTATTCCCAGTTGGCTTTTAAAGTGTCTGAAAGCTCCTCAAGCGTAGGTACTAGGTCTGTTCTGTTTAGTGTTCAGCCCCCAGCATTTAGCACCATCCTCAGCATGCAGTAAGTCTTCAATAAATACTGATTACATAACATGTTGTGAATGCATGACCATTGCAAGTCAACTACACTAAATTGTACCATGCAACATCAATCTGAAAAATGCATATCAAAATCCATTGCATTTTCCTTACTACATTGTGAGAGACAGAAGAAAATAAATAGAACATAGGAAAATAATTTGGACCCTTTAAATGAAATTTCATATCATATGAATTGAACTGTGATGATTATTAAAGTTTTAAATTTTATGACCTGAATTATTAACCCAATTGTATTAAATACCATTATAAGTACAGAAAACCAAGTCTTACTATTCTTGTCAACTAGAATCACTCATTGGCAAATCTTCTGTGTGTTTGAGATTAAATGGATAATGCAGTGTGTATAATGTGAAAGGATATTAAATAGAATGGCTGTCTGACTCTGATAAAAAAATATCCTTAACATTTGCTGATATCTTCATTTTTTTTGGTAAGAGGATGAGGTCTGGATCAGCATAAAACAAAATAAATTTAAGGCATATTTGTGCCAGAAAATCCAGTGTGCATTTTTCTGCCAGGAATGATCATATCCTAATCCTACTTGAGATCTAATTAATCTAAAAAAGAAAGCCCTGAGGGGTAAAAGCACATCTTTTAACTTTTTGTGCATAGCACCTGGTGTGGTAGGCAACACGTGTAGATCCCATGCATTTTCTCTGTTACAGAAAATGTAATGGAGAAAATGTGATGGTGATGAACAGAAACCTAGTCAAAAGATATGAAACAGCTATACACAACATGGACTTTGATATGACAAATATTGCTACAGGGCAGAAGATCAACTTTTAAAAATATCAGGATGAGGAAGTTTTGCAATAAATATTGAGAATCATTAGCAGTTGACTTCAGCATAAGATATATTGAAAACAGACATCTTCAGACCTTAAACTAATTTGCATTTAGAAAACTGATGCCAGTGATCATTTGAATGCATAGAATTGTGCCTACATGCCTGAGATGCAGGAAAAGAAAGAGGAAATGGGTGACAAAAGTAATCTCAGCACAAGAGGCTAGAACAATTAGGTTGCCCCATCAAAACAAACACTAAAACTGGTCATTTGGGCTAGTTACCCAAAGGAAAGCATATACATATATGTAAACTCTCAATTATTATTTTAAAAGTGATTTATTATAAAGATACTGGGAGACAGGAACTTGGAACAAGTGCTAGGAAGTTACTTGTTTGGGGGAGAGTATCTGGACTGGTCTGAGATTCTCCAAGAACCATTTCCGAATTGGAGTTTCATCACTGGCAAATGCTGAGAAATGATATTGAAACCATTTTCAAGACCCAGAATAATCATATGCACTATTTCATCATTATAAAGTTAGGGATTTTTTCCTTTCCCTAAATAAGTATTACAAACAAAATTTCAAATACTTTTTACAATCCCTCATTACTGTCATATAATAATGGCTTAAGACACATTAAGTTTTTAATTATTAGCAGTCTGGTTAGCATTTCATACAAAGTCTACTTGCTAATTGAGATGTAATGTGTTTTGTCATCAACAAATCAAAATTATTTTCTATGATTGTACAATATTTATTTCTCTCTTTTTATATCCTTATATGAAAATATCATTAGTTTAGCACCATTTAGTCATCATACCCTCTTTGAGTTTCAGAGTAATTTCAAAGGAATCAGATATTCATATACAATGCATTCAATATGTTGAGCTCCACTCATTAATTTTGGAAATTAAATGGTTATGCTTATTAATGTAAGCTTCACCACTCTCCAATCTTTTGAAATGGAACTGAAGAAAATAGCATTAATGAATCCACATTGGGAAAATGTGACTAATGCCGCTGTTCCTTTTTTGGTGGAGGATGGATTCTTCAAGGGCAAATTTTTTCTGTTCTATATGCATGGGTTGGAGGGAATCAGCTTATCAAAATGACAGGGGGGAAAAGAGCAGGGTAACTATTATAGAACTTCAATTTAGAATTTTTGAATTCTTTGTATTCAGCCTATTACTCATGGCGGTGCATTGAATAGTCACAAAAATCAATATGACAGGGTTTTAGAAGATACACCGCATGAAGGCCCAATTTGGTTCCTTAATGCTTAACTCCTCGGGCCTGGGAAGGAGGTTAATCAATATATATTTTTTGCATTTAGATGTATTTTAGGGTGGTATACTTTTTTCGAAGGACATGGATATTGCTAGATAATTGGTTTCAGTGTCAGCTCTTGGCCACAGTAAATCTGTTTTCTCTTTAAATCAACAAGTCTGGGGAAAAAAAGCAGAGGAATGCCCTAGGTTTCATTTTAGCATTCTTATATGCTGAGAAAGCATGGAAAAGGAATATTCCAAGAGAGGTGAGAAAAAACCAGTGGTGAGAAGTTCAGATGAATTGTGAACTCTTTCTTACTCTCCTTACATGTATAATCTTTCATGGCAAAATCCATAGCATTGAAAGTCAAGCTCTTTGGTTTTGGCACTTCCTGCAAAGAGAGTTCATTGGCCTTTCCTGGGGAAAGAATTATGCTGATAGTAGCCAGTGGTGACTTGAACAATGTACTCTTTCACACTCTCTCTCATCCTGTATCCCAATCATTTCTTAGTCACCCTGCTCCTTAAAGAAATGACACTGCCATCATCTGGTGGCCTTCTATGTAGTTAGGTAACTATCGTAAATATAGTCATTTTCTTTGCTATATCGATTACTCTATTATTGAAATGTCATTAAAATATGCTCATCTAGGTTTAAGGAATAAAAATTCAGTTTTGGTCAACAAAACTGAGAACCGATTGTGTGCTAACAGTTTTACCATTTTTTTTTTAATGTTCATAACAACCCATCTGTGTTGTAGGTATTGCAGTGGAATAAAAAATTACTTGGTTCATTTCTAGAATCGGTACATCAGTCAAATATTGTATATAGTCAAAACTATGTAAGAAAAATTGTTCGAATTGCTCATAAAGTATAATAAACATATATAGTAATGTGAATACCACCAGTACACAATGAATGCAGTTTGATTATATATAATAAAATACAGAGATATAAAAATGTAATTTTATAGTGTTTTCTAATTATGTAAAAGAGAGCCATGTGGTTGAATATCAAAAGTTAAATTTAACATAATATCTCTGCTTTACAAATGAGATAATTAAAACATAATACATGTCCCATGTCATATGTTAAAAGGAGCAAAATTAAATTGAATACTAATATATTCTGAATCCAAATGGTGTCAATTGCTGCTTAGTTATAAGACTTTAAGGCTTGTAGAAAAGACCAAATGCGCTGAAATTCTAACCCCTCAATGCGATGTTATTAAGAGGTGGGCCTTTCAGAATTAATTTGGCTGTGATAGTGGATCCCTTATGAATGGGATTAGTGGCCTGATAAAGGGGACTACAGATTGCTTCCTCAATCCCTTTCCACCATGGGAGAATAAGAGAAATGCAATCTGCAACCTGAAAGAGGACTCTTGCTAGAACCCAACCATGATGGCACCCTGATCTTGGACTTCTGGCCTCTAGAACTATGAGAACTGTTGTTTATATGTCATCTAGTCTATGGTTCTTTGTTATAACAGCCCAAAATAAGACTCTCTCTAATTCATATGGAAATATATTTGGTTTTTACCTACTATGGCAGAGGATGTTGACTGACTTATTGATAGAGGTCTCAATTTGTAGATAAGCACATGGCTATCTGAAATTACAATATTATTTCTCTATTTTCTATAATTAAATGTGGCCACTTGATGAAGTTATGGCAATAGGATATAAGTGAAAATGATATTTACATTCCAGGAAGCATGTTCAACTCAAAAAGAAGTTGTATGCCTTCTTCAGAACGTTCCCCCTTTTGATGGCTGGAATGCAGATGTGATGGTTGGAGGTTGATCAGCCATGTTGGGAAATGAGGGGGAATCTAACTGATGAGAGTGACAGAGGAACAAAGTAGAAGAAACCACAGTCCTTAAGGATCATTGAATCCCATGAAACACTTACCTCCAGAGTTCATGAGCAAGAAATAAATATTTATCTTATTTAAATCATTCCCACTTTGGGGTTTCTGCCACTACTTAAACCTACTCTGCTCAAGAGTTAAACAAGTTAAGAATGGAAATTATTGCATATAACAAGCCGCCCCCCCCCCCCAGCCCCTGGAAATAAATAATGGTTGGTATATTTAACATTTTAAATTTTAGAAAATTTTAATCATGAAACTATATGAAGTTTCTTATGTGACACTTTTTATAGTTCAGACAATTTTGCAGATATGAAATTATTTGATCCTTCTGGAAAATTTGTAAAGGAAAGAGGAAAATTATTAATGACCTTATTTTAGGAATAAAGAAACTGTCACTCAAAAAAATGTTCACGTGCCCAAGATTACCAAGTACAGTAGTAACACATCCAGGGCTAAAATCTGGGCCATCCCTGGTCCAGAGATTTTTATGTTATAATTCTTGAGTGGCAACACATGCTTTCTCTGGCATTCAATGAGCATAAGAAGTTAATCAGGACTCAATGTTTTTGTGGGAGTAACTTAAGTTTGAGTCTAAATCACAACTGAAAAAGGAAGTGTAATCTTTTTAGAGGCACCTAACTGGAAAGGGTCAAGTCTAGAAACCCTGGATTCTAACTCTGACTCTATTCTAACTTAACTTCTTGTCTGTTAAATAAAAGAGGTAGAAAAACATTATCTCTAAAGAATACATTATCTTTGGGATCCCATCCAGCAATGATACCTTCTGATTGGTTACAAGAGTCTAACTAACATATACCTGTTTGCTTTCTATTTTGGGAAAAACAATATAAAAAAAAACAAAGAATGTTTATTGGTTTTAAAAGAAGAAAATGCTTTCATTAGATATTTGAGATCACTCTATTTCAGGAATCCTTATCTGAGAATAAATATTACCAAGGCTTTTTGTTGGAATATCTTCAATTTCTATTGGTTTCCATGGCAGTGGGGTTACCGTATTTAGAAAACAAAAATACAGGATGCCCAGTTAATTCTGAATTTCAGGTAAGCAATGAATCGATATTTAGTATCAGTATAGTATATTCTTTGCAATAGTCTAAAAATACACTATAAATTATTTGTTGTTTATCTGAAATTCTGATTTAACTGAATGTCTTGTATTTTACCACCGTGCAGTCCTTTGTGGTAGATTCTAGAGACTGGCTTGTTCACTACCTAGTTCAATTTCCTTTTAGTGCCTCTTTATAACACGGAAGCCATGGAAGCAGTAAAGCATTTTGCATGTGATTCAGGTGCTGTAGATCTGATACAAGCTCTAAGACAAATTCAGAACAGATCATACAGAGGTAATGTTCTTCAAAGCTAACAGATACAAGCAGAGCTTTTCATTTTGCAAGCTGCATCCTGGTTGTGGCTGGAGAAGCAGCTTTTTTGGGGAGCCCAGTTCTATGGTTTAGCCTTGAGAATCATCCCTGGAAACTCACCCTAAAGTCTGTTTCTTTAACCATCGCCTTGGTCTTATAATACAAGCCATTCTGCTTGAACTAGTTTCCCTTTGTGACTAAACCATGACTGACACAGTTCCCACATTATTTTAAATAGTGAGGAGGCGGGAAGAAATGAAGTTTCTCCTCCATTTTTAAGCGTATAAAGAACATCATAAAAACAAACATCTGTTAAAGAAAGAAATACAGCCTCCATTCCACCAACCTTAGAAATCCTATTTCAATTCATCAAACAAATCATTTTTTTTCTGTTTTTTTTTTTCCAGTCCTAGTTCATATGCAGACATCATTTTTATATTTAATCATAATGCAGATATAATTTTCCATTCTACTTTCCTCCCTTAACATTATGCCATAAATACTTTCTGTGCTGTACATAATTTCCATAATTATTTTAATGGCTGTATAGCAGTTCTTTTAGATGTATCATAATTAATTTAATTCTCTTATTTTTGGATGTAAAGACTTTTTTTGCTATTATAAATAATTTTTTAGTTAATGAGAGTTATTTTCCTTCTTCTGAATTATTTCCTTAAGATAAATTCCCAGCAGTGGGATAACTGGGTCAAAGACTGTGAACATTCTGCATCTCTTAAAATGTTTTTCCAAAATGTTTTCACAAAGGACATGATAATTTTAACCGGGTGGCAAATTTTATTGATGATCGAATTAAGGAAAGTCAGTGAAAGCTAAATATCACTCAGAATGTGTGTGACTTAGCTCTACACAGCCCACACATAGAAAGGAAAAATGTGGTTAGAGAGAATGAGACAAATAAAAAAACAATATTAGAAAGCTTTGTTTTTAACAGAACATGATTTTCTATCATTCTTTAAACGAAGTCAATCTTTTTGACTTTAAAGTTTAAAAAAATATATTCTCGAACTTTGTCTCTTATTCAGGAAATGGAGCAAGCTATCAAGAGTATGTTTTTTTTTTTAACTAATGCATATTAATACCAAGTATGTATTACTTGGTTTCAGGTTTAGCTCAGAAATATTGCTGTTGATGCCACTGTGATGTACAATTGGCTTCTTGTGAGGGAAAAGGTATAGAAACTTTATTTACTTATTTTTAACTAGACTGTTCTATTTAATTCCAAAAAATTTCAAATATGGAGTTTTGTCTCAGTTAATAAATTCAGTCTAGATATAGTGTCACATCTTATTTTTCCATCATACTTACCCCCAATGTGGCTTTTTAGGGTTCACCTCTAAGTGCAGGCAGTTGCTGGGATAGAATGCTACATATAGAAGTTGGGTGATTCCCATTTGAAGATAGTAATATTGGTCTCATTTGAACCATCAAAATAGAAAATGTTTTCAAGTGTTAAATCTCCTTATGACATGTTTTACTATCTTAGTGGAAAAATTTGGATGAAACTGAATTTTAATTATGATGGTAGCTGACTTTTTTCTGAGATGACTAAGTTTTCTCATACTGGTCTGACTGCATAAGGCAAGAAAACAGCACTTTTTTTTTTTTTTTTTTTTGTAAAGGGCCCGAGAGTTAATATATTCAGAGGCTTCGCAGGCCTCTCACTCACATGGATTTAATTATGCCCTGTTAGAAAGAAAGCAGCTATAGAGAATATGTAAATGGATAGATATGCTTGTGTTCCAATAAGAGTATATTGACAGAAACAGATTATTGGCCCATTTGGGCAGCTGGCAATAGTTTGCTGACTCCTGACTTCAGGAATCTGGCTTCAGTTGACTTCCTGTAGTAATACAATTTTGTTTCAGAGCTCTCTTAACACTAATAGAATTATCAACTTTAAAATAAAAGAAAAAAATTTAACAAGAAAAACAAAAGTTGGCTTAAAATGAACTCTGACGATGCCTTAAAAAGAAATAGAAGTTGTGCATGAGATAATCCAGATGCAATAAGAAAGGATACTGATGCTTTAAATAAACTTGGAAGAGATATCCAGAATTTGAAAGGGCTTTGGAAACTAGATGCCCTCAAAAAGGTCCAACCAAGAAGGTCCAGCCCAACCTAGGACAGGGATTGAAGTAGCTGACCAGTCTCAGGAATAATACCTATGCCCTAGCCCTCATCTTGTAGTATTCCCTCTCTCAGAATCTGAGTCAATCTGAGGGCAGAGGTTTTAACTTTTGGACAATGCTTTTTATCACCTAAAGTGGACCAATATCCTTAGACCTCATGAGGCACACTCACCCCATTCCAAATGCAGACACCCTGGGAGATTGTGTTAGAGGTCAAGTCTCTGGGTAAAGAGGAACGGGGAAGGGGTGGGAGGGATTCTTAGTCCTGTGTAGCTGCTAATGAGTGGGAGAGTCAGAGCAACCGCTAGAAGTGCTGGCTGGGCCCTCAGTATGTCGCTGACACAGGTAAACACCAATTTTCAGTTTTTACTTCAACTTTAGTCAGTAGGCTCTCTTCAGCAGCCTATGCTTATCTTTCTGAATTGGAATATGCTTAGCTATCCTACTTGTAGTAAATATAATTCACATTCATTGAGTACACGTGGAAGTTCAGGTAATCCTGAAAATGCATTTTCCAATTTTATTAAGTGGGAGGTGTTAATATTCACATTTTCCAAGCAAGGAAACAGAGGTACTAAGGGTTTTAGAAAGCTGCCCTGAGTTACATTCTGAATGTGGGCCATTAAACACCCAATTTTCTTGACTGTAAGCCTCTTAAACATGACACTGTACTGCCTCCTTTTGGTTAGATAGGAGACAAGACATTTTTCTTTTTCTTCTATTCAAATAAGCAAGTGGGCAAATGTGAAAGAAAAATAGAACCCTTTCTCTTATTTCAGAGATGTCTGGTCACCTTTAAAATAGTCCACAAGAAACCTGAGAAGTAAAACCTTCTGCACATACAAGAATGCTAACCTGGCTGCACTTCTGCAGCCTGTTTATTGAGGAAGGTGAAAACAAGTGTCCCTCCAGCAGGTAAAATCCTGGAGAGGTAAAAAAAAAATAAGATAGATTCCACAGAGAACAAGAATTCTGCTTGTCCTTTCTGAAGGAGCCATACTGTACATATTTCTTCTCAGGCTAAGCACTATCCTTTGGCTTCTCCTTCTGCCATTAGACTCTCCAATAGCTGTTTTTCTTATATTCCTTAGAATCATCTTGATTCTCATTCCCTCTAGCTGTGCCATGATGTCTGTCCTTGGTTCTCATGTGGCCTTGTCACAGCTAGAGATACTAACTTTTTAAAAAATCATAGTGACTTCTTTCCACATTTCAGAGGTTGAAGTGAACATGGAAGCGGGAACTAACTCAAGACACAAAGATGCCTTTCCCTTTACATTTCATGGGAATTTACCTTTCTGCAATCTTGGTTCCCAGGCTCTGGAATTCCATGAGTGACCAAAATTCAGGTGTCATTTCAGCGTGGCCAAGGTTTAAATTTTGTCCAGAAAGGACCTAAAAAAACCAAAAAACAAATAATCACCTTCATTACCACTATCATTTCATACCAGAAGAATATTTTAATATCAGAAGTAGGTTATAATCTCAGAGAAAAAAGAACAGTGCTTTAAATTGAATTCATTTTGTTTTATAAAAAACTTACTACATTGTCCCTACATTTTTCATTTTGCCTCTGACAGCTTATAACTTAATTTTGAGCTGGTCCAGGTCCAAAGCCTGGTGTTTGGGAAGTGCTGGTGTAATGGAAAGAACCTTATCTTTGGAGTCAGACAGATCTGGCTTCAAATCCTGGCTTCTACATTTGACCTTGAACAAGTAAGATGATGGGTCAGAGGCTCTCCTAACAGGAGGACTTGGGAGGCCTCCAGGAGATAGCTGTGTGTGTGCCTGCTGAGAGCCTGTCCCTGATTCATGTCTGCTCTTTACTTCCTTTTCTCCTTTATATATCACAAACATAGAACAACAAGATACAAAGCAGCCTTACCTACCATGAAAACTATTTCTAATGGTTTTGTTTTTGATATAAATATGTCAGTTGTTTGAATTGTAGCCTTTCCATAAATTCACAAATATTAATTAGTAAAAATAACTCAGGTAATTTCAAAGTTAAGACCTACAATATTTTGCACAGTTGGCCAATAAACAAAAAATAAATAAAAAATAAAAAAATAAAACAAAATAAACACAGGGTAAATCTGGTCCATTTCTCGGATTCTGGGCTAACCCAGTGTTAGTGCAAAGGCTTCCTGTGTGTGTGTTACTTCTGAAAAGAACTTTTGCTCTTGACTTAACCTAAGTTAGCCACCGCTGAGCCTCCTTCTTGGCTAGTCCTCGGCCTGCCAGCCCTGTTCAGTGGGAATCCCGCCATGCTAGTTTAGCAGGAGTCTCCACCCTTAATATCAAATCAAATTCTCAATAACTTTTTATCCACCCCCTAACCCTGCCCATTGACTATAAGTTCCCTGCTGCTCCCTGTATTTGGAGTTTTATTCCCTCTCTCTCTCTCCTATGGCAATAGTCTTGGCACTGATTGTAACAGCCTTGAATAAAGTCTCCCTTGCCTTTTTTACTCAGCCCAGTGCAATTTTTCTCTGCCTTATCCCAAACTCACACCATGTTGCAGAAATCTACACAGGAGGATGTGGAAAGGCCACATGGGGAATTAATTCTTTATACATTATACATTATTAGTCAGCTTTATACATTATTATTATTTTTTTAATTTCAGGGATTAAGTTCACATGGAATTGTTCTAATTTAAATATGTGGGAGAAAGAGAAGTCAGTTTGCATCCC
Organism: Eidolon dupreanum; assembly: GCA_028627145.1. NCBI lineage: Eukaryota > Metazoa > Chordata > Mammalia > Chiroptera > Pteropodidae > Eidolon > Eidolon dupreanum. The sequence continues at coordinate 161,351,175 of CM053502.1, forward strand.
CAGGGAATAAACCACTAACTTGGGAAGGGATTAGGTGAAAGAAGAGTCATTCTTTTTTCATTCATGAAATGTTTGTTAAATGCTTTACACTACCATAATTATTTTTCTAGTGTTAGGAAGCCTAGCAAAGACTCTTTCTTAAGTGCCTTCACTGATGACAGGTTTGTTATAGGTAAAAATGCCAGGTTTTTTCCAGTAAGTGTCTGCATTGGTGTCATTAGTAATTGCCTCCCCATTAACCCTTTTCTTCCTGCTGCTTCATATTTGCTTCCTAATTACGGAGGAGAAAGAAATCCTGGGGGAGGGAGGGGAAAAGCTTCAGAAAGTTTACTTTCCTCTGCAGAGCTGCTCAAAGAACCAGTTGACTTGCATTGTACCTTTTTGTCCTGAAGTTATTATTATTTTTTTCTCTGCGATGATTTACAAGTCATTTCACAACAAAGCCACCTGCTGAGTTTTCACAACTTCCATCATCTTGTATTTCTAACACGACAGGATCATCAAAAGGAAAAGAAAATCTGTGAGTGTGTGTGCTGTGTGTGCGTGTGTGCAAAAGTCAGCGAGAGGTATGCATGTTGAGCACGTGGCGGTCAGCCCATTTGAGCACGCTGGTGTGTGCAGGGACTTCCTGGGCTCTTGTTATGCAGTTCACTGCCTCTGACTTAGGCCTCTCCTCCCTCCTCACAGATCCATTTTCCTAGTGATACTGGATTAGAAGGACTTGGAAGCACACTCCTGCAAAGGTGCTCCCAATTTGTCAGTTAATGGCAAAGTCTGGGGACTGGCACGTGTAGGCGAATCAGTTAGATGCATGAAAATAAATATTTAAATGGCATTGCACAGACTTAAGGTGGGGCATCACCATGCCTGCATTTGGGGAAACTGACCCCAGATTAATCAACAAATCTTTTGGGGTGATAAAATTCAACCCACGGTGAGAAGTGTACCTCATTCTCTTTTAACTCTTGCATATTATTTCATATATGGATGTACATAATTTAAACATTTTTTCTTCTAGTACCATTCAGGTTGTCTCTAAATTTTTACTACTACAGAAAATGCTTTGATTTTTATCTTTCTTTCAGCTCTTTATTTATATTTGTCTATTCATTTGTTGTTTGCTCATCTTCCTTATTAGAATATAAGTACCCCTGATATTAAAGACTATATTTTTTTATACTCATTCCACCTCTTAGCACAATGAGAGGCACATGGCTAGTGAATGAAAATATCCTTGTCCACTCCTATGAGTGTTTTTAGTGGTATATCTTCCGGAGGTAGGTTAAAAATTTTCAAAGCTATTGTCAAGTTCTCAAAATCAACTGTATCAATTTACATTTCCACAAATCTTGCCCATTACCACATGTACTTAGCCACACTGTATATTATTAATATTAACATTTTTACCAAACTGATGGGTAAAAAAATGGCTATTTTATTATCATAAAATGACTTTATTTTTAACCTGTCTTACAAACCTATTTGATTCAAAGCTTCTCAAGTGGCATAGTCTGGTCATAGGATCTCTGTATTCTCTGCAGCCCAAATTTGGGGCATGATAATTGCACAATAAATAGCTATTGAATTTCTTTGGCATCTGTTTTTGAACTTTTTATTTAATTTTCTCCTCAGGCCTTTATTAGTTCCCTTAGGGCTATTGTAACAAATTCCCAGAAGCTGCATGGCTTTAAAAAAAAAAAA
>CM053502.1:161353375-161397038 GCA_028627145.1 Eidolon dupreanum
AGAGATTCTATGGCCAAAACTGACGAGCAATTTGACAAACTCATGCAATGAAAACTTAGACTAATTTCCAGGTAAATTCTCCCATCCTTGCCTTTCAGTTGCCTCCATATGTCCAACTCTTCCTCTTTTCATTTACCCTTCTGATCTCTGCTTCTGTACTTCTGTTTGTTCCTTCCTTCCTTTCCTCTTGTCCAGATCACTTTTCTTATTCCATCAATTCTCTTATAAATCCAAAATGCCAGTTTCCTCTAAAGATCCATTCCTCTCATAAGTCCAGTTTGTAGGCAATTACAGAATTTAAACCTTGGAACCAAGCTAAATTAAGAGCTATAATTGAGAATTTCGCTAAATGACAGACAAAATAAGCAAATATTTATAGAAGAATTTAGACTTCTTTTGGGCACAAAAGGCCCAGGGTTATCTGACCTCAGATGCTGCATTATGGATGGCAAAGGCTAATTAGACTGACCCAGAAAGGAACTACAGGATAATTTTACACAATAAACTTGAGAGGCCCCCCAGATAGGGCAAAGTTTCCTAAAGCTATACCCAAAATATTTAGAATCAAAATTGACTGAAGATCTTTTGTGCAAATACAGTTAACACTGTTGAACTGTACAGTTAAAAATAGTTAAGATGATAAATTTTATGTTACATATTTTTACCACAATTAAAAACAATTTTTTAATTAAAAAAAAACAATCTTATAATAATTTCATCATGCAAATAGCAAAAAGATGAAAAGATAGATTTTTTGAAAGATTACACAATACTTTTGAAGATATTTCAGAGTTTAAAAGATGCAGTACTTTCATTTCATTTTGTCAATAGTGTTAAATGCAAAATTAGAAATCTAATTCAAAAACAGAAATTGGAATGGTAAATAGTCTCTTTATCTGAATTACACCTGACAGAATGTTTTGAAAGGGCTTTACAACAAAAACAAGATGGAATCCAAAATAACCAGAAGGCCCTATAGATTAAATAGTTAGGTGGCCCACTTCCCAACTAACCACCTACTAACAAGATTGTTTGCAGACACTTATAAAAATAAATGACACTAGAGAAGAGAGAGTTCCAATATACAACAAAAAATCAAGGCAGAGAAAAATTATTCGATTCAGATGAATGAAGGATGTTTCAAGGAAGGAAAACGAGCCCATTCTCCTACCTTACACTTAAACCCTTAAGGTTAATTAAATATATTAAATATAAGTATAGATGATCAACCTCATAATTACTGGTAGATATAGACACTTCTCTTTCTACATTAAGCTTTTCCATGTTTACTCAACTTGTTCCTTGGAGTTAACATACCAGTAAGATGATAGTTATTTCAAAGAATCACAGATTTTTCCTATCTCCCAGCCCTTAACTGTAACCTTTGGGCCCTTGAGAGAAAAACATTTCTTCCTGTTTCATAATACTACCCTTCAAACAAATAGGGAGAGACTTACTTGGCAAATGAGATTATAATATTAAATGCATACCAGAGGGACTATTTCTTGAGGTTTCAGAGAATGCCTCTATTTATAATTAAGTTGTGTGTTCTCTGGATATACCTCTGCCTTCTCCATCATATTTGATGCATAACCCAGATAAAAATCTTTACATCATACCTGACACTATGAGCTAAAATTTCAACAGACATAGGAAAAAGAATTGAAGCAGACCCTATTAAAGTTCAGGCAGGTATTTCCAAACTATTATCCAAACTTCCCCAATATCCCTTGAAGTCAGAAGCAAAGGAAGCAATCAAACCTGTAGTCAAAAGCTTTATATCCAAAGGTCTTCTCATTGCAAGCACTAGCCTTTGTAATGCTCCTATCCTTTCAGTAAAGAAATAAAGCAGATGAAGATATTGTTTGTCCAGACCTTAGGGCTATCAACAAAATTGTTGTCCTTTGCTTCCTGGTAGTACCTAATATAAATATCATCCTGTCATCAACTCTACCCAGAGCCACTTGCTTTATCGTACTGGATCTTTACTCTACCTTTTTTGGTATGCCTTTAGACCAAAATAGTCAACACCTTTTTTCCTTTACCTGAAGAGGAGGACAGTACACCTGGACAGCTGTACACCAAGGTTTTTCCTCAAAGCAATACTTAAAGACAAAATTTCCTTTGTGATTCAGTTCTCATAAACTATGTGGATGATTTCTTACTTAGTTCAGAGAACAAGGAAGCCAGTAAAAAAAGATTTACTTTACTGTATCTCAATTTTTTAAAAAAATTAATTAATTTATTTTTTATGGTGACATTCGTTAATGAAATTCAATAAGTTTCAACTGTATACTTTAACAGTAAGACACACACACACACACACACATACATATATACACACACACATATACGCACACACATATATTTACACTGTGTGTTCACCTTCCATAGTTAGATTTCTTTTTGTCACCATATATTTGACCCCCTTTACCTCATCTACCTCCTCCCTCTCCCCACCTCCTACCCTCTGGTAACTACTAGTGTATAGTCCATGTCCATGAGTCTTTGTTTGTTTGTCATGTTTATTTGTTGCTTTTAGATTTATATCCCACATATAAGTGATATGTGATTTTCAACTTTTCCTGTCAAGCTTATTTCATTTAGCATGATTATCTTGAATTCCATCCATGTTGTTGCAAACGGCTGTATTTCATCTCTTCTTATGGCTGAGTAATAAATATTCCATTGTATATAAGTACCACAGCTTCTTTAGCCAATCATCTATCGTAGAACACTTTGGTTGCTTCCAAGTCCTGGCCACTGTGAATAATGCTGCTATGAACATTGACATGCAAATATCTTTTCAGATATAGGTTTTCAACACTTTGGGGTAACTACCCAGTAGAGGGATTGCTGGATCATATGGCAGATCAATTCTTAGTTTTTTGAGTAGCCTCCATACTGTTTTCCATAGTGGTTATCTCAATCTTAGCAGAAAAAGGATGTAAGTTTTTAAAAAACAAATTACAATTTTGCTAAAATAGAGTTTATTATTTAGGGTAATACCTATATAATAAGGGAGAAAAAACAGTCCTCCTGATAGACTAAAGATAATCTAAACTTATCTTAGACCTTTCAAAAAATAACTGCTGAGAGAATTTCTAGGTTTAACTGGATATTATAGACAATGAGTGCCAACTTTTTTTGAAATTGCAACACCTCTTTAGGAATGACTAAGTCTACAGTAAGAGACACATTTTTCAGGGAGCCCAAATATTACCAAACCTTCTGTAACCTGAAAAGGGCTCTTCAACAGCCTTCCTTAGACACTATCTTTTGTATACTTGTCCATGAGCAATCCAGACAAGCTTTTGGAGTTGTAATTCAACTTCATGGCAACCTCCAAAAACCCATTGCTGACTACAACTTCACTTTTGATGTGGTAGCTACTGCTGCAAAACTTGTCAATGTTTCTGTTGAATTAGATTTAGGCTCCCTGCTTGACCTTGTGGTTCCTTGTGCAGTATAGACGTTACTGCTGGTTGGGAACACACAACACCTTCCAGCTGGCCAATTAATCTCATGCAATTCTTTGACTCTCTCCCCCTCACATTATTATTTGCCATTGCCACACCCTGATCCTACCTCTCTCCTTTTCCTACCAAAAAATGGGAAGCTTCATGATTGTCTTATCTTGTGGCACTTACCTCTGTCCCTGTTCAGATTTATCGGAGACTCACATCGAGGTCACTCACCTAATTCCTTATTGATGGGTCATACCTCAAAGCTGAAACTGAAGATTATGAAACAGGATGTGCTATCACTAATTCAAGTTGTCATTTAGAACATAGTCCTCACCATAGGTAGATATAGGTCTCTGCCATAGGTAAACCAGCCTGGATGTCAGAACTTACATCACTTAGTACTACTGGTCAATTAACCAAAGTCCAGAGAGTAAACATATGTACAGATGGAAGATAGCTTTGGGAGGAAAACATGGCTTTGGGATGGTTTGGGAACAAAAGAGTCTCTCACTTTTGCTAGAATCCCCATCAAAAATGGAAAACAAGGTAAAAAGTGTTAAGAAATACAAATTTCCAGTTATAAAAGTAGTCGCAGGGATGTAAAGTACAGTGTAGGGAATATAGTCAATAATATTGTAGTAACCATATATGGTGCCAGATGGGCATTAGAGTTCTTGGGGTGAAAAAAAAAAGTTAAGGAACTCTTAGGTACACTCTTACTTCCTAGAGAGCTGGCAGTTGTAAAGGTTGAGACCTACGCGAAACCTCCTAATGGGAAAGCTGAAGGAGATGCTCTAGCAGATTATTATGCCAGACAAGCAATCTCACCCAAGGTTATGATCCTATCTAATCTCTGAAAGAACTAATCTCTGGAAGAATGCAAAGAGGCTATTATAAAATACTAACCTTTAGCCTTAATTTATAAAGACAGTGTGGGGAAAATCTGGTTGCACCCTTCATTTAGATATTCTCTGGTGCTCCCCAAATGGCCTGTAGCTACTCATCGTTGACAGACAAATTGGTTACTATCTTAAATCAGCGTCGGTGGGGAAATTTTAAAAAGACAGCTAAGGTTATTTTTGAGTTGTGTGTCACCTGCCAACAACACGATTCTGGAAAAAAAGATAAGGATAGGACATGGGCAGAAACCAAAGCTTCAAGGATTTTTTTGACCATCCTCAAATTCATTTTATCTAGTTTTCACCTCCATGGAATTTCAATAAGTTTTAGTTATTGTATATCTGTTTTCAGGAAGGGCTGAAGCATTTCCTTACTGCAAAACTAAAGTTCTTACAGTTGCTAAAAAACTCCTGGATTTTATGTTTTCAACCTGTAGTATATCAACTTTTATGTCAGTGACATAACTTTTATGTTACATGCTATGTGAAAAGTAGTATAAAAGAGCTCGGTACAGTGTTGCCCTTCCTCAAAATCTCTACGGCCCTTACTACCTACAATCTTCTGGAAAGATGGAAAGAAATGAGGGCTTCCTTAAATTAAAATTAGAAGAAACTTCAGAAACCCTGAGGTCCCTCGGCCAAAGATACTCTCACTAGTTTTTACGGTCATATGGTCCACTCCCTCAGGGACACATTGGTCACTGGAAGGCTCATGCATTTAGTGATTTCATCCTTGATGTTAAACTCTTCCCAACCACATGCAGATACAACAAAATATTTACAGGGACTCATGTCCTATACCCATTTCTATCACCAACTGATAGCCTCCTTCCTACAACACTTTCCTGCATAGCTTCTTTCTGATATTCAGCCAGGAATATCTACTGGAAGACAAATTAAAGAAAAACTGCTTTTGAACGTCCCTAGAAGTGACAAATAGGTCAGTGAAACTCCAAGGAATCAATTTTTGGGTTCACATTTCAGAACTAAAGAGGAAATCCAGAATCACATACAATTGGAAGCCAACTCAAATAAGATATCTTAAATTTAGGATTCTTGGAAATCCTCTAGAATAGTCTACCTTCAGACACTAACCCATGAACTTTAGAATAAGCAGATGACCTCAGATAGTGCACGGATTCTGCCCAAGGCAGTGGACCAAGCAGCTATCTAATTCTTGCTTTGTTTTTGATGTGCTTGTTGTATATCTATTCTTTTTTCATTTTTTAAAGATCCCTGGTTTTTGACTACCTGCAGCTTTTTCTCTTTTCTTCTAATAATTGTTAGAGCATACTCTAATACAATTCTTAGATTATCCCAAACACTGTCCACTCCCCTCAATCTTGCTGATTGATAAAAATATGTCATCTATCACTAGAACCCCCATAATCAAAACCTTTGGGTAATTTTGGCTTCATCAAATAAAACATAGGGAATTACAGCTGGGGATCTTTCCACTTGTGTCTTCATGAACAGATGACCTTAAAAAAATCAACCTGACAACTTTGCTAGTGTCCTTTCTAGAAAAAGAACCAATTATTATAATCTCCTGATCAGATCCTAAGTAATTCTAAATTTTATTCAACAACATTTGAAGGGCAAAGGGCTAAATACTTGTTATCTGAAGAGGACTAATAGGGATGTAAATATATAACCCTGCTAATGTAATGCTTTGATTTCAACTTTATGGTATAAATGAATTCTTTTACCCTGGATCTCCATGTGCCCCTACTGGATACTATTTCCTTTGTGGCCAGGACACCAATCCTGTTTTTATCACACTAACATCTCATTTACATTAGGAATAGTATAAAACATCAAGATTGGAAAGAAGATATTTTATTATAATTCTATAAATAATGAATATAATTCCATAAATCAGATGCAAGTTCTTAAATATAGGTATGCATAATTACTCAAGCATTCTACCTGGGAGAATTACTGACTCATCGTTCTTGCAAAAAGTTAGAGCCATATTCACAGTGGTGGGAATCAAGTAAATGGAAAAGACTATAAGAAACTTACTTGGTCACCCTGATTAACAATATCACCTCTACCTTAGATGGAAAACAGATCAGTGTCAACTCATCAGCATGAGTAGTGATACACGCTTGTATTGCTGTTTCTTATTGGCTAGTTCTGGGGGCATCTTTAATTTTGCTAATACTTTCTTTTGCACTTGGATCATGAAATGGGTACAAGAAAGGTAGAACAGCCTTAAGGAAAAAGCTTAAGGAAAGAAATCTACCTGGCTCTCTAAGGCTTATCTTTATAGCATTAGGATTTATTCTCTTCCCCATGATTTAGGCAACTGGGATTCCTGATTCTGAGTCATCTTACAGGGACAATTCATTTTTCTTGTTTCTGTCATAGTGGTCACAATGCTGATTTGTTCTATTTTATCCAGAGTCTTAACTGCTTCTGCACAGCCTACTCAGATGATTGTGATATGATATAAAACAAAAAGGTTTTGTGATGCTATTGACTATGGAGACAACAAAACAATCCCCAGGCAGTGAAGATATCTACTGTTTCCTTAATTGGTCAGCTTTCTGCAAGAGAGATAATAGTAAAATGAGGAGACTGAGAAACTGATATACACACAGACAATGATCACACTAATGTAACAATGAAATCCGGACCCACAATCTCTGCAGCAGTTGGCTCAGAATGGCCAGAAAATTATAAATGACTACAAGCTTCACTATGGCTTTTTTTTTTTTTTTTGCCTCTTCTTCCAATTCAAGATGAACCAGAAAGCCAAATATGCTCCCCAGATCAGTCGCATCAGATGTACCACTTCCATATAGCCTGCCTCCTGTTCCGTCTTGCCAACAACCTCCAGAGTATACCTGGAGCTTTCCATTTTTGGCTGTATACAGCTTTCCCACTTCCTTTGCCTGCATTTGAATTTACTCCAAAAAAATAAAAAATAAAAAAGTGATAGTTGCTGACTCCCTTGCTATAGCAAGCTCTAAATAAATAACCCTCGCTTCTTCTCATTTGAGTGGATCTTGTTTATTTCCACAGCTCCTCCAGGAGCTCACAGCCTAACGGAGAGGGTATTAAACATAATTATAATACAAAGCAATAGAATTATATGCTAAAAGGTATAGAGGAAGCAGCAAAAGGAAGTAATAAATATTTTTTTTCTCAATTGGCTTATTCTGTTGTATCATTTTTTTTTTTACTTTTGATGAAGAATGTACTAGCCTGAGGATTCTAGTGAATTCTTCAGGAGGCTTTTGTTAAATTGTAGCTAAGGAAGCCACGGACTGTGGATGGCACCCAATTATCATCAGATAGAGCTGCTGGAGCATGACCCCTGATACTGCTTAGCCTGAATCTATAAAGCAGTAAAGGACATTACAGCTACCAAAATGTCCATGGCCATGTAACGCTGAAATAGCTTAAATGCAGCACTCCTTGCCAGGATCTAGTTGGTAATGGAGCACGAGTGTATGCTGAGCTGGACAAACTGTACAGTTAGGATGTTGTACAGTTATGGTTCTAGTTAGGAGAATCATAGACGAGGCTGCAATGAAAGGCAGACCCTCTGAGGGAGAGGTTTTTCTGTAACCTTATTCTTCTTAGGTCCACACAATCCACACAATCTTCCTACAATAGGGTTTTCATGATGCTTGTGTGTTGTTAAATAAATCCTGTCTATCTCAGAAGAGAATGATACAGATTTTGGCTTCTCGTTCCTCCTGGAAATAGAAACTTTCTAGAATAAACCTATCCATCAGTCCATGCAAAGCAAATGGCCCTTTTCTGCCATATGGGCCTCATGATAGCTATTGTCTCTCCTCTCTAGGTGCCAAGTACAGACTGAGTATAAAAATTGGGAGTCTAAAAATTTCAGTGGCTGGGGATTTTCCACTATATGTTTTGACTGCCATGTACAAAGGTATAATGGCTAGATAATTTTTTTAGGGAGTTGGGTGATGCACAAGGAACCCTAGTAATAGAATTTTAGCAGTAGATTTTTGCTACTAGTAGAAATTTAACACCATCATCACCACCATCAGCATAGGGTTTATTTTTGTAAAGTTGTTTGATGATTTGAAAAGATGTCCTAATGCATCCATTTTCACCTTTTGAATGTGCCGCCTTCTGTGCCTGGGAAGTCAATGCCTGGGCTAGACACATCTAGTAGGGACAAGGCTGGCTTGATAAAGCCATTGTAGCTGTTGAAGCTACTCATTCTCTCCTTCCATGGTTAACTAATCCCTTTAATATTGCAAGATGTTCTGCTTTAGATATAACTGTATTTTTATTCTGATTATAGTTAAAATTTGTGGGTCCAGGTACATCTTTTTTTCTGAGTTTTAAAAATTCTTTTCTAATTCTTTAAGTATTGATTTTTTTTTTAACTCTCAGAGAAGATATTTATTTTATTCCACAGTTTGAAGAGATGCCTCCTTCCAGCCCACAAGAACTGTCAAGAACTCTTACTTTAAAAATAATCTCTTTTCTTATTCACTGATTGACCTGTTTCTTGAGTGTCAACTCTTCTAATTATTCATTGGTGTAAAAGATCAGAGCTGTAATGAAAAGTTTTTAAAAATTCACTCATACATTCCTCAGAAGAATCTTGATGTTCTACTCTTATTATTCATTTTCTCATTTTATTTATCACATGAAAATTCTCAGTGGGAGAGTGGAAAGCACTCTTGAAATCAGGTTGTGTGGGTCTTTTTTAATCACTTGATAATTATATTAATATGAAATGTTTGATATTTGTGAATACATCAAACATCAAATGAGTGATAATTTTGCTAATATGAGGAATTAGTTTAAATTCATGGAGCCTCAGGGTTTTTAAAATCTGTATATTAAAGATAATAATATCCAACCTAACAACTCCACAGAGTTGTGAGAAAAATGTATTTTTTCAAAATACCTCATGAGTAGTAAAGTATTCCATAGTCATATTGTCTTATTAAAATAGCTTTAATGATAACAGTAATTCTTAGAATACTTAATGTTTGTGTAGTACACATGTTTTGTGATCCTGCCCAGAAACTTTCTCTAAGACTAAAGCTGGTGGAAGGGCTCATAGAAGATGATCCTCAGCCACCAGTCTTCCTTGTGAATCATTGCAGTTGAGATCACACTTCACTCAAAGTCATACCTCTTTCCAGGGACAGCCCACATCCAATGACTTATTAATATAGTGGTATAAATCATTGGTTCCCAACCTTTTGGCACCAGGGACCAGTGCTGCTATGAGAATCTAATGCCTGATGATCTGAGGTGGAGCTGAGGCAGTGATGCTAGTGCTGGGGAGTGGCTGCAAATACAGATGAAGCTTCCCCTGCTCACCAGCTGCTCACCTCCTGCTGTGAGCCCAGTTCCTAACAGGAGACAAACTGGTACAGGTCCACGGCCCTGTGGTTGGGAACCTCAGGTATAAATGACTGGCCCCCTTGCCACAACATGGGACAACTCTAAAAGGCTCCATATCAAGATTACAGCCCTGGTTGGAAGAGAATGGGATCCTGAATGTGGAATGGAAACATCTGAGTTGAATATGCCTGTAAACCTTGCATCCTCAGATTTCCCTGAGCCTACAGAAGTGAAAGCATCCTTGCTTTATTGAAAGAGTATTCAGAGGCCTGTTTTTTGTAAGAACATGCAAGGAAGCATATCTTCTCAGAATGCCTAGTCCCCTCCTGGCCACTAAGGCAATAACTAGAGTCAAGGCTGGGGATATACAAGGCCTTCTAGGGGTGGAAAGAAACTATATGCCCTGAAGGAATTATAGGACCTAGACAATATAGACTGGCAGGAGCTGGAAGAGTACATGTGAAACTGTATTTTAAGGGTGATTGGCCAAGAAGTGGCAGACCATAAACTTAAGGGAACTTATCATTAATGAGAGCACTCTCCCAGGATACATAAATTAACACCCTGTAAGCGCTTGGGAGATGCTATGAGTATTATGCTAAGATGGCTCCCAGAAGCATGGAAAAGCTATGGCCCACTCCAAGCGAGGTAGAGATGCCAGAATTGTGATAGCAAATAGTGAAAGAAGGAATTAAAAGTTAAAAACCTGGGCTTGTTAGAGATGATGTAATTCTGGAAATTCCACTAGATGGCTATTTTCCATGGGAGGGCCTGAAGGACATGCCATTTACCATAGCAATAGTAGAATGCACTGGTGAGAATATAGGTAGCATCACTGAGAAGGCAAGGACTGACAATGGGCAGATCTGGGCTGTATAATGGCAATGGGATCAAAGGATCCCGGAAATTCACTGAAGCCAGATAGCAGCACTTAACCATCTCAAGCCAGGTGGACCCGATTGTCATAATTAGTGGCCAGGTTGGAGTGACCACCATGGGAGTCTGACTCACAGAGAGTTATCAAAATGATTAAGAAAACATAGCACACCAAGGGGCAACATAGATAGGCAGCCAACAGATATACAGTAAGTCCTCACTTAACATTATTAGTAAGTAGTTCTAGACTTCATGTGAAACGACGTATAACAAAATTCAATTTTATCATAAGCTAATTGTCAAAACAAGAGTTAAGTTTTTGCATCATATCATCAACATTATCACAAAAAATGATGTTGAACCAAATGATGGTTTTTAAGGACCTCCTGTACTTGAATTTGTACGGTCAACAGAAATTAAGTTGGGTGATCAGTAGACTGTGAGCAGTTGATTCAATAAAATGTCACACTCTTTTACTGGTTTCTGTACTTGAGACAGTTTTCAGATCCAAAATTCTTGACTGAAAGAAAGTCTGGGTCCCCAGAGGACAGACAAGGCAATACTGGCCAAATATACCTAGTAATAATTTTCCTAGTGTTTCCTCACTGAGGAAAGGCACTGTGAGAGTAATATTAAACTGAGGAAAGAGGAATGTCTAAATATTTTGAGGTCTATTGAACAAAGATCTGAGATGATTTCCAGAGACCCAAAACATAATCCTACCTCCTTTCCTGTTAGATTGGGGTGTTATGGGGATCTGTTTTAGCTTATACTGGGTTCAATGCATCCTTGGAACAACCTGTTGTTCATTTTCCTGGTGACCAAATTTATCATTTGAATAGATGCACTTGGTAATTGGCACAACCTCTGCCCAACCCAATGCCCTCCCTGCCTAAGGACCATATTGGGTTCTTGGCATATAAGGTAAAAACTACTATAGTAGGGATAGCCAGGTGAAAGCCCCTAAAATTTCTCCCTAGCTTCCCATATAATAATAAATACAACAAAAAAATCATATATTTGGGTAAATGGCAGAAATTAATGCCATTCTTAAGGCCCTAAAGAATTAAGTTGTGTACATTCCATCATATCTCCATCTAATTTACCAATCTGGACCTTGCGAATACCAGAAGAGTCCTACAGGATGACAATAAATTACTGCAAACTCAACTGAGTAATAGAACAGTTGCAGCCACTGTGCTTAAAGTGGCATCTTTATCAGAAAGAATTAATATAGTTTTAAGTACATAGTATCTGGCCATTGATCAGATATATATGTTATTTCTATCTCTGTGTAAAAAGAGGAACAAAGAGTTTGTATTTGCTTTGACTGGACAGTGGTATTTACCATTTTGTACTAGTGTTATGTTAATTCTTTTTTCAGTGTCATAATCTAGACCTAATGAACATCCCACGGGACATTACATTAGCGCACTATATTGATAATATCATGATAAACACGATGAATAAGCAAGAAAGGGCCAGCCTGTTGTAGAACTTGATAAGCTCTCATGGCCTTATGGGAAAGAAAGCCAACAAACATTCAGGGACTCTTCATATCTCCTCCAAAGTAAAGGGTAACATATTCATTTTACAACTTGTACCATAAAAAAGAAAACCCAATACTTAGTAGGACTTTTTCAGTTTTTAATGCAGCATGTTCCTCCCCTGGGAATATCGCTCTTGCCTATAGATTGGATGACAAAAAAGGCTGCCACCTTCGAGGTAGGCCTTGGGCAAAAAAGAGCACTGCAGCAAGTCCAGGCTGCAATGCCATCGCCCTGCCACATGGGCTGCATGACCTGGCGGGCCCTGTGGTGTAAGGGAGGTTGGTGGTGGGAAATCACACCATGTGAAGTGTATGGTAACTCCCTGCTGGGGGAAACCACAATGCAGGTCCACAGGAACCGGAGCAAGAATGTGCCATTTGAAGCAGAAAATTATACCTACAGGAAGAAGTGAAGTCGTATGGTGCAAGGGTAGCCTGTGATGGATGGTGTGCTGGGCTGCCCAGATGCATTTTAGGAATGACGAACTTCTTCTCCAGCTGCTGGGAATGCTGCTGGACGATGGCCTTCAGCTATCAGCCCTCTTTGACAGTTGTATCAGCTGAAGAAAACTGTTTCACCCAACATCACGCCTCTTTCCAGGGGCAGTCTGCATCCTATGACTCTCAGTGCTAGTGATTTTTTACTTATTTATTCTGCTTATTGTGACATTATCAGTGCAGTGGACAAGTGTAATATTTTATGGGTCTTGGAATTAGCTCCAACTTGGATCAACTCTGGACAGTTGCCATGAACCAACTGAGGCTGTTGGTAGCCTTGTGCTGGGTTCCATTTAACTCCATGCACAATCCTGCTTCCTGTCCCCTCATCCACTGGTATTGCTTCCACTGTCCCTTTGAAAGACTGGACCTAGGCCAACCTGTTTGCTCTGGGTGACCAGCCCTCTCTACTGAGGAAGAAAATCCAGACTGAGAGGGAGCAGTGAGCTGAAATTACTGGGGTCATTTTTTTTTCTCCTATAAAGTTCAATTTTGGACCTTGAGAAGCTGGGACAGTGGGGAGCCAGGATGAAACGTCTTGTAGAGTGTGTGGTTGGAGTGGGGGGTAAAGTTAGTGGAGTTGGAGATAGAAAAATAAAGAAAAGATGCTTTATTTATGAGGAGAAGCCATGAAGGAGAGAGAAGAGAAAGTTGGAGGGAGTTCCTGGCCTGCCTACTTGCCATTTCCCAATGCTAGTTAATTAAAGCCCCATTATTGCTCCTTGATAGTCCCCTGAATCTCAGACCCACTTCTCCTGAAACTCCAGATATATACAAACAAACTGCCCTGAGTTAGTTTACTTAAGTTGGTTTCTCTCTTAGCAATAAAGAGTCTTGACTAGAACAATGGTATAGTCTCTTTAGCTTTTAAAAATGTTTTGATACATGTTTTCAAACGATTATAAAAATGAAGAATCTGAGCTAATGTTTTAGACGCACAGAATGGAAATGAATTGAAATTTGTATTAGTGCCCTACAGAGAATATTTTAATACTGTGGTATATGAATTCTTGGCCTAGCAAGTGGAATAGAACTAGGACAGAATTATCATTTGCATTGTTTTTCTTTCATTCAAATGTCTTTGGGGCAAGGAGAAGACCATGAGAATGAAAAAGCTGCTCTGTTCTTTCCACCGAGACATTTTACAAAGAGGCAGAATTGGGAGTGAGAGAGAACAAGAGTGAAATCATACTAATGTCATTTAATAAGAGTAGATTTATAATTAGAATTCTGATGAGTTTGTCACTTTTAATTTCAAAAATTAATCTTCACTGATTAAAAAATTAGTGAGATTTAAGGAATGATATTGTATCATTATCAAAATAAATATAGGAAGTTTTATTAGACTCATGGCACCATGCAAGAGTCTATTTCTGCAGACAAGGAGCAATAGCTTTCTGTCTGATTTCAGCATACCTGGAAGTGATCATGTGGGGAGAGGTGACAAGAAAAAGGAAGCTTATTAATAAACCAGTGGTTTTCAAAGTGAGGTCCTCAAAGCAGTAGCAGTGGCATTACCTGGAAACTTGTTGGAAATGGCCACCTCCACATTTCTACTCTGAAGGATTCCCCGAACCCTAACTTACTGAAAATACTATTCTATGAACCCTACTGACCTTGGACATCAGCCACCAAGGTGATTTACTTTTCTTTTTCCAGATTGATATATCTTTGTGAGATGAACTATTTGCCTCAGAACTTGGGAATAAAGATAATAAGAGCTGAGTGCCTATGGATTTCAGGAAACTGAAGCATCATTGCCTCCATTTCAAGTAGTTTGTAGTTTATGGTGTCAATTGAAGTATACACTGCTGAGTTACACCCCAAGGGCCAGATGGTAGATGGGAAAAAGGGGAAGGAGATGTGGAGTAAGAAATGTGAGTTAGAATCTCACTTTATGCTCTTGCTCCTACTTTATCCTTGCATCCCCTTGAAACACAGTAAATTTTATTTGATGATCATGATAAAAGACCTTTCTGAGACAAACATTTTAATTACATAATGATAAAGTCTTTTAACCAAATGTATTTTCTAAATACTTTACTATTAGAGATTAACTGAATATATATAGACCCAGTACAAGGAGTTCACATATATCTTTCTGACACTAAGTTGTCTGAATCTATTTTCTTCTACTCATTAGACTAGTTACATTCAATCTAGGTCAAAAATAAAAATCTTTACTAAACTTAAATTCCAAAAGAGAGTAGCAAGGTATAGCATATGCATCTGTTTCTTCTCCCATCTTCTTTATGTCTTCATGAATATTTTGGGATTTAAAAATTTTTGTTCAATTAAAGTTGACATACAATATTATATTAGTTTTAGGTATATAAAATAGTCATTACATATTTAGATAACTTATAAAATAATCACCCCAATAAGTCTAGTACTCATCTGACATCATACATAGCTATTACTATATCATAGACTCTATTCTATTTTAGGACTTTCTTAAATTTTTCTACCCAGAGTCATTTCTAGTTATTAATCATTTATTAGATGATCTACTATTGTGTGAGACAGACTGGCATTAAACACTGGCATCTATTATCATAAAGTAAGTGGTAAAACCATTGTTTTCATTGAGTTTCAAAGTACTAGTACAGTAATAGTATGATAACATGTTAATGATTCACCAAATTTATTGAATTTTTTTATTAAAAAACCTAAGTCATTATACCTTTTATTCCTAGAGCCATTTAGCATCATCTGAGAAGGGAAAAATGGCTAATGGAATACAGTTAAATATGTACCATTAAGTACTTTACATTTTTGACACTTTTTTTTCTTTCATGCTGTGTTTGTTATACCAATAATAAACTGACTGAGCCAGTGTAAGGTTGATTTTAATCTAAATTTGATTTCTCAATTTCTAAATTTTGATTAGAATTTCATTCTCTGGGTGAATATATAGAACTTGCCACCAAGAGTACAAGCTGGTTCGACTAGAGAAATGAGTAAGAAATGAGGTTCAAGGTCATTGTCATCAGAATCAGTTCAAGGTCTCTCATCAGGCTTGCAAGCCCCCTAAATACAGAAACGCTCTTTTTTAAGCTAGACATGTTAGAGCCATAGATTCTTTAAAAATGTTAGAAAAATCTAGTCCAGCTTCCTACTTACTTGAGTCAACAGTATTTATTTTTAATGTATTATACTAATAGCTCTCCTCAAAGGTTTTCTCATATCAAGAACAAGAAGATATTTCCCAGGAATCTTAGAAGTCATGCAATTCAGCAATATTCTAGAGAATGTTATTCTCTAAGGCATGCTTGAAAAGAAAGCTGTAAAGGGAGAAAAGAGAATATTACAGAATTAAGTAGGAGTAAATAGCGCCCCATCTGAAAAGGCCGCATACATAAGTAAAGAAAGCCAGATGGTCTTCTTCATTAGAAGGATATGAAATCTGATACCAACATGCAGAAAGAATTTTGATTGTCAGCTTTTCTTGAATCCTCAACTTTACCTTAAATTACAAGTTAAATTGATTCTTCTAGAAAATTCTAAGTACTTTAAGCTGATTTTGAGTTGTTTTGAGGGGGATGAAGCTATGTCCTTACATGCATCATATCTTCCTGGCTTTAGAATAAGTCCATTTGCTCTCTCTTTTTGTCTCTATATTAAATCTTCATTCATATCTTACTTTCTGCATTTTATAGAGTCTAAAGGTCAGAGTTCCACATGTCCCTGTCTCTGCTTGTTTTTCTCTTTCTAGGCTTACTACCTGTCCTTTCTTTTCCTATTGATTGTGCGTATTCTTGCTCTTGGTGTCTTAAGATATTATGTTATTGACTTCATTGCTTAGTGTTAATATAATACCGAATTACAATTAAAACCCTGCCATTGGGGTTGAACAGCATGTTTATATTTATAAAATGAGACGTAGTGCTAAAGTAAAAAAGTTCTATTGAGACCTTACCTATATTGGCTATAGAATAATACAGATTTGCAGTGTATAAAATATGACAGATATTTATAATTATTGAGAATTCCAATGATGTCAAATATATGGACACTCTCTTCCCATTCATTGGCAATAGAATTTATCTAAATGTATACTCAAGTATCAGTGACATGTAGCCTTTTGCAGCCCTATCACTCAATTTCTTGTGATACTATATGTAACGCTTAAAGGCTGGTTACTGGCACGTAGGGTGATTTCTCTCCATTCTTAGGAGAATATCACCTCCCCATCTCAGAGACACATTTGCACTGAAGTTAGTGATTGAGGCTTTTTAAAAGAGTCAGACCTGTTAATTTTTCAGGGCTCGATGGTAGAAAACTTGGGAATATTTCCAGAAGCAATGTGGTTGCATAGGAGTTAGTAACTAAATGTCCATAGGCCCCTAGGGAATCAGTGCATGGGCTTTCAGGAGCCCCAATGCCCTCTCAAACTTTATTGTACATCTGTTCATTATTTTTTTTTACACAGACTTATTAAGTTTATAACAAGGTTAAGAATCAGGACCCTAAAGGGAGGCAACACAGGAACATTGCATGAAGACTTTAATGTGAAAATCCATGTTTAATTCATTAACGTACAAGTATTAGTCAACAGTGACCCACAGAAAGCTGGATGCCGCGCCATTTACCTCAGGAAGCACAATTTTTCCAAATGTATAGAATGGGGGTGCAGTGGTGTAGATAATTCCACAGCTCATCCTTTCCCACTTTGTGGAAGCCTACCGGCACCCGGACATAGCACTTCTTTTTAAATTGACCCATCAGTGTGCAGGACATCAGTCAAGTGTACATAGAAAGGAAGAAAAAGCCACTACTGTCTCCTCCAAGCAACCAAACCCAGTTCAGAGAAAATGTGCTGGATCTAGAAAAGGTTTCTGGAAAGAGACTGCTGGTGATTTTGGTGTCTCTTATGTTAAGAAGTTTATTGAAAAATCTACGTGAGTTCAAGATGGTTAGGACAATTGGAGAAACTAATCTTCAGGCAGAGGGAGCAATGAAAATTTTTTTCTGGATATTAATTGGTTCTACATCTGATAGGAAATAAAGGTTCAGTGAAACCCTTCCGGCTATCTCTTGGTGCTCTGTAATTTCCACCTCAGTGAAATAAGAGTCTAAGTACTGTCTTGCCTAGAGAAGGAAAGCCACCTAACATTTTTAGAGTTTGGAAGACTGGGATTTTTAAGGCTAAATGAAGTACTCTGTTGCTGTCTGTGCCTTCTCCTTCTCCTCCTCCCACTCCTCCTCCTTCTACTTCTTCTTTGTGCCTAAACAAAATGAAGAGAGCTCCTGAAGAGGATCCTGAATTTACCTAGTACAATTATAGGCTAGTTATTCCAATATGTTATCCAGTTCAAACTCCTACCAATTGTGAAACATATTAAGACACGATTGTTTGAAAGATTTGCTTATATACTACCAAATAGACTGAAGTGTGTGCTCCTGCATGAAGGCTTTTGGGATTTGGAGCATGGTTCCTAGGTCTCCTCTGTGGGGGGAATGGCGAAGGGTCTGGGACATCTCGTGTAAAGTCCCCCAGGCTGGGTGGGTGAATACCGGTTGGCATACTTCTTGGAGTTGACCCGTGCCCTTCAGGTGCCCATGGAGCAAAGAGCTACCTCCTTGTCCATCTTCCTCGAATGAATATACACTAGTCTCTAAAAGCAGTTTGAGTTGCCCTTTCACTGATTCCTTCATTAAGTGTCCTCAACCACAGCAGAGTGCGATTATTTGGAATTAAACCCCGAGATAACAGAGGGGCTCCCTCCATCAATCTTCCTTCAGAAGGTGACTCAGATAGATGCTCCTTCCTTTCATAATGGTAGACTCCTCTTTGACAATCCTTATCAAGTTCTAACTCCTCCATACTACCCTCTTTAACCTTTTGCGATTCATTGTCTTCATATTCTTTCTCTGGACATAGCAAACTGTTTGGAGCATTTACTCAGTCCCATGTGCCTTTCCTGCTAGTTTTTTGGTATCTTGGCTGGATGTCAGTGGAGTTTCATCTGTTCCACCAGGCAGTGTCTCCTTATGGCTGGAGAGGGTCCTTTGGTCTTATGGAAGGTGGGATTGAGGTAATGGACGGTGCTTTGACTCCTGTTCTACCTCTACCTAATAACAGAGCTGCGGTCTCATTTCCTCCTGAAGTTTTTGACACCAACAGTATGGCGATCAAGAGAATTAATTTTTTTTTTCAAAAATTTCCTGTCTGGTTTACATAAGAAATTTGTACTCCTTATTTTAACAAATCTTAGTCCCACTTTTTATTAAATAAAAACTTGGTCTTTTTAATGTATAAAATCACACGATTCCATTTTTTTCCCCAGGGATTCCTCTACCTTACATTTAGAGGAACACATGCATTAACCCATTTCCTATTTAGAAAAAAAAAAGTGCAGCTCGCTGCCAGCATTAATTTGATTTTATATAAATTTGTTCTTTGAGGCTGAAGCAAATCTGACTGGTTTTCAATGTGAAAATAAAATACAAATACTCTTCTTAGAGTTATTTCTAAACATAACTTGTCTCTAATCCTAATGTAACAGAAACATATACATAAATCCGATTCATCAGATGAACCTTCCGCTAACAACTGTTTGAGAACAATGTTAACATCACACGTAGGAATGCTACATTTTCTAGGATTTGACCTTTTTAGTTATCAAGAATTACAGTATTTTGTAAATGGAAATGCCATTACTAAAACCAGAACCGCATAAATAGAATGAGGTCGTTTGTTTCCAAAGACTATAGATTTACTAGAGCAATGTGAAAATAATAATAAAAGAGATATTTCGTGGCAAACTTTAGGGATAGAGTTAGGACTATAATCCACGAGTTGTCTCAGGGTAAAGGCTGCAGCCACAAGTGGCACCAGCAAGTACTCTCAGGGCAAACGGGAAATGGGTTAATTGACAATGCTTCTACAGTTTGGATAAATGGTAACTTGTTCTCGAATTTCTTTCTAATGATCAAGCTTTTCCCTTTTATCAGGTAAAGCGTTTTCGGTGCTTCCTGTTAAATTAGAAATTATGAAACAGAGATTCCTTAGACATGATGACCAAGAAAAATATCAAAAACTTGACATATTGGGTTTTAAAGGTTTTAAATATTCTTCCCAAAAAAGGGGTTGGAATGGTTCTATAGCCTCTGTTCCATTTGAAATCCTGGTCTTCAATGTCTACTTAGCTTTTCTAAGGTGAATTTATGGTTTGGGGATCCAAAATCAAGACCAAGTCTTGAATTAAATTCAGAGGTTGAAGGGGAACCGTCATGATATTTAGTGCGATGCAGTCATTAGCCAAAGCTATCTTCATGGTGCATATTCCCTCAAGGTAGAATTTAATTGATTTCACAAGATCTACGCAGTACCCAGTAATGTATTTATATGAACAGGTGAGTGTTCTCAGACTCCTTTTAAAGTGATAAAAACATACTTTATTTTATAATATCCAGAGCTTTTTATAATGAAGCTGATTTAGAAAGTTAGAAGAAAAGACAGGTTGACATGTAATTAGTCATAAGTTCACAGAGTATATTTGGAAGGCTGACAAAGGGTCTGGGCATGCAGGCTGTGAGTAATATTGTATATGTATGTCATTGAATATGTTTGTTGAAAAATAGGCTGTCTGTGTAACTGTGTAAAAAACTTATAGAACTTTTGCATGATTCTATTTCCTTTTTGATGAATATTTTAAAATGCACTTTAAAAAAAAATAACGCAGGCAATTTTACATTTTTCCCATTTTCCTGACATTCCATGTATAATAACTGTTGTGAAATGAATCACTGTTTTTAACTGAAAGTGTTTCTGATTTAAAATCTTATTCTAGTTTCCTAAGAAATCCTAATCAAAGTAATAGTAACATATCCTCACAAAGAATAGCATATGAAATGATGAAGTACATTCACATGTCACAATATAATAATCAGAAGACCATTACACTTCATAAAATAGCATGCCCAGTGACAATACCTGTGACGATGAGCTAATAGCAGCCATGAACACTCAGAGAGAAGCATGTATGAATCAATCATTAAGGAGATAATACTGTTGTTAATAATAAACACTGGTAATAAAGTAATAAGGCTTTCATCATTCTTGCTAGTGCTCAGACTATAGGTTTATTTTCAAAGTTTGAATTGATGATCACAAAACTAAAAACAGTACCACAGAAATAACAAAATGTAAGGTAATATATTACAGAAACCTTGAAAAACAGCCCTTACTAATTGCACTTACGCATGGCTTAAATATTTACATTTAGTGGGTAATGGCTGAAATGATAAAGTACTATTTTCCAGTGATCTAATGATTCCTGTACATTCCTTTTGGGGCCGCCTTTGATCAGGAGAGGAGGTAGTAGGGGGCTTGGATGCCTTCTCCCTCATTTCCTATTGAAATCCTAACTTCTTTGAGGTATATTTTAAGACCTTTCTTTTTCAGGATGTTTTCCTTGGCTCCTAGGTCCTCTGTTCTCTCAGTTCCCAAACTGCTTATTATTTGAACCCTGCCTTTTGGTGCTTAGTCACGTACAGCTTGACACTGTTGGACTTCTCCAAAAAGATTATGTTTCTTGAGGTGAGAGGCTGTGCATTATGTTAATTTTTTATTTTGGGGCACATGTAGCATTGTATATGTGGCAGGGATGCAATAAAAATTTGCTGAATTGTATGCAAATGATATAATTATAGCATTTTTGGCCTTATGAGACATTCAGAAATCATTTAATTCAAGTCCAGTTTTACAGATGAGGAAAATGAATCCAACAGAAGCTAAGTTCTTGCTCAAAGTCATATGACTAATGTATATTTTAAAATAATCTAGGCACTTTATTTGCTTAGGAAGTAGATGTTTCATTCATATTCTTGCTTACCCTATTTGTTTTCTTAATAGACTTCCCTTTTCATCAAGAATGCAAAATTATACCTCATCCCTACTACTGCTGGGATAAGTGAGAATTTTACATATTTGTTGTTATCTTTAGAGCTCTAATGCTGTGATTAATATGCACGAACACATTTGCTAATGCTTGCAAGCTCTCTTTTTAACTTGATAGTTTTAGGTTTCACTGTCAAATGGCTATTCTTTGTTCCAGTCAGAAATATTGCATCTCTCTGCTCACACAGAGCTTTGTTCCTGCCTCCATTTTATTGCTGATCACAATTAGACATGTATTGTGGTTCGATGAATAGATACTTATCTCCCCTACTACCATTTGAGGGTGGGGGAGTGACCTCGACTTCTCCATATCACCTAGCCTAGTGCTTTGAATATAGCAGACACTTCAAAAATGCTAAAAAAATTGTTCTGTCCAATCTAATACAATGAAATTCTAATTATAAGAACCTGTTTTTAAAAATCAGTCATTTTGTATCAAAATGCTAGCCAAGTCCTATTGCCTGTTATTTTAAAAGGAGAAAAATTACAGTCCACTACATGTCGACACAAAACAACCAACTAATTTTCTAAAATGTAGCTAAAGCCCAGTAAAATGTCTAAGTAGAAGTATGTACCATGTTAGAAAATGAAGAACTTAACCACCCCATCCTGATCACCAAACTCTTAGGAAGGTTATTAATAATGCTTTGTATGTGTTAACGTGTACAGTTTTTACTCCATGTCATAATATTATGTTTGTGATAAAACATAGAAATGGATACACAATAATAAGTAGAGTTGTTAGGGGAAAGAAAGCAAATAAAAATTTGGAATAAAAAGTTCTTTTTATGAAGAACTTTTTGTAAATGAAGTCTCGTAATGAAGTTCTTGCAATGAAGTCTTTGTTACATGCAGCCTGAAAAATGCTGAGAATAAAACTGAGGATTGAAGCCATTGTTCATTAAGGTTTATGAAAGGAGGTGGTATGAAGAGTTGGTGTGACTGCATGACAAAAAGACAATTTCAGGCAAACGATCAGAATCAATGAAACTGGTAAAGAGAGGCCATATTTCTGAGGTTGTTCTAAAGGCTCCTGAATAGGAAAATATTGTGTTTAAATATAAATATAGAAATATAGAAATATATATATACATATGTTTTGTAAAGTTTGTATATTAAAATCTAAGAAGAAGTTTAATGAGAAACAGCCAATATGGGATATATTCTGTGAAGTCTATATTGTCTCACACTGCTGTGTCCCACTTCAAGAGGTATCTAATTCTTCCTAGGAAATAAAATTCTCAAGTTGTTAAAAGTATTTATTGAGTGTGGAGACTATTTACGGCACTGCTAGATGTATTGTGGAGGAGACATGGACAAATCAGGCAAGGATCCTGAGATAGGGCCTGTCAAGAGTCACTACATGGCCTGGTGGGAAACGATTGATAAAAGTAAGGTAGGGAAGTGCAGGGGAGTTGGGTCCTGCATCACAGAAGAAACATCTGCATCTGAAAGGAATTGGTGGCATCTTCCTGGGTAAGGGTGGAAATCGAGCATGCGTATGAACAAGACTCCACTCTTATTTAAAAGCAAATGTATTCTTAATCATGAAAGGTATTCCTGTGGGGTGTAGGGGAGAACGTGGTTATATGTGTTTGAGAGTTGGCCTTTTAGAAGTAGGGGATAGCTTTGCACTGAGATGACTTTTTGAGAACTGTAGCGTACTGGGATGATGCTTCATTCAGAAGCTTTAGTGTAGAGCAAGTGCAAAGACCCTCTTAGTTATGAAACCTTCTGTCTTCAGTTTCTTGGAGGAAGGGAGACAGGAATAGGAAAGGCAGAAATACATCGTAATGCTGTGGCTTGGTTCAGTGTGGCATCACAGTAACTATGAATTAATGCTGCCTGAGCACTAATTTGGGGACTTTCATTCTTTCTTTCTTTTTTTATTGGGGTGACATTGGTTAATAAAATCATATAGGTTTCCAGTGTACAAATCAATAATATGTCATATGTATACTGCATTGTGTGTTTACCAACCAAAGTTAAATTTCCTTCTGTCACCGTATGTTTGACCCCTTTTACCTTTATCTAGCTCCCTCCTCTCCCCCTTCCCTCTGGTAACCATTAAACTATTGTCTGTGTCCATGAGTCTGTGTTTGTTTGTGCCATTCATTTGTTGCTTTCAGTTTTATATCCACATATGAACGAAATGATGTGGTTCTCAACTGTTTCTGTCTGACTTATTTCACTTAGCGTGATAATCTCAAGATCCATCCGTGTTGTCGCAAATTTCAGTCTTTCATCTTTTCTTATAGCTGAGTAATATTCCATTGTAAATAATGAGAACTTTAATCCTTGCAAGGGACACTGCCTTTAGACAGCAGGAACTGGATACATATAGATTTGTAGGGTACAGAAAACAAAACTGCAGCTAGCAACTACCATCTGTGGTGAAATCTGTTGTTTGCTGTCTAGCATTCACTTTCCTTCCTAAATTACTTTTGGCCACTCCCGCACATTCTCAGCCATAGAGGGCGTGGTTTTCACCTCACTGTATCTCCAGGGATGGGTCCTGCTGTCTTGAATCTATCAATGTATCTCTTTCCCTCAGCTGAGTGACTGGATCAGGGTATTCATGTCATGCTAGTGGACAGAATTTGATGTAAGATGTTTGCTGGGGCAGCCACAAAGTAGGTTCTGCAAGAAAGAAAGAAAAAAATTCTTTCTCTCTGGTTTTTTTTTTTTTTGGACAATGAAAGGAAGTAAGGTCCAGAAACAATAAAGCCTTTTATTGTTTCTATTTGTTTATTTTTTGCTTTTATTTCATTTTTTTTAGCTTTTGTCTTTTGTGTTCAAAGGAAGCAAACGGGGAGCTCTTGGAGAATAAAGTGTGTGTCTCAGGGATGGGCTGGGGTAAAAATAGACTCTATGGCAGACCAGAGAGGCAGAGGAACCAGGCTCATGGTGACAGTGTCAAGGCTGCTGGACCAAGTATTACCTACAGTTGACCTCTATGGGGCTGAAAAATATTCCTGCTACTGTAATATTGTAAATATCTTAGGTATTGTTTTGGCATGATTGTGTGTACGGGTACATACATGCACATGGGCATTCAATGTGGAGGTGGCCACGACCAGGATCAAACAACTTTGAAATAAGAATGTTGTAAAACTTACCATGAAATAATTTAGAACTGAGTGAGGCAAAGTCATCTTATAGCAGTAGAATGACCTGCCTTCAAAGTCAATGCATCTAAAATTGTCTTGGAAAATCCTAGCAAATCAAATGAAAGATTTTAAATTAATGAGAGTTCGAAAACACCTGAATCAAAAGAAATGCACAAAAATCAATATTTCTTCTTTATACCAGCAACAACTGCTAAGCAACTATAATGGGAAAAAATTCCATTTACAATAGCACCTTAAATCCATTAATTAATTATGAACTAATATAAAAAGAGATGTGTAAGTCCTATATGAAGAAAATTACAAAAGCTTAAGAAAGATATAAAAGAAGAATGGAATACTTTTTAGCCAGATGGAAGTACTCACTGTTTTAAAGACATAAATTCTTTTTAAATTAATGTTATAACACCACTAGTATTTAAATTTGAATAGTTCTTTTTTTTAACTCGAATAAATGATCCTAAATTTGAGGAAGAATTTATAGGTGAGGACAACTGTTTTAGAAATTGTTATTATTATTTTTTTTGTCTAAATATCAAAGTATATCCTTTCTCTTTGGCAGGTCCCAAATTAATTGAGTGTTTTTATGAAGCAATAAGTGAAAGAGTCAGAACTATGAGACAGATATCAGTTTGAAGTGTTGTGCAACCACGTTAATTGATTTTTTCCCCCGATATAATATTAAGTTAAAATAAAACATCACCTGAATTGGCTTTTCAGCCTTCTATTGATGGCAACTTTCAGGAACTTTATTAAATGTCTAGAGGAACTAGGGATTAATCCCTCCATCTCACGTGGGATTGTAATCACAGTCTCCCCTCCAGAGGGAACTGCCTCCCTCTTTAAGGGCCAGAAAGTCTTTTAGTGATGTCGTCAAATGCAACTTTCCTTTCTCTTTTGAGGTAGTGGAGGTAGGTTGCCTGTGTCTTCCAAAGAGATATGAGATTGCAGAGACTCAAACATTTTTATGATAAGATAGAACCTGAAGAATGGATCCTTCTCTTTCTCTTATTAAGATTTATAGCAGCTATATCATGGGAATAGAATGAGCAGCCTAAGCCTGGCTGCACTTCGCTCTCTGAGAGACATATGGTCACAGTAAAAAGAAAGCACTTCCACATTCGTATTCATTTTCACATTTCATATTCGTTCAACAGATGCTTACAGCTCTGGTTATCAAAGAGGTGCAAATTAAAACAAGGAGGTGACTTTTTTGCTCGATCAATTTTATAAAGTTAGGATAGATGGTAACTCTTACAGCCGCTGATGGGGTGATGGAAAAAGCACGCTCCTGTCCTGCGGGTGAGTGCGCACATTGGAGCAACTTTTCTAGTTAGCGATTCAGCAGTATGCATTAAGATATTTAAAAAATATCCATTATGTATTGCCTAGTAATTTCACTTCTAACCACCTCTCCAATGGAATAAGATATGCACTCAAAGATGTACAAGGGCCTATTTTTCTCACATTTGAGTGGAAAAAGGTGGGACAATAAACATTAAACAACTAACAAGGAATAAATTAAAGTCTCATGATGAAATAACATCAAACATGTAAAGCATATTTTTTCCTGTTCATCATTTATAATTTTTAAATTGAGCTCTAACATATATAAAGGACACCAAGCTTAAATCCAAAATTCAACAAATTTTATATACTTATACAGCCGCATCCATAATCACCGTCCTGATGGAGAGAGTACATTTTTGGTACGTCAGAGGTTTCCGCCATCCTACCCAATAATACTCCTCAAAGGTATCCACTATTTATATTTTTATCACCATTTATTAGAATTTGTCTATTCTTTAACTTATGTAATTGTAATTACACAGCACACACTCTTTTCATCTCCCTTCTATGATGCTGAATATAAAGTTCATTCATTTTCATTGATAGTGTTTTATTTTATGAGTATGTCAAAATTTATTAATCTTTTCTGTTGATGGATATTCAAATAATGTTCAGTCTGGGGTTATTGTGAATAAAGTTTCATCTTCCTTTAAAAAATCATATTTTTGAAGAATATTGACATAAAAATGTTGAAAACAAAGTGAGAATTTTAAAAACCTGAAAACACAAGTCTGATGAAGTTTGGTACCAATGAAAAAAAAAATTTCACCTGCACAGAAAAAAAGATTAAAAAGAAATACAAAAAAGAATTGACTGGTTTATTCAGATGGTAGGACTATAGGACAGGACTGTGTGTAAAATGATATTTAAAAAGGACTCTCTATTTCGGTTTTGGTAAAAGAACCCCAAAGTCTGAATACCAGGGGATTCAAGCTGTAGATATCCTCACAGCATTTTGGCTATAAATGTATTAAAGTACCTTGAAAGTTTGGAAATAAGCAAGATAATTCATATGGGAAGAAGTATCTTCTCCTGTAGCAGATCGAGGTGTGATTTTCTCTACACCTTAAGCTTCCTGAGAGAAGATTCAGAAAGAACACTTGAAAAGCTATGTATGTGTCACATCCATTCAATATTGGGCACAACCTAAAGGACTCTAAAGGTGAGAAGCTGTGGCCCGATGGCAGAGTAAGGGTGGGATGGGGACAAGGTTGCACTGAGAACTGGGTCCATGGATACCAATGATGGGGCAAAGATGCTTCTGCGTTCTGCTTACTAGGCCACCCTGCGGAGATTGGTGGCGGCCTGAGGCCATTTACATCCACTCTTAGAAGACTATTTGGAGGACAGAGCTTGAGGAGGAGACTGCTGGATTCTCAGAGGCAAGAGGAGGAAAAGTTAGTGGCCAATTCAAGGAAATCACCACTGCCTGTATTATAACAATCACAGTCTAATGATCCTCGTGGGGCCTCCAGAGAACCCCTGAAGAGTGCCCCTGAGAAGTAAAGTCAACTTTCATCACCAGCCAAACTTGGAAGACACCATTACCGATTACGCTGGAATCACTCAGAATAGTCTTCTCCTGCCTCTTCCCTCTCCTTCTGCCTCTCTCATCTTAGAGGCACCAGACACCTCCAATGGCCAGTGATGGGAAAGGATACGAGGGGCTGGAACCAAAAGAGAGAAGTCAACCACCCCTTTCACCACCTATTATACGTTTCCAACTGCACATAGGGAAGGAGAGATTTATATATTTTAAAAGCTTACGATTTTTATTATTATGCAGATCTATGCACTTAAATTGGTTCAATGAGGTGATTACTACAACTAACAGTGACTAGAGTCCTTTTTTATTATTTAAGAATGATAATAAATTTCATAGCACCTGCTTTAAATTTCATCTAAGGCATAAGAAGGAAGCAGCCACAAAAGTGAACTTAAATAGACAGTAAGATGAAGAATAAAGTTATCTTCAGACCACATTTTTTTGGGTTACCATTGCCAGTTACATATGTTTTGCTAATTTTATACAATAAGCATTAGTTAATTTTAAAATAAAAATCCATTTAAAAATAATTCTTAGCAAAAGATAATGAAAACTGACAGTAGGGAAACAAAGAATCAGAGGATGAATCAAACTTTGGCAATATCCCCCACAGCAGCATTTGTCAGGTTTTATGACTACCTAACTTCTAATGTTTAAGAAACTTCTCACGTTATGATTCCCACCTTCCAAGGTATAAAGAGGGCATTCACTTTTGCAGCCTTCCTTGCTGCTAGGCTGCAGTCATGTGACCTTGGATTCACCAATCAAATGCATGCACATGAAAACTTGCATGAGAAGAACAATGAGGAAGCAGGTGCTGAACAGAATTCAGTTTTTCTGATGTGAGAAGCAGTGGAGTTTTTCTGTTTTCTTGGAATTACCTCTTAGAAGTGGGCGAGGTTCTCATGCACAGCATCAGCAGTATGGGCAGCAGTGTCTGTGTCCAGCAGGGACAGAAGCAAGGTCATCAATCAGAGCTCTCCTGTGGTGCAATTGGTTTCATCCTTGCCTCCTTACCTCCAAGCCTCTGGCCCACTGAAGATTCAATAAACTAACTAATTCCTTTAATAAACGTTTTTCTGCTTAACCTAACTAGAATACATTCTTTTGTTTGCAACTAGTGGAGGGGATGTGCTGGACAAAGTATCCTTTATTCTTCTCTTCATATATGTGTTGAGTTACCAGAACCTAATACCATTAAAACTGATACTCTTGCACACGAGACAGCTTTATGATTATCATTTGTGTCTATTGGGAGAAAATGTGCTGAAAGTGCTGATGTATTCAAGACACTGAAACAGTTATGCTTCTCATTTTTAATTCATAAATTATAATTCTAGTTTGTGCCCAAGACTTTTGTGAACTTGCTTTGTTATGAATTACCCCTAAGAGGTAAATTTACTTTTTGTGTGCTGACAGTCAAGTTGCTGAACTTAGAAGAAGATGATATAGATATAGATAGATATAGATATAGATAGATATGTAAAGTGACACTTTGATATTTTCATGAGATTTTTCTTTCAATATTTACAGGTATTCATACAAATTCAAAAAGAATTACCTATGTGACCCTTTTTGGATATGTTTAATGTATTAATATAATATACTTTTTAAAAAGATAGAGCTGTTCACCTTTAACAGAATTTTTTTCTAGATAATGCTTTAAAGTTTCAATTTGATTTAGGTAGCTTATCCCTCTTCATGAACTCATCCAACCTAAATGAAAAATGAAAGAATCAGACTTTTATTGGAGTTAAATTCAGCTTAATAGCTTTCATGTAAAGTGGGGAAGAGTAGAAATGAAAATAAGTCAATTTGGAGATGGAGTAGATAACCTCTCTCAGATAATAGGACAGATCTTCTTTCTGCAGAATTCTTTTTATAGGACTGATTTCCCTTTAATATATTTTTAAAAATTGTATTCTGTTATTCTTTGAGCCTACGCTACAGTCTTTCATTTAGTCATTATATCACAATTTCTAACATATTCTTTCAAGTGATTGAATCAAAATAAAAAATTAGTTTGATGACCAACTAAATAAGAAGCTGCTTGTCTAAAAATAGTGATTTAGATTTGATGATTGTGATTCAGTCTCAAAAGATTCTTCTATGAATAGTATAAAGCGAAAGTGTTCAAGGATACTTCAGGGAATTAACAGTAAAATTGAGAATGGTTTAGAGGGAACAGAAAGTACTAGACCTAGATTAAGGACAAAGAGTCATGTAGAAAGCATTAAAAGTAACTTTAGCTACATAGAGAGGATGGTAACTTTATGGCAAAGTTGCCCAATGATAATTGTTAAAATCAAGATATTTTAATCTATTGGTCTTAATTTAAATTTGATAGAGCAAAATCAATCACGGGAATAATCCTGATTATTTGAGAATGAAGAACATAATAATCACATTTGGAAAATGGTTTGTCAGTATCTACTAAATTGACATATGCCTGACATATGACCCAGCAATTCTACTCTTAAATGTATACCCAAGAGAATGAATGAATGAATGTACCCACAAAAATACATGTGCAACAGTGTTCACAGCAGCTTTATTCATAATAGTTCAACTGCATACAATAACCAAAATCTCCATCAATACGAATGGATAAATAAATTGTGGGATATTCCTATAATAGAACACTTAATAGAAAACATCAAGAGGAATAAACTCTAAGCACACATAATAACATAAGCAAATTTCTGTTGAATATAATGTAAGAATGAAAGAAGCCCAAAACAAAAGAGTACAAACTGTATGATTATATTTTTATGAAGTTTAAAAAACAGGCAAAGCTATGTTATAGGTTTAGAAGTCAGAGTAGTGACTACTTTGGAGTGAAGCACTGACTGGGAAGGAGTGCCTGGTAAACTTCTGGGGTCCTGGAAAGGTTCTCTATCTTCACAAGATAGTGGTTGCAGAGGTTTAGACACATGAAAGGTTCACTGAGCTGTACATTTATGATTAGTGTGCTTTACTGTGTGTTATATCTCAAACAATTTTCAAAACATAATAAATTCAGTATTCAGAGGAGAATATAACATTTGATTGTATCTTGATTTTTTTTTTCCATTTCTTAACTGGATACTCTCAGCTTAGTAAAGAAATAATTATATTATCGGACATAATAGTATAATTATCAGACATTAAATACAGCCAAAGGCCAGTTGGCTCTCTAACCATAGCTCAGCTACCAGACTGTTGCTAGTCTTTTTGGGAAAATCCCTTGTAACCACTATATTTCTCATTCCTTAAAAATGGTGTCATCGAAAGCCTTTCATGTTATATCATCCACCTCTTCCTGAGTGGCAATTATTATAGTCAGAAGCACCAGGTACCCTTTCCAAAAGAGATATTTTTCTCATTAGTTTGACTAGTTATCATCATGACTTCATGAGAGCATCACTCAGATGCAAGTTCAGTGGCTTTGTCCATTCAACCATGTTTTTGTCTTTACACAGAACTTCCGTGTATTGAACTTCTGTGTAACTTAAAACTTTTTCTAGTTGCATTAAAAAACAAGCTATGTATTTGATCTAAAAAATAAATCAAAGCAAAAATGAAAACAAAAACCAAACAAATAAAAACAAAGGAGGAAAAAGACTAAAACTAAACAAAGAAAGAGTAGCATGTAGCACCTGGAAAACTAAAGGGCAGGAATAAAGTGCAAAAAAAAAAAAAAAAGATTAAATAAAAGTCTACAGAATAGATGTTAACTTCTCAACCCCTACTTTTCTCTTCACTTTGTTGCCAAAGTGCGGGCTACCAGATTTATGACTTTCAGCTCTTCTTGACTAGCCAAGTAGAAAAGACCAATAGATGTAGTCTTTGTGTAGTCTCCCCAAGATATCTCAAGTCTTCTCAATCACCATAGAGAAAAAATTGTTAAACTTGTAGTGGCCCATTCTTCAATACAAATGAAAAACAGTGTACTGGACATTTGAGGAAAGCTTCCAACATGAAAGGAACTAAAATAAATAAAAAGAAAGGAAAAAATAAAAAAAAACCAGGAAACTAATGTTACTTAAAATATGTAAATAATATTCTTCAGAAAAGATATTGTTTCTATTAATTAAGAAAAAAGTAATGAAAACAAGAAAAAACAACCCAGAAAATTAAAAAAAAAAAAACAACCAATGGTAGAAATTTCCAAGAGATCTGTAGAAGAATGGGATGCAAAAGTTGACTAAATCTCCCAAAAAGTAAGGCTAAAACATGAAGAGATAGAATCTATGAGAAAGAAAAATTTAGAGGAGCAATCAAGAAGGTGCAATGTCTTATTAGTAGAAATTTCAAAAATAAATCATAACTAAAATGATAGTAGTGATTAGGAGGTGGTTGTCAAAGAAATAATATAGAATATGATTTTACATCGAAAGAACTGTGTGTCCGGCAGAATCAATAGGGAAGGACTTCTGTCATCATGTAATTTCTGACTACAGCTGAAGAGAAGGAGAGAATACATGTGTCACACCGAGGATTGGTTGTGAATCAGATTGACACTGGACTTTTCAGCAATATACTGGAAACTAGAAGATAATGGAATAATGTCATGAAAAACACCAAGGAAAAATTCTCTCTGACTTGGAATTTTATATCCAGGTAATCTAATGTAAATATAGAATAAACTCATTTTCATATAGACAAGAGCTCAAAACATTTTACCTTCACACAGCCTTTCTTGTTAAGCTAAAGGAACGATTAATAAATAAAACAACAAAGAGGAAGACATATCAACCATATCATATGGTTTATATCAACAATAAAACAGAGAATTCAACACAGGAGAAAGGAAAAGGGCTAATGATTAAATGAAGTCCCTCTGTGGACAGTGGAATAGAAGGGAGAGAGGAAGACCAACTGGTCCAACAACATACATTGGATCAGAAGGACCAGAGCTCTAGGAAGCATCTCTAAAAAAGAAACAAATGGATATATTAGATTCCCTGATGTGGGTGACTTCACCCAGCAGTGATTTTCACACTTCTGCTGACTTCTGTTGAAGATTTGGGGAAGAATTCATGATAAGACCTCAAATACACACACACACAAAGATAGTACAATCATTAACTTCCAGAACAATAAAATTATGTAAAAGAAAAGTGACACAATCATTGTATGCTATTTGGCTCAGCTATGGAAAATAATTACATGGTAATAATATGTAACAATGTAAACAGTGAATATTGAAAAGATGGAAGATGGAAGTGTGGATGAGCAGGTAGGAAAAAGAATGCTGTATGTTCCAAAGATATCCCTATCAGTGCTTCCCATCCATATGCTCTGTTACTGTGTGATCTTGCCATTCTCCCACCCGGATATGGATTCTAATCCTGCTCTGGCCTTATGACCCAGTTGTTACCACCAGCATGCAGCAGAAGTGATGCCAAGTGACTTCAGAAACTAGGTCAGAAAAGGCCATGTAAGTTATGTCTGATTTTCTTGGAACACTTGTTTTTAGAGCCTTCATCTGCTGTGTAAGAAGTCTGCTTACCCTGAGACCACAATGTTGGAGAGACCACGTGGAAAGATAGAGACCATGGAGAGACCCACAAGCCTCAGCTCACGTGGCTTTCAGCCAGTGAGCCATTGCAGCAAAAATTAGATATGTGAGGGCAGATAATGACTCTTTCAAGGTGAGCCCAGCCTCAGCTGCCATCAGACTGCAGCTACATGGAGAAAGAACACTGAGACAGCTAGATGAACCCAAGTGAGCCTAATGGAACCACAGAACTGTGACGAATGATTTTAGTTGATAAATTGTTTTAAGCTTTTATGCTTTGGGATGGATTTTTGTAAAGAGATAGGTGAGAAAAA
Source organism: Eidolon dupreanum (assembly GCA_028627145.1). NCBI lineage: Eukaryota > Metazoa > Chordata > Mammalia > Chiroptera > Pteropodidae > Eidolon > Eidolon dupreanum. The sequence goes on from CM053502.1 coordinate 161,386,763, forward strand.
CAAGTGCTTATTCTTTATTTTCCATAGTTAGAAGTCAAAGAAGAGAGAATAAAGTAAGTAAGCCAATAAACAGAGGTATAACATATAGTTTAGAAACATGATTGTCAATTGAGTAGAAACAACCCAGAGATAAAAGTAGTTGCTTTTAGAGAATAAGATGAAGGGTAGAGACAGGTGAGATGGAACCATTTAGTTCTAAGTCTTACAGTGCTATTTCACTTTTACGGCTAAGTTTAATATACATATTTATTTGATAAAAATAAAAATTAAATTAAAAATCACTAACAACAAAAAAGGGAATATTTACCCTGCCTAGGAATCATCTTATGAGTGCAAGATTTGCCGGAGTATATGAGCATGAAAGAACTTTGAAAACTCTGCAATGCTATCCATATACTTCATTTTACCAATTCTTATGTTCTAATTTTCTTTCCATTCTGGCTTCAAGCTTATTATTCGACAGAAGTTTGAAAAAAATTCAATTTCATTCATGATGAAAACATGGGTTCTAGTACCAGTTTTGTGCTAAATGTACAAGCTCTTAAGCAATTTGGGCTTCAGTTTTCCTACTTATTAATAAAGAAGTGAGTAGGTGTGAATGTGACATTGAAGATGTCACTTCCAAAATGTTACAATATTTAGCATCTCTTGAACTCTACCCTAGAGCTCATCATTACTAGGTTGTATAATGATAGATTAGAAATGGTTTCGGACAGAAATTCTCACTTTTTGTTATTAAGAGCCCTTTACATGTTTTAAATGATTGCTTTAGTTTATGTGAGTTATATCTTTTGACATTTATGTTATTAGGAATTAAAAACAGAAAATAAAATAAACTTATTTGAATGACAATATTGTTATTCGAAATAACAATAAACCTACTACATGTTAACATATTTCTTATGAAATATCATTGTTTTTCTAAATAAAATAATTTAATGAGTAAAGTGGCATTGTTTTACATTTTTGCACATTACAGTAATGTCTAACTTAATGGATGAAAGTTATATTATCATACCTGCCTCTGCATGTAACCTTGCAATATCACGTAGTACGTAACCTCTGTATGCTTGTCTACAGAATGAGATTGATAAAGGCAAATAACATTTTGGTCTTCTCATAAAAATAATTTTAACTTCACAGATCCTGTGAAAGGGTTTTAAGCACCTCTAGTCTGAGGCATTACAATGCATTGACTTTGAAGAACTTTGAAGACCGAAACTCTAAAAAGTCAGCTTTTAGAAAATTGATAATAGATTAGAGATGAACTATTTTACTTTGTTTGAAAATTACAGATATAAACAGGATGTATCGATAAACTCAGAGAAGCAGCATAATGTCCTGGTTAAGAGCTCTGTTTCTGGAGTCAGACTGTAGGGGTTGAAATCCTGGCTCTGCTATTATTTATCAGCTGTGGCAACCTAGGCAAGCTACTGAATCTCTCTGTGCCTTGAGGGTTATTATTAGCGTTAAATGAGTCAATGGCTCTAAATACTTAGCGTACCGACTGGTACATATTCAGTACTAACATATGTACATGAAATAACATAAATTTCTTCCAGGAGAAGAAAGTTCAGCTCATCATGTGAACACCGATCATGAGGCAGAGAATCTGTGTCTGTCCAGGCTTTACCATCTGTGGGTCATATAATCTTGGGCAATTACTCAACCTCCTGACCTCTAGTTTCTCTGAACATACATCCTCCACAAGATGTGGTGAGTCTCAACTGAAATGATATTTGTGAAGACATTTTGGAAAAAGTTCAGTGCTGTGCTGCTTTGCAAATGTAAAGGGTTATTCTTATTTATATTCTTACTTTGGGGATGATCTGCCTTAAATAACTGTAGGATTTTTGATAACTTGAGTAACCCTTGTATCTCTGGATTTCCTTTGCCTTTAGGTGTCAAGAATGCAACTGTTGAAACATTCTTTTCTCTGCCTCTTGGCATTTTGTTTAGTGTTTTCTGTAGTGTTCCTTTCCAAAGTAACCTCATTAAGTTACTTTGGGATATATGATTTGGTTTCACATCATGTACCATTTGCTGAGTTTAATCAATCCCCTGGGGCCTCCATAGGACAGAACTGGTGAGAGAGAGACTAAAAAAGCTCTTAGAAATACCATTATTATTGTAATTATTCACTCTAGGAAGAGGTGGTTTTATTTTAGATTCAGAGCATTGCTGGGGGGAGGGAAGGGAGAGAAAAGAGAGCGAGCCAGGGAAGTTGTGTTGGCCAAGGAGCACTTTGGCTGGGGACATGAGGCATATTGGAAGGACCAGAGGCCAGTGAAATCTGGTCCCATTCCATCACGCTTAGAGCTGAAGGAGAGGAAACAGACGGAGCAGTGCGGCAGCCTCCGAGCCGATGTCAGGTGCTCGAGCAGGGCCAGCGATGGAATAGTCTGCTGCAGCTGTGAGCAGGAGTTCAGATTCTCTAATTACTCAGTGGCCTATAAAATTCAGTCAAAAACGTTTTATGAAACAAGGTCCTGCCACTGTCCCTACCCCATTCCCGTCATGGAGCTATGGCGGTTCCCAGAGTCTGGTGTGCTCTCTTGCCTGTTTGCCTTTGCATGTGCTGGGGCCTCCGCCCCACACGCCTGCTCTTAGGTCTGGCAAACTCTTGTTTGCCCTTCAAGACTCAGGTCTGTCGCTAACCCCTCTGGGACCCCCTTAAAAAACTTAAGCACCTTATTTAGGCCTACGTCCATCTGAGTCTAAGTTAATAGCATTGAGACTTCACTTACAACCCATTTATTCATAAATGTTGGTGGATATGTGTATTTCCACACTGCACATTGAGACTTTTGTGGGCACGAGCTCTTAACATATACACACATTTCTGTAGCCTTTGGACCTTTCATAGCCCACATTAGAATATCAGCGAATGTTTGTGGAATGAATGTGTGGGAAATGCCTGGATGGCTACATGTCTGGAGTTCTACTATAGGGCAAGAATGCTGACCAGCTGTGGGAACCATTCTTCCTTGGATCCTAGACATATGCTCTTGAGACTGATAGCCAGAAAACAAGTGGGATGAGTGGAGGCAACGAAGAAACTGTAGGTGAGGGTAAAATTTAACTCTTTGTAAAACTTGTATAGAAGTGAGGGCAGGAATGGGTGGCATGGAACAGGGCCAGCCAGAGAACACTGCAATTCAAAGTCTGTCTGCCTAGCACTGTTTAGGTGATTATAAAACTTTCAGTCCAATTCAAGAGGTAAGATGGTGCAGCGAACAGAACTTGGACTTTGCATGTCATATGGAAGTGGGTTCACATCCTGTTCCCACCACTCAGTGGAAGTCTGATTTTGGATGAGCTGTATAACTACATCCAATCTCAATTTTCTTGTTTAGTTCTGTTTTAAGGCGAGACTAAATATTCTTAAGGCACAAAAGAGTTTTAAAAATTAAAGGTGATCAGTTCTGTAGTGTTCTGCATTGTTTCAGTTCAGGTGCTTACTGAAGTCCTAGGGCAGCCTCAGTTTTCCTCTTTAAATGAGAATGAAAATAGTACCTGGGTGATTGTAAGCACTACATTAGAGAATACATGTAAAATGCTTCCCATCATGCTTGAAATAAGAGCTGAATAAATATAAAGGAATGGTTTTATTAGAGAATATACAGAGAATCCAGCACACTGCTAACATTCATCACATGTTAGCTTCCTTCAATAGATGAAATGGTGCTACCACATTGTCTTGGCCCTGTCACAGTGGTCAGTCATTTTTATAAAGGTCAGATAAATGAAAATGTGGGCTTCTTCCACCCCTTTCTCCCTTACCCCCTTCTCTTCCTTTCCCACTCCCCCTCTTCCCTATCCTCTCTCTCTCTCTCTCCCTTCCTCCCTTCCCCACTCCCTCTCTCTTTCCTTCCCTCCTCTCCTCTCCCTTCTTCTCTGATTAGAGCATTTGAAACAACATAGGTGTTGTTCTTGCCCTCTTGGAACATATGCTGGGCTTCATACAATGCAAACATCACATTCCTTGTAGTGGTAAATTACCTGTGCAGACAGGGATAAAGAAGCAAAGGCTAATGGCTATTTCCTCCATGTTAAATGATCATTCATTCCCCTACCCCAGGACATGCATGAAAGCACTGTCCTGAAGAGGGTCAGCTTCAGAAATTCTTGTTCCTGCTATCCTGTGACCCAATGATAAATCACAACTCACCTCTGCACCGGTGTCTGAGAAGAAACGCATCGGAGCTGACAAAATAGTTTATCTAAAAATAGAATTACAAGTTTCGAATCTGTATTGAAAAAGTATGAAGCAGGAATAGTAGGGTCCTGAAAGAGGGAGGGAAGGAGAAGAGGCAATATTACCAGCTCACTGGAGCTTCAGCCTTTTTTCAGATGAGCAAAGAGGGGTGAAATGCAGGCACCTGAACCCTGGCTCTGGAGAGCCTCCTGGGGCATTGGGGCTCAGGTGGATTGTCAGCCCTATCTAAATCTAAATGAACTCTTTTCCCCTTGAGCCAGTGGGAAGCCAGAACAAGACCTCTCTTCTACAGTAATTGTGGGGTGTGGGGGGGGGCTGGTTTCAGGGATTAGCGGTGGCAGAACAGCAGCTCCAGCTTCAGTGGCTTTGATCCAGGCAAAAACAGAAGTATCTCAAGGGTGTGTGTCAGCTGTTCAGTGGCTCATGAGAATTGAGTGTGGGTAGCTGCTGCGTTCTTTTGGACAAAATTTTATAGGCCGCCAAAAAAGCCTACCTTCTGTTCTTGACTAACCTATGCTGTTTACTCCAAATTTCTGAAAACATTGACAAGAGAGGATTGCCCAAATGTAAACTGTTACAGCTACATTAAGACCCATATTCAGAGCGATATTTTACATAAGTGTTTATTCTATTTAAGCTGTTGCAAAAAAATACCATGGACAGTGGGTAGATTTGAATAACAACAATTTTTTTCTCCTGGTTCTGGAGGCCCGTAAGTTCAAGATCAAGGTGCCAGCAGATTTGGTGTCTGGTGAGAGCCTACTTCCTGGTTCTCTGCCATATCCTCACATGGTGGAAGGGGACAACTCTGGTCTCTTCAAACCCTTATAAAGGCACTAATCTCACTCCTGCAGCCTCTACCCTCGTGACTTACTCATTGTCTAAAGTCCCCGCCTCCTGATACCATCTCATTGGAGGCTAGAATTTGAACATATGAATTCTGGGGGACAAATATTCAGTCCATAACATATGGGTTTATCCAACTTATCATAAGAGAGCCACTATAAATGTTAGGTTGGCCTGCGATACAGATAAATGAGATTAAACAAATGAACAAATAAAACAAAACAAAAACAGACTCATAGAAATAAAGAGAACAAACTGCTGGTTGCCAGAGCAGAGGGGGTAGGGAGAAGGGTAGAAAAGGGTGAAAAAGAATAGTCAATAATATTGTGATAACCTTGCCTGGTGACAGATGGTTACTAGACTTAGTGTAGTGATCACATCGTAAGGTATATAAATGTTGAATCACTGTTTTACACCTGAAACTAATGTAATATTGTATGCCAACCACAATTTAACAATTTTTTTAGAAGAATAAAAAAATAAGCAAAGGCATGGATGTTTGCTCAGTTGTACAGTTTTTCTAATTCATCAAGCCTCGACACGGATATCATTATCTGCTGATTGTACTGATCACAGTAGTTGGAGACCACTGATTTGGGGAGATAAATGTAAACTTCTTTGTGCAGATAAATGTAAACCTCTGCTAAGAGGCTATGCTGTCAATACTTTGGAGATTAAATACTTGTAACTAGAGAAAACAGAATAAAATACAATATTGTTCATTTAAAGAGCAGGAACATTTCAGCAATACCTCCTTTAATCTGCAGAATGACTTTAAATAAGACTTCAGAACAAGTCTCCTTATCTAACATGTTTTTGAAATCATAAATTGTAAGATGTAAAATTCACCTTAACAATTTTAAATTTTATCTGGGTTTTAGAGTCAATTTTAACACTAATTGTAATCCTGTGCAGTTTTTTTAACCTCTCTACATTTAATTTCCTCATTGTTAAAACTGGGTTGGACTAGGTTGGACTGGATAATTAATCTATTTCCTTCCAGCTCTAAAACTTCTTAAAAATTTTTTTGTTTGTAAACAAATTCACTCTGAAGAGAATTTAGCCTTAAACAATTTATACATACCAGTAAATAATGATCCATTTATAGAATCCCAGTGTACTATGTGTTCCAAAACCCTTTTTTTTAATAGGAAGAGAGAATGATTTGTTGGATGTTTGTGAATTATGGGCTCAATAAGAAATAGCTGGCACACTCAAATAGACACATTTATGAGAATTTAGTAAATAAATATTTACACAGGTGTGGGTGGGATTGAAGGACATAAACAAAATATGGTGAATAAATCAAATAAACAGCAGTAGGAACTATTGCTTCCCCTAGGCCTGAAGGGGTAAGAGGACAGAGTGTTTACCAGAACCTACAGAAGGAGACCTTAAACATTAGGATAGGAAAGGGCAACTGGACAGCTGCCATGGCTTTAAAAAGAAGGGACAATGCCATTGCTAAATTATGGCCCTACTGAAAGGAAGCCAGGGGAACCTCACTTTAGTTCCTTACCCTGATCTCTGCTCTATGCCTCCTATTGTCCAAGTCAAATCCAAAGTGAGAGAAGAAAGAGAAGGAGGGAGTGAGGGAGGAAAAGAGAGGGGGGAGAGAGAGAGAGAAAGATTGATTTTAAGAAATTGGCTCCCATGATTGTGGAGCTGACAAGTCTGAAATTTTCAGAGCAGCCTGGCAGGCTTGAGACCCAGAGAAGAGATGACATTGCAATCTTGAGTGTGAAGGCCATCCGAAGGCACAATTCTTTCCTTCTAAGAGGACCTCATTCTTTGCTCTTAAGTCTTCAACTGATCACATGAGGCCCACCCACATTATGGAGGGTAATCTGTTTAACTCAAATATACTAATTTAAGTGCTAATTACATACCCCCCCAAAAAAAACCTTTGTAGCAACATCTAGACTGGTATTTGACCCAACAGCTGGCCACCGTACCATACCCAAGTTGCATACATAAAATTAACCATCACAGTATCCATATAGGTTAGACTTCAGTGGTATATAGAATTGGGAAAGGTGGAGAGGGGAGGGAGACACAAACAGACAATATTTGATAACTCATGTATATAGCAATTCTACCAGACTTCCCATTCTTTTCTGCCAGGTTTCCTGAGGGTAGAAAGTAGGAACATTTTGTACACTGCTGGCTTCTAGTGCCTAGCCCAATAACTGGCATATGCTGTAGTAGATTCCCCAAAAGTCTTGGTCAGATTGATTGAATATTATAGAAACAAGTGTTTAGTGAGGAATAGCAATTGGGGAATAGCAATGTCTCAAGAGCAATTTACAAGAAAAAGGTAAATACCACCACAAATTTCTGTCATCTTTTGAGTATAGGACAAAGCACCATATCAGATTAATCAGATGCGATCATATCTTCTAAGATTTAATACCAGATGATATCTCCAAGCTTTACTCTTGCCTTAATAAATAAATTTAGTCATTGAGCTGGTCAATCATCTGTGCTGGCAAAGACTTTAAATTGCTCCCTTTGTACCTTGTGATTATACAAAGAATTGGCTGTATTGCTGGGGTATGATGGAAGTCATTTATCAGGTAAATAATCTTGAAAACAATCTAGTTTTAATGGTCTGCACCTGTGAGAAATGTGACACCAGATTTACTCCCAAGTCAGACAGTACCTTATATGTCACAGGACAGAGAAGATAGAATGCAAATGGATAAAGTTGAAAAAACCTGTAAGTAAGTGTACCCTGGATTATATGACATTATTTTTGAAGTCCCTGAAATGATTGTTCTAAAGTTCCTAAAATATTACATTTGAGAAATCAGGTTTTTGGCCAGTTCATTTTCTTCATCCTAAAACCAGGAGCAGGGCAGCTATAGTGACAGAAAAGAATGATGAAGGTCATGGCGATGCAGAATGGCCCCTCCAAGGCCGTTGTGTTACCTAGGAGTGCAGAAACAATCAATCAAAATGCCAGTTTGGCTTTGCCCATCAGTTGGTTCTGATAAGAATCTTTCTTTTGTTTCCGTTGCTTTCCTGGTTGGCTGTCAGAATGGGCATGTCTTTTAAATGGAAAATGACTAATTAAACATCAGAGTACTACAGAAAGGAAATATGTAAATACTTCCTCCAGGCATGTGAGGCACAGGTGGAGCCATTATTGTGACGTTTTAAAAGAAATTGTCTTATAGGGACAGCCTGAAGCAAAAGTATGCAGTGGCTGAAAATTGTCACTGGAGCACTTGCTTTTGGCACCCGCTCTCCCCCATCTAAAGTCCCCCCAACATGCCACCTCTAAACACACACACACACACACAAACACACACACACACCCTTCCTGCACCTATCCTTGGTCTTACTCTAGAGCCTTGATTTAACTGTTCTTTCAACTAAGCTGCAGCCATTGGGTTTAACTGTGTCGCTGGGGCTTGGTACAGCATGTGAAAGAGTGAAGGTGCTCAATAAATCTTTCATGAGTGACTGGAGCTTCCATAAGATGTTAGATAAAAATGGCTCGGCCACTTCTGAGGTTGGGAGCGTTGACAGTTTAATGAGAGTCTTAAAGCCAGAATCTCTAATGACAGAATTTCTGGCAATGTAATAAACAAGGGACACAAGGACGAGCAGCTAGCCCTCCTGGCAGTGAGGAAGTCATGTCCTACTCTGATTGTTTGTAAGCAAAAGCCAGCTCCTGATATTTCTCAGAGTTGTGGATTCCCTCTCAGTCAGGGGCATCAAGTCACAGAAGGCTGCCATAGTTGGTACGCATCTCTCCTCTGCTCCTGCAGAAACTGGAGGATGGAAGTGTCCCTCTTTCCAGTCCTCTGAGGGACACCTGGGTCAAGATGACCCAGCAGTTGTTTAGTCCTTTGCATATATTGCCCTGGGTGTTCTGTCACCTTCCATTTCGGAATAATCCGTTCTAAATTAACTCAAGTTCCATGATGACAGGCCTGTCTTTGTTTCCCATTAGATCCTAGCAGAATATTTTGCAGATAAAAGTTGTCAAAAAAAAACCCCACTTGTTTTGCCTGATTGATTTCAGCTTGCTGATGGGAACTGTACATCCTTGATTCTCTGGTTTCCTTAAGGAAGTTACTTTTCAATTTTCCAACATTTTTTTTTTCTGGTTAAATATTGCACATGTAAATTCTTTAGAATATTCTCTAGAGACTTCTCATTCCAAAGCACAGTTTTTTTCTTTCCAGCCCAGGTGTCAGAAATAGGTGCTGGGATGCAGAAATACCGACCCTCATTCTAGCCCAAGACTATCCACATAAGGCTCTGAGTAGTTCAAGGCTCCAGCCTGGTTGCCTCTGGCCAAGAGCAGCATCTCTGTTTAATATAACTTGCTGTTGAAATGTTATTTTCCTTGTACACATCGTGGGGGCAGAGGTTGGAAAGCATTGCTTTATAACATAAACTTCTTCCAGGGGAAAAAAATAAAATTCAGCTCATATATAGAGGGCCAGGTAATGAATAATTAGGCTTGGGTGCCATATGGTCTCCATCTCAGCTAAACTCTGCCAAGTAGAGTGAAAGCAGCCATAGAAATACTGGACAAGAAAGTGGAGCTGTGTTCCATCAAAACTCTATAAAAATATGTGGCAGGAGAGGTTTGGCCTGAGGGCCATGTTTGTCCATCTCTAAGTGTATAAGATGAAGTTCACTCTCCTCGCTACTGTTGACCTCCCACTGTCTACCTCTTCAGCTCCATCACTTCTGCTGGCTCAAATGTCCTACATTCTGGGAAGCAGTCTCCCCTTGTCTTCAAGCATTTATGTAGCCCCATAGCAACATGTTTACACATTGCATTTGATGTAATAATATGTTCAAAGGTCTGTCTTCTCCATCAGACTATAAACTCCTGTATGATGGAGATTGTGTCACAGTTATATCTGCAGCACTATACCTGTCCCACTCTTAGTTTCCATGTTTATTGAATAAAGAAGAAGAAAGGATAGATTGGAAAAAAAGAAGAAAGGAAGGAAGGAAAGAGGGAAAGAAGGAAGGAAGGAAGGAAGGAAAGAAGGAAGGAAGGAAGGAAGGAAGGAAGGAAGGAAGGAAGGAAGGAAGGAAGGAAGGAAGGAAGGGAGGGGGAAAAGGAGGGGTGAGGGAAAGAAGAAACAAAAGAAGAAAGAAAAGATTTTCTTTCTGGTTAAATATTTTTAGTTTCATTGTCCTCAAAGAGTTTGGGCGTCAGGGGGTAAGTGTTGGCCATAA
>CM053502.1:161397538-161445052 GCA_028627145.1 Eidolon dupreanum
TTACTAATTGAGAAAAATGAAGATTTATAAGAAAGATGACAGTTTGTGGGAAAGATAAAGACCTCAGTTTTTATGAGGTTATGTTTGGTATTCTTACAAGGTGGCCAAGTGGATATTGCAAGTAGACAGTTGGATATACAAGCCTGGAAGTGGAAAGAGATAATTTTAAGAATCTTCAGCATATAGATGATATTTAAAGTTATGATAAAAGTGGTGTTTTTAGAACTGTGAGTCATAATCCATTAATGTTATTATATTAATTTAGTGAGTTAAGACCAACATTTTCAGAAAAATGAAATAGGATAGGATATAGTGTAGTGGAATAGAAAATATCAGAAAGAATCATGTAGACTCATAGACTATTGTTTTGTGAAACTGTTAATCCTAACATATGTATTATATAAACTACACATACACATATGCAAACACATACAAATACATATACATACATATTTGACATACATGTCATTAAAGAGAGAGTGAAAGAGACAAGAAGATGGGCAAGAAGTAAGCCCTACAAAAGAGGAACTGAAAAATAATACTGAGATGAAATAGGAGGTGTTGGTATAAGAAAAACTGGAAATAGGTCATAGAATTTAAGAGAGAATGTTTTAAGTAGTAGAGACCTGGCAATTGTGTCCAGTAATGCTGGGAGGTAGAAAGATGAGGGCAGAACTCCATCTGTTGAATTTGGCTCTCTGGAGATTATTGGTGACTTTGGCAAAAGTCCTTTGAATGGATAGTGGGGAAGAAGCCAGATTGGTCTAAGTTAATGAGTGAAAGGGAGGTGAGAAAGTGGAGAAGGATGTTTATTTAATTCAAGAGGTTTAACTATGAAGAGGCTGAAATTGAAGGGGACAGGATGGTGACATTGGTTTTATTTTAAATAAAATAATTTAAATAAAATTATCTTTAGATTGCAGAGAATATAGAATATATTTGCATCTCTACTCCATTAATTCGATCTCTGATGTTGGTTTCTTGGCTTACAGCAAAGATAGCAACATAGATGACTGGGAGTGGCTGCCTAAAGCATGGTGTTGAGAAGGTCTATGAGGCTGTGTTTATCAGCATGTTATTATCTTTGACTTAGATCAGGATGTTGGAAGTCAAGTAAATTAAAAATTGTTTTAAAAAGGAATGATAAATATTTAATGGTTAGATTTTGCTCAGTTGTCTCAAGAAAACCCAGAACAATTAACAAAAATATGTTGAATAACTATGTGTCCAGAAATGTACTAAGAAGTACATTCATAGAAACAAAATAGAAAATGATATCATATTATCAAGAAACGTATAATAAAGATAGAGAGGCACTAGACATATACACAAAACTAAATAGTAGTATGTAATTTCATGTCTAAATGATAGGAAGGTAAATGCTACAAAATAGGATGACGTAAATGTGCTTCAGGAGTTGGGGAAAGTTCATAGAGCAGGGTTCTTTGAACTGTGAATCCCAACCCACTATGGCATGTATTAGTTTGCTTGAGCTGCTACAACAAAGAACTTTAGGCTGGGTGGCTTAAACGACAGAAATTTATTTTCTCACAGTCCTGGAAATTGAAGTCCAACATCAAGGTGTTTGTAGGGTTGCTTGTTTCTGAAGCTTCTCTCTTTGGCTTTGTAGGTGGTCATTCTCTTCTGTTGTTGTCACATATTTTCATTCTATGTGTGTATATGTCCTAAGCTCATCTTCTCTTAAGGACTCCAATTGCATTGGTTTAAGACCCACCCTGGTGAACTCATTTAACTTTAATTACTTCATGAAAAACTTTGTTTCCAAATATATTCACATTCTGAGTTACTTGGGACTAGGACTTCAACATGTAAGTTTTAGGGGTGACACAATTCAGCCCATAATAGAAATTACGATGAAATCAATTTAGTGATTTAAGGCCAGCATTAAAAAAAATAGAATAGAATAAATTACAATAGAATAGAAAATAGTGTGTATTCCATAGAATTATGTTTAAAAAATTACTTTTTATAGATTATAGTAAAAATAGTTTAAAAGCCACTCTCATAGAGAACCTGGAATACAATAATATCTAACTAGATGGAAGGACAGAGGGAGGATTATATAACCTAATGAATGGAAACTAAGATGGCATTTTCTTGGGAGACTAGTAAGACACATCTGCTTGGAAGTGAACTCTCAAGCCAAGACATTAGTAAGACCTTCAGTTCGGATCATCTTATAGTCTCAGAGGCCAAGCTAACAACGCGGTTTTACAACCTATTGGCAAAAGAGAATTTTAAGCAGTAATGAATTTGGTAATTTGTAAGATACTCTGGCAGTTGAATTTGAGAGGGAAGAGTATAGAAGCACAAAGGTTGTTTGGAGACTGTTGGATTTCTCTGGTTTAGATGGAGGAGGGCCTAAGACAAGCTGGTGACAGTGGAAATAGAAAAAGAAAGATGGCTACCAGATATATGTCAGAAAAAAACATAACAGTAGGAGTTGCTGAATAAATATAGGAGATAGAGGAAGACACTACTGAAGGTGGGAAGGGCTCTGGTTTTAAAAAAGTATACAGATCTATGTTTTCTAATGCAACCACTAGCCACATTGGGATATTTAAATTAAAATTAATTAAAATTAAATAAAAATTAAGTTCCTAACAGTAACTACATTTCAAGTGCTCAGTAGTCATGATGTGGCTGGTGGCTATAGTGTCGAATGGTGCATACATGAAACATCCATCATCACAGAAAGTTGTGTTGAGTAGCGCTAAAGAGTGCTTTCTTGTAGAGAACTTTCTCCTGAGTATCTAGCTGGGCATCTATGCTTTTTATACTTAGAGGCATTTTAAGCTATAACTTGGATAAAATTATTTTATTTTCACCAGAAAATCCCATCTATTCTCAAATCGTTTACTCATCAGCTTATTAAATTCCTACCATTAGTTTCCATTGCTTGGGCTTAAGCTCCAAATAGATCCAATTAAATCCCAAATACTCTAAAAGAGGCGTAAGGAAACTATCATCAAAGTGCTTTAAAAATTATTTTTTAATGCATAAAAGGTAAAGAAAGAATATGGTCCTTTTTAGAGTTAGAACCAAATTTTAAGCAACTGTAAGAAGAAAGAAGTGTAAATAAAATATGAAATGTAGTTAAAAAATAATTTCCAAGTTAGTTATTCTGTAGAAAGCAAATGGAACCCCAAAAAAAGTCAGCATCTTGGAGGGAAAACAGCGCTCTCAAGGCCTGACTTTCTGGTTGAGTCCGTTTAGAATAGAGAAAAGCGTTTGAACACATTCATTAATTTTACCCTGTGAGCCAGTAATTTGCTCAAGGTCATTTAGTTAGTAAGTGGCAGAGCCAGGATGTTCACTCAGGTCTTCTGACTAATTCTCATGTTCTTACACACTTTAGCCTCCTCTCATGGAAACACAAGTATCTCAAGTTACTTGCTGGGCTGGATCAATTAACTAAATTTTTATTGGGGAACTAGTATGGCCTGAGGGTATGCTCTTCTTGCCTGGCTTGAAGGTGGATGGTATCCAAATGTTCGCTGTATGACCAACACTTGGGAAAACTGGTAATGTTCAATCATTTCATTCTATTATACCAACTTAGTCCTGTGTAATATCTACCTTAAAATAACTATCTGATCGAGTTTATTATTATCACCTACTGAGTTATATTTTGTCACTTGGAATTTCTCCACCTTTATCGGTTGACCAAACACTCTTAAACTTAATCTGTCAATACACACCCCCAAATATACAAAATTCACTTGGGGCACTCAAGGTCTTCTGTAGCATATCAAAACATTACCATATAGTGTCACAGAGGATGTGAGTAAAGCTGGGAACTAATGAAGCTGACCTATATACCAGCTTTTGGAATTTTTTTTTCAAATTTTCAGGCAACATGATTTAGGATTCTTAATGAGTTAGATTGCTGCCAGAAAAATATTTGGTTGTATTTTACAGGGGCATACACTCCAGCTCATATGTAGATGATGTCATCTCATGACATCTAATTATTAATACATATGTTCTTCCCATTTGCACGCATTAATGGTGTGGCAGTAAAAATTCTGCCAAAATTTCATTGAGGCCATGAGTAACTTGCTTTTCCAGATGTATTATATATGACAATGTGTTGGGAATAAATTTTTCTTGTAGGTTTCAGCAGTAAGAAGCCTAGGTTTTATTCTTGGGAGGTTGGGTAAAGGACATTATACAACTAGAATGCTGCCTGCCTCTGAAAGAAACTAGATGAAGCAAGGAAGAAAAATAATTTAAAAAATTTCTTCCTCAATCCTATATCTCTAGTACCTATACCCAGGGGGATAGTCAAAGCTAAAATACTCCAAGAACTGGAAGAAAGACATTGAATTAAATATGTGGTAAGATTCAGAATTAGGAGCATGATTAGGATATTAATCATAGACCTTATAGTAAAAAATAATGTGAAATGGTATTTTCTCAGTGCAGGATATTATATTCTCATCAAGATATTTTTAAACTGTCAACTTTCCTCTTCTGGCAGATTTTGTAGTTTCTGGATCTGGTTATCAGTGATAAAAATTCCATTAAGGAGATTTCTATGCCAATGATATGGCCTTTCTTGTCACGTCAAATGAAGTAGTTTCATCTTCACACTATTTAAACCCAGCCATCAGTGTCTGTGAAGCTGCCTATTTCTTGGTTCCAGATAGAGGAATAATGAAAAAAATTTTTTTGATGAATTAAAACAATCCCTCCTAGAAACCGCCGATCTCATGAGATGCTCCTGACTTTTATTGACTAGAAGTTTGGGCTCTTCTGCCTTGAGCTCCTTTTTTTCTCCTTCATACCCTCTGAAATTGTCCAGTTTTAATTTTGACGATCATTCTTTTTTTTTTTCTTCTTCTTCCTTCTTAAGTTCAGCATCATTCTCTCCTTTTACGAGCTTGCTACCAGCCCAGCTGACACACGAGTCTATACCGTGGCTTAGCCTCCTGGCCGGGTCTTTCCCTCTCTCTCGTTATTATCTCACTGTGGCCTTCATTGGCCTCTTTTCTCCTCACACTTATTAGTATCGTATTCTCCTAAAGCTTTTTCCTTGACTCTCTTTTCTTGTCCTCATTAAGTAATTTCATTTACTTAATATTTCTACCTCACTTCTGTACAGTGACATCCATATTAATTACCAGCCTTAAGCTTTCATTCCATATTTTCCTCTATATTTCCTTTTTTAAGCTGTTTTAATGGAAAATTTCATGGGTACACAAAGTAGAAAGAAAAATGCAACAAATTCTTAAGTTGCCATCACTTAGCTTAAATATTATCAATATCTCAACAGTCCTATTTCATATATACCCAATAATTTCTATCAATTAATAGCTTTAGAGATTCGATTAGATTTGGTTCAATTTTTTTTTAGGAAAGAATTTATCATACATAGGTGGTGCTGTGTATTTTCTAATAAATCTTAATTAGCACGCAATAATTTGTCTTATGTTTTTAGTGCTAATATTATTATTGGGTTCTATTTATGTCAATCTTATTTATTCACTGTAAAGTGAATAAATCAACCTAATGATTTCATTACATTTTGATAACCTTTGTCTAGATCTATTATTTCATGAAGGGGTTAAAAAATTAAATTTTTAAATATCATTTTCTCTTTATTTACTTGGAATTCTCTACAAGAACTTTTCTTAATCAATGCTCTAGTTACCCTGAAATATAATTCATTCAAGAAAGATAATATTCATATTTTATTTATTTTCTTTTTTTAAATGAATTTCAGTGTGACTACCTGATTCATTAGCAATCATCCATGGTGACAAGTGAGTCTTTTAAATTTTGTTTTCTGAAGGTGTTCATTTAATTATTATCCCATGAATATATATTTTTAATATGTATTGTGCTTCATTTCATTATAGTCATTATCCTTTTTGCTGCTCATATTAGTACAGATTAGGCTGTGGGAACACTCTTGAAATGGGATTCTGTGTTTCTTTGACATGATACCATATGTTTTTGCTAGCTTTCTCGCCTCTAGCATGGTAAGATATTTCAAGCAACTCCTTTACAGTCCTGCTCCAGAACTGGACACAGTATTTTCCCCAAAATCTCTCGTTTCTTTTAGAAAGAAGTGGTATTTAGAGACCATAATATGCGCTTCAGGAATATTCCTTTCCACTGGGTCATTGCTTCCAGGTCTTTTCAAGAGAAAGAGGTAGGATGTGCACCCACCCTCTTTTTAAAAATAATAATAATAATAATAATATCATAGTATTATTTCCAACTTAAGTATGAAATTATATGATTTTTCCTCAACTTCTTTGATTTTATGTTTGTATCTCTTTTCTCTTATTCTAGAAATCTTGATTCCTAATAATATTAACATCATTACTTATTTGCTTCATCATACAAAACACCTATTATGATTTGAAAACAATTCTAGTATTTTAATAAGTCTACAGAATTGTTTCAAGTTTTGTTGCAGTTATTTTGGTTCTTAGAATATATCTAACTAGAGATCTGCAGTCAAAGTACTATGTTTTAAAAGATCATGAAATAATTTATTTTTGATTATGCTGCCAAATTGACATACAGTTATTTATTTGCTTCAGTCTGATTTTGGCTTTTAGGAAATTTTTCTCTTTAATTAATATAATTAATTAATTTTTAATTAAGTAAAAAAATTGTATGGTTCCAAAGTCAAAATTGTATGTTATACATTCAAAAAAGTTTACTTTCATTTCTGTCTTAGCTACCTTTTATTTGTAAACTTTTTATTAGTTTTTCATTTATTCTTCCATTTAATCATCACAAAAATATTAAGCAACTATACATATAAATTTAAATTCTCCCTTTATACAAAAGTTAGCAAACTATTAATACTTTTCTGCACTTGTATTTTTTTATTTAATAATATATCCTGGAGATTACCGGTATGTAGATATCTTCCTCATCTTTTTTTGTAGTTGTATAGTACTCTCTCAAAGTCAATGCAAATAAACATATTTATTCAACCAGACCTCTATTGCTGGACATTTGGGTCTAAGGTATATCATATTAATAGCATATGATAATATATCATATATCATCAACATATGATATTAGCATCTATTAATATATGATGCATCATATTAAATACATTATTT
This sequence comes from Eidolon dupreanum, assembly GCA_028627145.1. Taxonomy (NCBI): domain Eukaryota; kingdom Metazoa; phylum Chordata; class Mammalia; order Chiroptera; family Pteropodidae; genus Eidolon; species Eidolon dupreanum. The sequence goes on from CM053502.1 coordinate 161,404,651, forward strand.
AATATAGAAAATATTAATGTATATTGCTACATATTATATATATATGTTCTTTGTATTTTTTCTTACTGTATCTTTGAGATAGATTCTTAGAAGTGAGATTGTTAGGTCAATGAAAAATGAATGTGCATATAATTAGGTTATATTTTGTCACATTTTCCTCCATGTAGGTTGTATAGTTTTGCATTCTCACCAACAATACATTACATTACTTGTTCTCCCACAGTCTTATCAAAAGAGACCATGGATTTTATCAGTCTGATAGGTGGGAAGCAGTTTCATAGTGAGTGAGGCTTACTATTATTGTTTCTTGTGTTAAAGGTCAGTTGAATTAATTTTTCTGTGAACTGCCCATTCATATGTTCTGCTTATTTTTCTTGTGTTGTTATTTTAATTCTCTTTTTTTTAGGAATCTTTCATGCATTAAGAAAGTTATTTAAATTTTATTTTCAATTTGTCATTTGTCTTTAGGTTTTGCTTATAGTGTCTTGTCATTCAAAGTTTCACAGTTACATTATCAAATTCATTAATATTTTAAGTCGCTACTAGATTTTGAATTACCTGTATTATTCACTAGTACTTGTTTCATTTTTACATTTAGATCTCTGATTCCTTTCACTTTTGCATTTTTAATTCAAAATCAATTTATCAAAAAATGAATTTCTCATCTTACCCTTCTGTGTAGACTCCTTTTCTTCTGACTTGCTTATTTCTATTAGTAGTTCCCAATGATCTTCTTGCCATTTGAGCTCCAAATCTCCAAGTCATTTTTTTTCATTTCTGGCCTGCCCATTTAGGATTATTTATTCTTTCAGCTTAAAAGAATGATAAATTAAACATAGCATATATTGGACAGTAATACTCAACTGGAAGAATATTTTGATTTTTCTTAAGTATGATAAATAAATCAAACCAATAATTGATAACCCCCAAATTCTCTGAATGAATTTTAGAAAAAATAGATCTGTGAGAAATAACTTTTTTGACAGTTTAGGTAAGATGGATAACTTATGACCATGCCCGCTTCTAATGAGTAGGTAACTAACTCATAGATAGGGCAACCGAGTGGGATATTTTGTTGCTCTAAGATCAAACATCCCTGAGAAAAATTCTCCAACAGTTACCAAATCATAATTTAGTAGGAGTCATCAGTATCAAAACTCTTCACTGTTATATCTAATTTGTAGAAGAACACCACAAGAGCAAAATGTCTTGGATCAAGGGTATGTGAATAGGGAGGGGTTTGGTGATTGGTATCATTTCTATGTTTTTCTGTTTTTGTTTTTATTTTGCCTATAACACCCAACAAATGCACTTATTTTCTTTTTATACTGCTTGATGTTTGAAGTTCAATGTGGGAAGCCTTGGTCAACTTACATATGCTATTGCTTAATTTCTTAAAACAGTCCAGATGTCCGTTGTCGTTTGGTAACTGATTTTTAGGCAACATAAAACTTATAGAAAGCTGATTAAAATGTTGTTAGTGGTTTGTAGATAATAAAATCTGTGGTCAACAAGACCAGAATTTTACTTTCATGACTATTAAAGATAGTTTACATAGTTTTAGGGTTACTGATGCATGAAAAAATATGTGGATTTACAAGTAGTCTATCAAGAGAATGTTAACACTTTTTTTGTGTTAAAAGAATAATAGCTTTCTTGTTTTTACTTTATAATCTTTGCATTTGAAAGAAAGCTCATAACTGCATGTAATTGAACAGAGTGAGGTTAGCTTTAAAAAATGAAGAAAAAAGAGGCTAATTCTGACAAGAAGCAGCAAACCTCTTAACCAGTAATATTTAGAAATAGAGTTAGAAAATTTAGAGTTAAAAATTTGTAGTTCAAACTGACTATTTACTCAGAAAACTAAAACATTATTTACTTGGGTGATTTTATAAATAATAATAAAAAATAAATGCCCAAAGGTATAAGAGCATAAGTAAACCAATAGAACACTATTGATACTTTTCCATTCAATATTGCCTGACTTTCGATTTCTGCTTCTTATTCTCCTCCAAATCATTTTGTGCCAGTCATTGCTGTAGCAATTTATATGTAATTTGTAATTGACAAACAAGTGATGTGCATAGAATCAATTTTAGTCCTGGTTTACACTGTCATTGATGAATAATCAGTGACACAGTTTTCTCCAATTGTCTAAGAGAAATACTGGGCTTTTAGACAAGTTTTATATCAGTTGGCTATATTTCAGTTTGTGTGCTACGGTTCTCAAGCATCGGTTTATTCACATTATCTAACACAAATAAAATGAGAGTAAGGACATTTGTGAATTATATTATTCCAAATTGCATAATAGAGCTTTCGAATTTCCCCAGGAAGCAAAAACAGAGTCAAAAAAGAAATCTGAAGCTATTTGTTCCCAGGATTTCTGTTTTCATCAATATAATATATTAGATCATGTGAATTACTCTTCTGATTGAAAGAAATAAAATTCTGGATAAAATAGATTTTGAAAAACTTTTTAAATACACTGATAAAAAGGAGGAATATATAGAGGCAAAACCAAAGTTAAACAGGAATGTTGGAGGGCAAACAAGAGTTAATGCTGGTTTTTACTCTGAAATTATCTGCCCTGAGAACTTTAGATTTCCTTCTGAATGCTGTACAGGCAAAGGTGACGAATACAAAGTCTCAGAACTACATAAGATATATATTACATACATATATAATTATATCTGATATATAATGTATACATATATCTGTCATATATAATTTCAAAGGTAATGGAAATAAAATGGAAGAGGAGAGATAATATCTGAGAGATAGTAAATGCGAATTTATCAGAATCATTGAATTACAAACAGGAAAAAAAATCCACACATAGACACATTACCATTATTTAGCTGAATATCAAAGAAGATATCTTTAAGGAAGAGAAAGAACATGACAGACCACCTACAGAGGAACAGAAAGTGCTCTGATTTCTACTTTCTCAAGATCAGTAACGGAAGCCAGAAGACAGCAGAATAATGAGTCAATATGCTAAACAAGCAAACAAACAAACAAACAAACACACAAAACCTTTTTCAACTTAGTATTTATCTCCAGAAAAATTATCTTTCATTAAGAGAGTAAAATAAAGACATTTCAGAGCCAAGAGCTGATAAATTTATCACTAGAGGAAATTCCAAAGGATGCCTTCAAGATGGTAAATGTTTCTACGTAGAGTGTTTGACACGAGTGTATGAAAGGTAAATAAATATATTGGCAAATATGTGGGGAAGTCTAAACAAACATAAAATGTATATAATGGTAATGACAGTAGTAATAATAATGATGAACTTGTGGACATCATAAAGGCTAGAACTAAAATACTAGACTGTGATAACACATAAGCTGAAATGAGGGTAATGACCAAAATTTCAAATTTATTAAGATAATTTTAGAGGTGAATATGGATATTGATAAAATTGAACCTTTGTTATGTATGCGTGTTGAAAGAGTGAAGAAATATATATAATCTCCAAGGTAGTATTGTGTGTAATAGCAAAAACATGTAGATAATATAAATATTTATAGATTGGAGAATGGTTAAATAGTGTTGGTTTTGCCCTCCGTACAATAGAATATTGTATAGCAGTAAAAATAAATCAATTAAAACTGTACATATCAATGTGGATGAATCTCAGAAATACAATGTAAGTAAATGAGGCACTTCAGAGAGGATGTGACTCAATTTACAGTTTGAATGTAGAAATAAAATAAACAATACATTGTTTGAAATAGTAGAATCATGAAGAAAAATGGTAGAATTAAAAACAATATTTGGTTTAGCAATTGCTTGAGGAGGAGGGGTTAAATTGGAGAGAGACACACGAAGGCTAGTAGTCTATTTATTAATCTTGGTGCTTAGTTCATGTGTGTTCATTTTATTATTATTCTTTACACATTTAAGTTTTGCAGACTTTTATTCACAATTATGTTTTGCAATACAAAAATTAAAAAATTATTTCAATGGGGAATAAATTAAGGAAGAATTGTTTTTAGGTTGAAACATAAAAATACCTATGTTTTAAGAGTTTGGGTACTTATATTTAGTAGTTTTTAAATTAGCAATTTAGAAAAATACAAATCTTTATAAAAAAATTAAAACATTCATTCATTCATACCTTCAGTGTATACTTATTGATGTTTGTCAAGTGTTGCAATTGTTCTATTTAGATTATTGTTTGATTGAAACATTTATAATCTTCATTTTAGTTGTTCAAGAGGCAATATTTTAAAAAGATCGAATGAGTATGTTGATTATACTTAACTTAAAGATAAAATAAAATGAATGACGAGATAATGTATTGGAGAGAAGTTGAATGACAGAGAAAGAAAATCACAGAAAACAAGTTATCTTACAATATGTAGCCAACCAAGGAAGACATTGAAGAAATGAATAGCCTAAATTTAAGAACTCAATTCTGGCCAACATCCTCATTTTCTTATAAGATTCTATCATATATATTTCCCTCCAGCCCAGGTCAAGGTATTCCACTGCATTCTAGTCCCTCTCCAAAATACACTGGGTCTCTCATAATGTCACAAGCAGGAGCTGAAGATATGTAATGAACCCAATTACATTTCTGGTGTTCCTCCTGTGATTATGAGTCTTCGGGGGAGCTTCCCAGAGCAAAGTTTCCTGTTCAGGGGCAATGCTGAGCGCCTCAGTATGAAGATCAAAGACTTGTGAAGGCTGGCTAAGAGGAGCAGAAATGGCAGCCTCTGGGTATGCGTCATTCCCTAGCATGATCACTTTAAGACATTAGTTACCGATACAGAGAAATAGGAAATTAGGTAGTTGGGAAGACCTAAGGAATAAACGTGCTCTGCTTTATGTTGTCCCTTACATGGTAATATCCCAGTTAAGATATTTAAGAGTCAGAGAACACTCAGTACTCCACAAATTATAAGAGACATCTTTAAGTTTGGCCTGGTTTCTCAAAAATACATAATTACTTGTAAGAGTTGCAGGAAAAGCAAAAAACGAGTTTAATATTTGCATGTGTCTGTATTACAGTGCAAATGCTATGTTAGGGACTTACATGCAGAGGTTTTTAACCACTAACAGTAATTCTATAGACATCTACGAGGTCATTGGTACTCAGAGAGATGCCAGACACGTTTGTTTTTTACTGACCAGCATTATTATTTCCTTTTCCTTTTTCTTGTAATACCACCTGAATTTCTAGAAGAAACACCTGTCGCCTATGTCGTTTGAGTGAAAATGGCCCCACTCCAGCTCCTAAGGTGGGCCCTGGTTGGTTTCAGATAAACCAAGTGTCCCCATATTCTGGAATTTGCCCTGAGATGATCTAGTTGAGGTATTTTCTGGACGATCACAAGAAAGTCTGGGATGTGGGTTCCTTCTCTTCCATAAAGGCAGGGGTCTGGAAGTGGTAAAAAGATGCTCTCCTTGACCAAACTCTAGACAGGCTTCTCAGAGCCTGACTAGGCCCCATGCTTGGGCATGTTCTCAAGAGCCCAGTTTTAGCAAGAATCCCACTACGTCAGTTTATTGAGAACTTCTTACATCTGATAACTGATCACTCTCAATATCTGATTAAATTTCTCACCCCCATTGTACCCCAGGTGATATCTAATAACCCTGGCCTGTCTTTAGCAAGAATCTATCAAGTGGGTTTAACCAGAATCCCTTTACCTCTGATGTTTCCTCTTAGTAATCTTCCATCCACTGACTCCTCACCTGCTCCTTGGCTACATAAGTGCCTACTTTTCCTTGTTTTATGTAGAGTTGAACCCAATTTCTCTCCCCTACTACAAAACCCCACTGGTGTGGTCCCTATACCTGTCATGAATAGTCTTAAATAGAGTCTGCCTTACTGTTTTAATAAGAGTCAGAACAATTTTTTCTTAACAACTTCTGTAGCCAGAGGTGCTATTTAGGAAGAATCAGCACATGAAATTTGAAAAAAAATAATGCAGAAATTCTAATGACATGATGAACCTCAGGACAACTTGCCTTGGGGACAAACCACTTTTATTCCTTAAAAGTACTTTGGATAAATTCTATTGCTTTGCTTTGATCTGAAATATTCTGAACTAATATTACTAAGTAAGAGATTGGCTGTTTCAAATATGGTTGCCTTTGAAACCTATGCTTATTGCTCACTGTACTGCTTTCCAAGTTTTAAGGACAATTAGACAAAAATCTGGCTTTCTTCCATACACTAGAAAAAACTTCAAACATAGTTCTTAACCAGTATTTTTCTCTGACACTCCTGGTCAGTAAGTGAAGAAAGAAAATACTTAGAATTTCATATATTGTTTGGAGCAATTTTTGTTCTCGCTTGTTCATCTCTTTTCCTTGTAGGGTGAGAACAGGAATTAAAAGCTACTTAAGGTTCAAAAGAGGAAATAACTGAATAAAAACAGAATAAAAGTAGATCAAAATATTTTGCTTTTGGATTTTCTACTTACCCCATTTTGAAAAATCAGAATGTTACAGAAATGAAAAAGGCAGCACTTGTGGATCGATTTTGCTGGTAAAAAGAAACAAATTTCTTTTTTCTAGAGAAGTGTTTAAATGACACACCAAAGCCCCCAACTACTACGAATAGCTGTTCTACTCTGCATGTCAGAATTAAATTCACACATTCATAGTAATTAGTTCATGTGGGCACCAAAGGCTGTTTTTCTGGGCCCTTTGTCTGAACCATGGAGTCTGATGTCTCAGCTGCCTTCGCTAAACTTCTGGAATAATATCTATTACTGGTATTAATTTTAATGAACAATTTCTAAGATATGACAATTTCATTTTATAAGTATTGATCATTTCTCATAGTAAACCTAGTAAAGAAAGAATGCTTCTCAAATTTTGTAGGCAGGAAACAGAGGTGCAGAGAGACATGAAGGTCCATTAATATCAGAAGCTGGCGAGGCAAGCTGCAGAGCAAGCAAGTCAGCTCTTTCTTTGTAGAAGTTCAGGTCAATTAGTGGTTTCTTCTGCTTGCCCTGGAATCCCCTAAATATTAGAAAGTTATAAGCCATGGAGGAAAGGGCCCAGGAGAAGCTCATGACGTGGACAGAATAATCCTGAGGCAAGTCTTCCTTGAGGAAATGATTGGATTCCAAGATCCATCCCACCCTGTCAACTAGTGAGAACCATTCATGAATGTAAAATAGGCAGGGACCGCTCCCAGGAAATTACTTTCACTTGGTAAAGTCTGGTGCTTTGTGTCCTCAAGTTCAATGGTGTGTGTGTGCATGTGTGTGTGTGTGTGTGTGTGTGTGTGTGTGTAGAAGATTAACTAACCTTAAGTCAGAATTAGCCCTTAGATATAGAGGAGTTTAAGGTTTCCATAGCAACATGATTTTTTTTTCCCCAGAGTTTAGGCCCTAAAAGTCAATTTGACACTTTCACCCTAAATTTTAAAATCATCTCTTAATCACTGCTAATTCCATTTATAACTTTTCAGAATTCTAACAGACATCAATAACTCCAGACCTCACCGTAGTGAAAAAAATAAATGATTAGCTTTTTAGTCAATTTTGGAAGATGTAGTTAAAGATAAAAATAAAGAGCTGAAAGATAGTTGATTGTTTCTTTTTTTCCCTTTTAATTCTGTTTTATTTTTCCTCAGGAGTATAATAGGGTCTTTGAATAAAAAAATATGATAGGGCATAAATGCATTCGAAACAACACCATGAAGGATTCTTATGTATTAGTACTGAGAGGAGGCAGAATTTGCTGCTCCAAAACATGACTTTTTTAAAGATTTGATTATTTTATTTTATTTATTTTGTTTTGTTTTATTTTATTTTATTTTATTTTTTATTTTATTTTTTTAAGAAATAAAAGGCCCAGGAAGAAACTTTGACCTTCCCTTAACTGCCTAAAAGAATTTAGAGAACTTGCTCCAAGAAAGGAGATATCATCATGTATCACTATAGTTTAATATGAACTAAGTGTGGTAGAAAGAAAACCAGCAAGGCCTGGGATCAAAATCCATTTTGGGTCCCATTGTTAAAGATGGCCTAGCAAACATTTATTTACTAACAATTGCTTTTCTATCTCCATGTAAACTGCCTTCCTGCCCTTTGAAGTCCCAAACTACAATCACGGCCCCTTTTTCTTGGCTGAAGAGGTATATAAGCCTTTACTGCCCCATTTGTCCTCAGGTTTCATATTCCCATGGAACCCCTGTATGTACATAAATTTGACCACTTTCTCTTGTTAATCTGCATTATGTTAATTTAATTATTAGTTGAGCCAGAAGAACTTAAAGTGGTAGAAGACAAATTATTTTTTTTTCCTCCACAGTTCCAGTTCTCGATGACACTGGATTCAGTCAGATGTTTTCTTGGTCTGGGTAATTTCTCCTGAAAGCCTAATTCTAATTCTGTGCTGAATCAAAGACCACTTAAAATATAAGTGTTCAAATAGTCCCCCTTAGTTTAAAATCATACCTTATATTATTTTTAAATGATCAAATTTTAGCCACAAACTGTGCCAACAGCTATTTTTATCCTATTCATTTGTTGCTTTTAGAGTTATATCCCACAGTGATGTCATGTGATTTTCAACTTTTTCTGTCTGGCTTACTTCGCCTAGAATGATTATCTCGAGGTCCTTCCATGTTGTTGCAAATGGCAGTATTTCATCTCTTCTTATGGCTGAGTAATATTCCATTGTGTACAGGTACTACAGCTTCTTTATCCAATCATCTGTCATAGGACACTTCAGTTGCTTCCATGTCCTGGCCACCGTGAATAATGCTGCTATGAACATCGTTGTGCAAATATCTTTTCAGATATGAGTTTTCAAGTCTTTGGGGTAAATACCCAGTAGAGGGATTGTTGGATCATCTCCAACAACTATTTTTAAAAGTTATCAGGGAATTTTGTTGTCATTTATACTTGATATTTAAACTTTTAAAAGATTTTCTTTTAAACTCTACAAATGATGGTGGTAAGGAGGCAGTATCCTTTATATCTCTTTCTGAGTCTTAGAAAAGAGTAATAATCATCTTGAGAAGTGACATAGAAAGGACACATCATCCTTAATTGTACAAGTACCAAACTATCAAGGATGGAGCTATGTGCTGCATACAGCTCTCCATGGGAATTTTTGTTAGCAGTTGAAAATGCTAGAATATTGAGGCACTGAGCCCTGAAAACAGCATGTAGCTAATGGCTCCATTCAAAAGATTTGTCACTTCTCTCTTGTCCTTTTCATTAGTCACTGCTACTCTTCTGTTTTGCCAGTTCATTTTTCCTCCAGGCAAACATCCTATAAGGCCTAAGAAAAGAGGGTGGTAGACTAATTAGTGTGTCAAGGGGAACTGGAAGGTATGGTGAGAAATTTAGAATCTTATTTTCCTTTTCCCCCTGAAGAATTGATTTTACTGTCACCATTTAAAAAATAACAAATGGATGTGCTTCTATTATTTGATAGAGATAAAGTACCATTTTACTCTCTACATATAATTTGCTGCAAATTCTCTTAACCAAATATATATTTCAGGACCAAAATTATTAAAAATTCTGCATAAGTCTTAAATAGTATAATTATTTATGATTATGAAATGAATTGATTTTTATTAGTTTTTATATGTAATTAGAATAAACCTAGATAGAATTAATGTAAAAGACATATAATCAGATTAGAGTGCTTGCCAGAAAAATAATGATTTTTTTAAAAGCTATGCATTATGGGGAGAACTTTGCAATCTTCTATTGAAAGCATTCTATTTATATCATTTATTTAGTTTCAGATCGAATCAGAGATAAGGCTTTGTTGTTATTTGTTTTTAATTCACCTCTAGACTTTTTGTCCTGGTAAAAAGTCTTGTTTACAGTATGATTTGTGATTATTGACAGAAAGTTTTCACAGATGAACTTTTATTAAGGCCTTTTTTGTTTTCTTCCTGAAGAAGGGGGCGACCAGGCCTCAGCTCTTTCCATAAACTACCTTTATTTAATACTGAGAAGCAGGTGAAGTTTGAGTCCTTTCCATTATTGTCTTATTTTGATTGATAGTCACATTCTTCAGTGATTGGGAAAAGTTAGGCTCTTTTGTCAGAGCCTCATTAATCTGAGGTGCTGGGTATCGATTAGGTGAATGTTAACCCTACACGTCAGTTTCATTACTTTGTAAGCTTTGCTGTTTTATGCACTTTTTTCTTGTCCTGTTTCCCGAGTGATCAATTTCTGTTCTTGACCTGTTTGTTTCCAAAAAGATTGTCTTCCTATACAGTTTGATTTAAAGAGATTGATTTATTTCCCTTTTTCTTCCTCTGAGTGGCAACTTATTTTATTTTACTCTGTCATTTATATTTATTTATTTGCTTTATTCGTTTGGTGGCAAAGTCATAGTCTTTATTTTTTCCCCTTGATTTCTCGTAGAAAGTTATTTTAATGATGGTATACTTGTTGGTTAACAACAAACAGCAAGATACATCAATGAAGGCATTCTATTTTTCCTTGTATGGGGAAAGGTAGTTTGTCTTTCTGCCTTCCTTCTTCCCTTCCTTCTTTCCTTCCTACTTTTCTTCCTTCCTTCTTTCCTTTTTCTTTCTTTATTTCTTCTATTCTCTCTCTCCCTTTCTCTCTTTTCCCTCAGCTCTGCTTGAGGAAAGCATATTTTAATCTTAATAATGGGGCCAGGGAAGGTACCAGAAGGCACTGAGTTAGGAATCAGGCTCCAATTTCCACACTGATAAACCCCAAAAGATTAGATGGGCCAAAGAAAAATTAGGTGGCAGTCCTTTAAAAAGTGGGTTTGATTTTCCTTAAGTCCCTTTGAGGTCTGGTTTTCATGATCATCTGTGGAAGGCTGGACCAACATCAAGTCTTGCTCCTTTCACAGGACTTTAAACAACAGATGGAAAACTAATGGACTTTTGTAAATTAAAATAATCGTATGCCTTTTCCGAAGGGAAGAGTGAAGGGAAATGGTTAGGGCTTAGAACAGAAGAACTATGAGAAAGTACTAAGTGAGGAAAGAGCAGAACAGAACAAGAAGGGGGCTGAGTCCTGGTTGGAAAGCTAAGGGCTGACCTTGAACCTTGATTCAGTCTCACCTCTGCTTCCTTCCCGCTGTGCTACTTTGGGCACATTCCCTAACTTTCCTGACTTCCAGTTTCTTCACTTGTGAAAGAGAAAATAATACCACCCAGGGTTTTGTGAGAATTTACTCCTTCAGGGCAGGGAACTTCTCTTTTGTACCTTCCTATGCTTTAGAATATAATACAATGCCTGGAACAAAGTAGATGCCCAATAAACATCTGGGGAGGAAAGGACAGGAGCTCCAGGTTAAAACTGGAGTATCCTGGAGCCACTGTTCCCCCTCCTCATGGTTCTTCCGCTGTCTCTTTTTAAAGCCCATCTAAGTCTAAATTGCAAACACAGGATAAAAGTACATGGTGTTAGTACACTGGAAGTAAGACTCCTTTTTAAATGAGTCTGTCAGCCAGACTACACTTCCTCACCCTGTCAAACACTGAGGGTGGTTTGTTCAAAATCCCCATCTCAACCTACAGATTCATGAGAATTACAAGTTCAGTGCCACGACTCATACTGATCCCCATGAGGCAGCCACTAAAATTGTCCACTGCATCAGTGCTTATTTAGGCTAACAAACATTGAGAAATGGTGATGAGTTTTGTTTCTTGATTTCTGAGTGATTTTATTAATGTGCATTTACAACCTTGAGAAATGTCCATGGGTTGTAGATGGCTAGTTCAGAAAGGTCATCTAATGTCAGCTCGGCCCATAGTGCATTGCAAATGCATCCTGATTGCAGTGCAGTGGCATTTTGGCGCTTTATTTGTCACAGGTTTTTAATAGTTCTCTCCTACTTTACCTTTCAAAATTCATTATGTCTTTATGGATGTGGGGGAATCACTCACCTCTGTTTACATCAAGAACTTGATGTTATCATGACATTTTCTATGAAGATCTACTTTTGATGTTAGTGTCTCAAAACTAAAAATAATGAAATCATTACATGCTAATAAAAAAGAAGGCAATAATATCAATGGGGATAGACATTTCATAAGTTGTCAACATAAGGGAAGGCACCTGATTAAAATACAACTAAACAAAATGACGAATACCTCAGAATAAGATCAAGGTATATATTTTAAAACTCAATATTTTAAACTAAATGAAAGACCTAGGCATCTGTTGGGAAAAGGACAGTTAAATAAGAAATAGAACCTTTAAATCCAGCCCAGAGGCACCTGCCTCCTCTATCACAGCAGGTCCTCAGTCCCCAATGAGCACTAGATGCGCAGGGACAGTGACCTCTGGGCTCTGAGAGGGGATGGCAGCTGCACGGTGTCCTGGTCATGCTTAGTTCCATGCAAGGAGCTTTTCCACGTGAGATCAAAGCAAAAGAGTGAGTTAGTAGTCCGGCTCTCCTTTCCATAACACAGATAATGTTTATGTTCAAGTCTCTCAAAATCATGACCTTTGTACATATGAAGTTCCCAGAAGATTGCTGGGATGTAAGCATTTCTTCAAATGAACAACGAAATTTGATAATTTGGAATGGACATTCAATGTAAAAAGAGCGTTAATGAGGAAGTTGTAAGACATTAGATCTATTATTAATGAGTTTTAATTGAATTTTTACTATGTCCCAGCACTGTGCTAAGTGTTTTCAAATTGAACAGGGAATCTGGTAGCTACAGACGGTTGACACATAGCTGTGCATCCTGGTTATTTTCAAGGTGATGGTGAGAGTGTAAATCTACATTACTTATGTTGGCATAGCATCTCAGATGGTAGGATCTTTCTTACATGTTCTCTGTCATGTGCATTTTGTAGTCTCCTGGAGATGTCAATGTGAAGTTCCATTTTGGAGAATAATTCACTTACTCTATTAGTGTGGTATATGGTATGCCTTTGCTACAGCAAGGAGAGCACCCAGTGCCACTGAAAATAAAACACCTTTGGATTCTACCATTACTCATACACTCATGACATTGTGTTTCCTCTGCCTTATAAAATGGCCTTTCCTCATGCTCTTAGGGCTGAAAGGTCATATAGCCTTTGGTTTATTATTCAAAGCTCTCAGAAGAAGGATTTAGTAGTTTTTAACAGCATTCTTCCACCACTACATTAGAAGCATGTCAGATTGAAAAAATCAGGCGAGGGTGGACAAAGGTGCTTCCTTTACCTGTGATAAGCAATACAATCTTCAGTACTAAAAATACTGGAAAACTTTGTTGGAATATTTACTTTGGAAGACACTGTGTTTTCAAATATCCTCCTATTTGTCTTCACAATGGCTCTGAGAGATAAAAAAAAAATGGAGCAAATATTACTTTTCCCTTCAATAGATATGTCAGTTTAGGCTGAGCAAGATGAAATGTCTTGCTCAAAGTAATTCGTGGGTTCATCTGTTGGCATAACAGCAACAACAACAACAACAACAACAACAACAATAATTTGTTAGTCATAGAGTAACTGACAAAGCTGAAAATGTAAATTTTATTTTTCAGCTTTATGTTTTCTATGTTAGAGTTCCATTACCATTTAAATAGCAGATTAAAAATGTTAATTTGTAAAAACCTGATTGTTCATCACCTCAAACATAGTGTATAAAATGGAAGAGAATTTCCCTAATGTAGAATTTATCTTCCTACACACTGATAGCCTGAGCCAAGTAAGAGATGGCCCCTTCCTTTGGAAACTAATTTCAATAAATTTTTGAAATTATATCTATCACCTTTGAGACATGGAAATTAACAATGAAATGATACTATATAAATATTCTTGGCTTATTTACAAACACCTCTGAAAACATTTGCTTTGCTCTTCCCAGTATTCTAGGCCTTTATCTCCTAAATCTTAGAGATTTTATACCCCATCCCCACCCAGCCCCAGCTTTGTAGGTGTTAGCTCATTACTTGTGACACTTAGTGGGATGATTGGCTAATCTCAATCTTGGTTCAATGGCAAAGCAGAACCTTCTCATGGAGGATGGCCATCCTTGGAAAGAAGGATCAAGGTCAGTGAGTGCAGGTAGGGTGTACTGTGTTCAATTAATAGGATGGCAGTGTACCAAACTGATATCCTTTTCTTCTCATCACTCATGCAAGCACCTGTTCATCAAATCTGTTCATTTCACCTTACTTTCTGGAAATCAACATGAGGATCCACTAACAAATGAATGACTATAAGTTTTTAAAGAACACTCCTGTTAGTGACAGTGTATTAAAATGTTGCTTGCTTTAAAGTTTCTATCACCTAGCTTTAGAGTGAACATTATTTTAGTAACTACACTCTGCCCAGCACACTGATAGATGCCTCTATCCTATGTGGGCTGAAGAAGAGCCAGCAGTGGGAATTAAGCAGAAATAAGGAGATAAAAAGGAATTCAAACACATGAGGCTTCCAACCCTCCGTAAACCTTTCTCTCATCTTTTCTGATAAATGGAAACTAATATGTGCACAGCGCTTTTCACTTACAAAAGAACATCTCATTTAAGAATAATATTATTATTCTAATATTGTTCCCTATTTACCAATTGCCCTAGCTCACCCAGCAGGTAATGAGTAGAGGAGAGCCTCCATATGGTTCTCTTTTCACAGTCACATTTCCCTCCCCTCTCCTTTGTCCCTTTCATTACCATCAGGGCAAGGGCTGTGTTTTCAATAGTGTGACCTCCACTCCCCCACTCCCCCCAGCTAAATGAGTCTTTGCACACAGTGGTAAATGAGTAAGTGCTATCATCTGATGGGTAATAGAATTTCGTGCATTAGTACAATGATGATTTCCTTCTCTGCTAGTTTGGCTGAGCAACCACATCTGCTATCTGCCCTGCTTGCCGTAATCATGGCACTAGCCTCTAGCTAGAGGGCCAGTTTTTGCACAGAAAGTCATCTTTCAGTCTCACAGATACATATGGCTTTCAGCAGAATTGTTGATTTTCCAACATTTCAGAGGAAGATGAAATTTTGTATCCATGAAAACAAGACAGCAACTGCTCTAGCTAGCAGACATGGTAATCCAGCTAAGTTTAGTCTTTATGATGAGTCATCTAAAGACCGTTACTTGCTCTGGGTCATTAGTCATTTTATTTTTAGAAAACCTGAATTTCAGTTAAATCCATTTGGTGGTACACATTTGGAGTGGATTCAGTTCAAACTACATAATTATAGGTCAGCTGGGGGTGATCATGTCCATCCACAGCTTGCTTGGGGGTAAGAGGCTCTACGCGAGGCTTTTAAAACATTTTCTTCCTCAGGACCAATTTGGTATAAATGAGGCTCTTCAAGGGCTTTTCTTGAATCATTTTCCTGGGAAAAGTATATCTTGTGGCCAAAATTCTAATGGAAACATTTAGAAAAAATAACGTGGTTGTGTTGAGCTAATACCAACGGACGCGTCTGCTGCAGGCCACCTCCATTCCCGGCACCCTTTTCGGGGATTATGTTACAAGACTTTCCAGGACAACTTTAAACTACGCTTGGTGATCAGAGAAGAGATTTCACAGAGATGCTCTTTCTCTTTTAATTGTGTAGCCTTTAAAGAAAGTTCTGAAGAGAGAAGGGCAGTGCATTCTTCTTTATAGCTGTAAACAGGAGAAAGCAAATGCAACTGTGTTAAATGGGTGAAGTGTGCTGGGCTGCTTTGTGTCTCTAAGGGGAGGGAGGATGCTTGGGTTGGCGATTCAAATTCCTTACCTCCCAGCATGCGCTTCTCCCCGTGCACCAGTTGTTTCTCTGTTGTTGAGCATCCGGCATCTCCCTCATCTGGTTGATGTTTCATGGAGCCTCTGCTTCCTCTGCATTTTGCCTCACTGCTGTGACGAAGTCCACGAGCTTCTAATAAATGTCATCAACATCACACGGTTTAGATCTAGTTTTCACCACTTGCTTATGGATCTTAGCAGGAAAAAACAAGAAATGTCAATCATTTAGACTCTGCTGGAATTAAGCACAGGTGTCCACTGAAGTGGTTGAGTGTTATTTCAGAAAACGTTTTTTTGGGAAACCCTTTAATAAGCAACGTAAGCCCTTTGTCTTCTTTCACTGATCACTGGCCGCAGACAAAATTTCTGGCTTCATATAACCTACAAATGCAACTTCTATGAGTTTTTCTTCTATCTTTCACTCTCGAATCCAAATTGCAACAAGTGTAATATGTTCATGCTACTGAAAGCAGATGATACAGTGAAATTAATTTGTTAAATTAACAATACAGGGATCAAATAATGCAATATACATGCATTGATTGAGTAATCTTCGCATGTTTATTTAATCTTTCATAGTCTTGGTTTCTTCCTCTGGACAATGGGATAATAATATATAATCCACAGGGTATGGAAATATCAGATATGGTTGTAAGCCAACAAATATCTCGAAGTTAATAATTGTTAGGCTACTACCAGTTTATGCATCCATATGATCTAATTTTGCCCATATATGTATGGCAATTTGGTGTGTTACATTGGCATGTGTCTAATGTATGTGAATACCATACATGTGACCATTTCTAATACTGACAGAGTGTCAGATGCAGATAGAAATTTAATAAATGCCCACTGGTCCACGTCTAACTCTATAGGATGTCATTGTCAGCTCAGAGGTATCTGAGCAAGTCCAAATAAGAAACAAGCTACCCATTTAGAGCATGTTTTATAGGTGGATATTAAAAATGTTTTTGTTTAATTAGATTTTCAGTTAGATTAGTTTAAGTAGTTTCTAAACTAATATTTAAATCAAGATTATGCTGCCTGATTCCCAATGCCCCAGTCCCTGGAGTAGCCAAGTTCTCATTTCTGAATTATTATTGACTGATTTCTAAAACGGTCTGCTTCATTGTAGCATTGGAATTAGACAACAGCAAAAAAAAAAAAAAAAAAAAAAAGTATAGCAAGTCTATAAAAAGACTATTTCACTTATTAGCTATATGGCTTACAGATAAGATATAGTACTATATAAACATAACTGATTATATAAATGGACACTTAGGGGAAAAATAGCTAGAAATGATATAAATTTTCATTTCTATAAGATTTTAATAAACTGCTTGTTCTAATTTGATTGTTTTATTTACATCTGTTTTATCTGACATTTTAAGTTGATAAACATCATTATTTTAAGACAAAAGAAAATAAAATAACCAGACTTCTCTATTAAAGAATCTGAATTCATAGTTTTCTAAAAATAATATGAACATGGAAATATATTTTAATTAAGAAAATATTAATGTTATAAGAGTTATAGACTTGTAGTACCTCAAAAGTTCTTTTAAGATTATTTTTATTTGAGAAGAAAGAGATGAGGAGTAATAACTTTGAATTAACTTCTTAAATAGTCTGAAAAAATACAGAAAGTGATTTCTTTTTTTCTCTCTCTTTTCTCATATCATGGATATTTCTTCTTATAAGATCTCACCATTCTGAAAAATGCTCAGTAAGGTTTTAAAATACTTCCCTTCAGTTTCTGCTTTATTAATTAACCCTTGAATTGTTTTGTTGGCTGATCACCTTGTTCAAAATTTATTTCTTTATTTAAACTTTAAATGTTAAAGCCTCATAAATTATCCATCTATTTATTCACAAGCATCTATCTAGTGCTCATTTTTGTCTAGGTTAGGGATATATAAACTTGAGTAAGACTTACCTTTGTACTCAAGGAGCTACTTTCCCTTATCCTCTTTCCTTGTCCAAGTCACTGCAGGGACTTACCCAGCACATTCAGGTATCCCAAATAGTCACAAATTCGAGCACTGTTAATTTTCTTCTGTCATCTTTGCCATGACCCTTGACTTTTGCTGGTGACGTTTTAGTGCCTTCTTTATCTACTCCACTGAAAATTGATTACTGAATTCACCAGATTCATTTATTCATTCATTCATTCATTTAAAGATGAGATGCCACTTTCCAAGGACATGACAGGTAGTTTTTCCCCAGAGATAAGGCTCTGAACTCCTAAACTCTTCTCCTCATTCTGCTACTATTTTTTTATATAACCTTATCAATTTCCTCCACTGCAAAATTCTACTAAAACGTCTTCTGAGAGCTGTTTGACGATTTGCCAAAACTAAGATCAGCCATAAAATTTTTAACTTTTGCACAAAGTAGTACAACTAGGTTTATTACAGTATGGTGACTTCCATCCTCCTTTATATTGTCTGATGCAGAAACTCCATTTTGTGAAAATTTAATCAATCACTAATTCATTCACAAATAAGGTGCCGGAAAATCTCATTTTTACTTTGGAGATATGTCTGATTTTTATGAAGCAAAATATATTTCCTGTAGCAAATCACTTGTCCCCACCGTCATGCACGGGAAAATGCGCCCAGAGGGAAAGAAAATGTGACAAGGTTGTCCCTCCCCCACACTATATATATTTAATTAACAAGAATTTTATTTCACTTCTTTTTAAAATAGACAGTTTAAATAATTTACATTTTTTCCATGTAATTCTCCTATGAGGCTTTTTCAATAAGTTAGTCAAAAGGCTAAACTGTTGAAACTTGCAAACTCATTTTAGCCCGGGGCATATGTTTAAGTGCAGCACACAGTTCCCCATCCTCGGGGATCCTCACTGACTCTGGCTTCGAATATTTAAGCAGTCGTGCTGGTTATGCCATTCCTCCAGTTATTTGCTAGGCTGCACTAATTACATTAAAGCCACTGGAGACATGATTTAATCAGTTCACCCACAGCAAATGTTGTATAAAGAGTGTGCAATCTCTATAAAAAGACTAGACTTGAAGAATTAAATTATCTAGCCCAAACTTCTACAAGAATCTTTTTTAAGGTAACTTTGAAAGAGAGTCATTTAGCTACCAGTTGTTAAATATGTCAAAGAATGGGTGACTTGCTATTCGTTTATGGGACATTTCTTTCCAATGTTGGATAGTGCCGAGTTCCTTCCTAAACGTCCTAGTTATGCCCCCGCAAAAACAGACCACTAATCTTCCGTTTTCTCAGGACTGCTTCTTAAACTGAAGACAGTGTAAGGGGTGGAATCAAGCTCCTGCCCTGTTATTGTCTCCATTTAAACTTTTCCAATATTTGGATCAGCTATTTAGAAATGCTGTCTGAGAAAGTTTAAACACCTTGGAGCTTTCCAATCCAGCGTACAATGAGGGCAAAGTGCAAGACAAGAGTGTGCATGGTGGCAGACCTGGGTGTTATGAAATCAAGAAGCTGAACAAGGGCAGAGAGGTAGAAGCCTAGTGGAAGAGAGAGTTTCAGGAACAAAGGATTTACACACCCAAAAACCAGAACATCCTGACAAAAGCTGCTCCTATAGACAACTCCCTGATGCTTGAGACTGGACCTTGACTACGTACTCTTGTAGAACAGACAGGTGCAACAAGAGAAAAGAAGTTAGTGGTCGACTATATTGGGGAAATCCTGGATTAAATAAAATTAAACAGGTTTCTTTATTGCAGGATGTGTCAGTTTTTACTATATTGTGCTAGATTGTGATTCTTCAGTGGTGGGTATAAAACACAGTGTTTCAAAACATCTTTCAACCTGAAATCTGCCCCCCAATTTTTTTTTTTTGGTAAACCAGCTATGTCTACTGACTCATCCTTGTTTTGGAGGCCAGCTTTTCTGAGCTTAAGGATCCTTAAGAATTTCTCAAATAATTAAAATAACCTCCAGTTGAAAGGAGAGAGAGTTATTTTATGTGAGCTCATTATGGAAAATATGAATTCATATTACCTACAAAAGTTGTTATCAAACTAACTGTACATGAGGGAGATAGCAAATAAAATAAGAAGTCTGTGCCCTGTCTCAGAATCAGAATCTCCAGTGTGAAGGCCTGGAGTCTGCATGTTTCAAAGTTTCTGGGTATCTCTATTCAGCCATTCTATCACCAACATCAAGTCTACAAGACCCTTAATAGGTCGTTTCATCTACCTCTAGATATGCAGGGAGCAATCGAGCAAGGTTAGGATCTGGGGCTTCTCCAAAGACATAAGTCACATGTTACCTATTATCCTCTCTTGGACAAACTTGTTAACCTTTCTAAGCTTTAACTTCTTTATCTACCTAATAAAACCTTCCTCATAATATTTTATCTGAGGATAAAATGGGGGGAAAAAAGGAAGTCAAGTACCTCGTTTGTTTCAAGTTCTTACGTAATACCTGGGAGCTATTTGTTATTATTTTCATAAGTATGTTAAAATTAATTACATATAGCTGAAGAGGATAAATTATTTAGCATAACTTCAAAGTGTTTTTAGTTAAAAACAGGTGGGTTGCCTAAAAGCCAGCTATCTCTCCCATCCTTTTACAGCTGGAAATAGGAAACAGTCAAATGTTCCAGACAGTTGGCTCAAGGCTTCGTTTGCTTTTTTTTTTTTTTTTTTTTTTTAAGAAGTCACACTTTGACTTTGGCAATGGCACAGATTCAATACAATTTGAAAAACTTGTGTACATGATGGGATATGTCATTTAACAAAAACTAAAAATCATACTGATGACTATTTCGAGGAGTCTACTTAAAGAGACTCTTTGTCAGCTGCTAACTAGGGTTTTAGGACCCGGCCAAAGTCAGGATTCACTTGGTTATTTCTATGGTATTAACGACTGGGAGCTCACCAGCCTCTGAGGCAATAAATCCCATTTCTGGGAAACATCAGCTGAGAGAAAAGTCCCTTATAGGCCTGGGCCCTGGAAGACTTTCCACCAGAGCAAAGACAAATCTCTCTGAATTGGTGGGCAGAGTTTTCTTTAGTTCAGTCGAAGAAAGCTTTTCTGATGTAATGCTGTCATACTGGGTGCAAATGAAATTTAATTCTGTTGACAAATTTAAAACAATTTGAAGATACTTGTAGATACATGTTAATTGCATTGATTTTTGGAGGACTCAGTGATTTCTGTTTTCTATCTGATGTATTTTGGTTGGACTGTGGAGAAACAAAAATATTCACAAGTGAAATCTGTGAAATGAATTCAAAGACAGCATAATTAACCAAGTACAAAAAGGGGCAAAACTTGACTGAAATGTATTCAAAATGTGGTCAATTTAGCTTTTTCACTTTTATTGCCTCAATTTATAGCTTTTTTTTTTTTTTTTTTTTTTTTTTTTTTTTTTACAAAGGTCAGTGTTTTGTACTTTCTATTCTGGTTCTTCTTTTTAATTTTTTCTTTGTCATTGGCCTTGTGACTAGATCTTTAAATTAACATACAAAGTAGTCAGCCTACTTTTTTTCAGCAAAGTTTTCCTCCCACCAATGAAAATTTAACCCTACAAAATACTTGGAAATAAATGTGGTTAATTCAGCAGGTTGTTTCCATTTTTAAAAGAATAGGTGGTGCATTTACTGCCACCTGGTGGAGCATTTAGGAGGAAAGAGAAAACGTAACCAGATTAGTTACGTTAAAAATGCCTAACAAGGTAAAAATCACTTTATTGAATCAGTATATTTATTTAACTGGAGTCATGTGAAATTAACCCAAGCCCACTTGAAACTTAAATTAATCTGAACCAAAGGAAAAAGCAGTATTCAACCATATTCTCTTCTAGTTATTAATTTGCTGTCCAAACATACATGGTAACACTTAGAGTTATAATTTAAATTTGGTTGCTTAGACATGGAGGTAAAAGCCAAGAAAGCCTAAACTAAAAAGTTTCTAGCTTAGATTTTTAAAATTTTTAATACTATGTGTTAATGTTCATATTCCTTAGTGGATTAGCTTCATTTTGACTTTTAATTTTAAAAACTGTCATCTGAGTTTTATAGGTTGGTATACTTATCATCTCAACAAATAAAAATCAGGTAAATTTTATCTTGGTGTTTTTTTCGTACTAGATTCCCTTTATTTCCAAGTATTTTATTCATTATTCCTCTCCTTTGTTCATGAATAAACAGTGAAGAATCTGGTCCCAATTTTCTCTTCCTACTAAACATCTCAGGCAAGCGACCGTACCTTTCATTCTCAGATTACTCGTCTGTATAATAACAGAGATTGACTTGTTTATGTTAAATGGTCTTACAATTCTGAGGCTCTGTGAAGTCATGAACAAATTAATTCAAATTAGTGTGACCAGTTAAATCAAAATGTTAGTATTTTGCTTAGGGCACTAAAAGCTAGTAGAATCGCTCAGACGTCAACGCTTAGACTGAACAAGTGGCGTTCCTTTAAATCGTACCACGTGGGCAACTGCTCGCCTTATTGTTTAAAATTTATACCACATTTGTTGTTTCTTTTATTTATCAATCTAATAAGTCAGCATTAGGTTTAGGAGACACAGTCATAAATAAATAAGCGAACATTGGGGAAGATAGACAAACACGTGATTCCAATATACGTCAGTGATTCATCAACTTTAATGTCTGTAAAAATCATCTGGGATACCTGATGAAATTGAGAATTCCTGTACTCTACTCCCAGAGATTCTAACTCAATAGCTCTGGGATAAACCCATAAACCTATCGTTTAAGGTGGTCCTAAAACAATTAGCAGGGCACACTAGAAGAAAACCTGATACGGGGGATAGATGTTATAAAAAAAAAGTATGCACAATGGATAAAGAAACACATAGAAGGAAGGTTTAATTCAATTAGAGAGATGTAGGAGAGCTGATTAGGAGTAGAGCAAGAGAAGAATGAATCCAGGAAGAGGTTTAAAATTACAAGCAATGGAATAAAAACTCCAGGTGGGAGAACTTGGCACTTTGAGGGGATAGCAAGTACTTCAGTATATCTGAAATTGATCACATATTTAGAAGTAAAACAAATGTCAGAACATTGTAAAGAATTAGTCTAGTTTGAATAAAGCATCTTCATCACAAGGCAATTTATTCAGAAGTCAGTAACTTATTTTATAACCACATATGTCAGAAAATTTAAAACCCAGAAGTTTAAATAATTCATAGGTCAAAGAAGAAATCATAAGAAAAATTAAAAAATGACAAAACTAAAATCTAATGAAAATGCTACACATTGTAACTAGTGAAAAATAGCTAAAATAGCATTTGAAAGAAAAATTAGAGCAAAAAAATAGAAAAAAAAAGATAAGTAACTCAGTAAAAAAAAGATAAGGACTGAAAGATTAAAAAAAGTTTTAATCCAAAGATATAAAAAATGAAAAGATTTTCACATTGTTAGTTATTAGGCAATTTCAAACCACAATGAGATAACATCAGTATTGGAAAATTTAAAATACCGACAATAAATGGATAAATAAAATTGACAAAAGTCATTGAACTGAAATTCTAAGACTTGTACATTTTTTTACATATAAATTACATCTTAATTTAAAATGTTTTTAAGAAAAGTTTTATAATACTAAATATTAAGCTAGAAAATTGCTTTTTTTCATTATACCTGAAATGAAAACTTTCACCCTTACCATTTCAGTATATTCCAGTATTTCTATATGTTATTAATATTGATAATGGTAGCAATAGAGTAAAGTAGTAGTAATAGTACAAATAGTAAAGTAAGAATACTTTGGGTATACATAAACTATGTTCGCCTATCTTTATGATTAAATCATTTCCATGGCTAGATCTGACATAAATGAAATAGTCTTATTATAATTTGGGTTGTTGATATATCCACAGTAAGCCTGATCAATAGAAGGATCTTTATGTTGGTGATAAATTAAAATGTCTATCTTACAACAAAACTACTCCACAAGGAAGAAGCAATATTAATTTTCAAGTTTTCTTTTCGAAAGATAAATATATCTGCCATTCAGGAGAAAAACAAATAAGTTTGATGCACATAACAGAAAACTCAATTTATTGTGAATTATCCGTCTAGAGCTATTTAAATTGTTTTTATTTGTCTTCTACAATAAGGAATGCATGAAGTAGGAAGACCCAGACTGGTAAAGTGGGTCTATAATGCCACTAGAGATTCTTTTTCTATCTTCCCACTCGGCCTGTGATTAGGTTCTTAATGCATGTATGTCTCCTCAGGGCTGAAAGATGGCTGCTCCACCTTGAGTATCACATCAGTGTTTCATGCAGGAAGATGAAAAGAGCAAAGGGCCAAAGGTGTTTGTCAATCTGCTTTCAAAGAGCTTTCTGAAAAGCCACGCACAATGACTTCTGCTTACATTTCATTAGCCAGAAGAATGTCACTGGTCATGCCTACCTGCAAAGGAGGCTGGGAATTTCTTTTATTTTAAATCGGGAAACACTGGATATCACAATGTTTACAATTCTGATGGTAAGGGATAAAGGGAAATGGTTATATAAAAGGCAACAAAATGCCTGCTACAAGCTATCTTCCCTGCAATTAATGAAGGGCTTTTGTTGACTGGCTGTCATACTGAATACATTATATTTGTATACAAATTTTAGCCTAATTAGGTTTAAGATACTTATAGACCTATAGAATAACCCAAGCATATCTATAGTAACCTCTGCTTTTCTATGGTGTAAAATTTGAAGAAAAAGTGAAAGAACGGTTTCCTGAAATATAGAATGGCTAAGGCCTCACTGCATCTACTATAAAGATTATATTCCTTTAGATTCTCCTAATCTTGACGTACAAAACATTAAAGAAGAGTATTTTCTTTTTTTCCAAGAAACTCATACCTAAGGCTTTTAAATATATGTCCAAATCATGTCTACACAAAATGCTAATTCATCAAAAAACTGCACAAATGCCAATTGTCTAATATCATGTTTTTTTGTTTTTGTTTTTGTTTTGTTTTGTTTATTTATTTATTTATTTATTTTTGACAAGGAGATGGTTACTTGGTAAATGGCATCCTGGAATGTTCATCAATGAGGAATTTTAATCTAACATGATTGCTTACTTTGTCTCAAAAAAAGAAATTAATTTAATTTGTCAGTCAATGGATTGCTAAGTAATTCATTTACTTTAAGAATGATAAACATTTTCAAAAGCAACTGTAATTTTGAGAAAATAATATAGATGCACTTAGAAACAGTGAGGAATACAGAGCTTTGCTGCCAAATGAATAAAGTGATGAAAAGAGAGACGGCTAGAAAATCTGAATTTTGTTCTTCATTCCTCTACTCTAATTTTTTAAGACTTGCAGACATTTACTTTGACTCTACATAATGTCAAAAACACCCAGGTGCAAAATGAAAAAGATTTTGATATTTTTTAGACATTGCTTTCATCTGCCTGTACTTCAGCTTTATCTACACTAAGAAAAGCAATGCTTGTTTCTTATCCACTGTGAAGAGATTAACCGTTAGTTTGAATTCTTTAGCCAAACTGATTCTATTGCATAAACAATATACAACTTTAACACGGGAAAAAGGATTTTATTGCCATCATTTTAGACCCCTTATCCTCCTGTTGAAAAACTACTCCCTAACTGTAGCAAGTTTGGAGTAGTTGTAATTAATAGAGCTTTAACTAGAAATAGAAGAAAAGGAAAACAAAGGGAAATGAAATTAATACTTACAGAGTTATGCTAGTGACATGCTAGGCCCTTTCATGTCTCAGATTTAGGAGTCAGAAAACCTGATTTTAAGACTGAGTTCTGTCATTAACTAGGTTTGGGATGTTAGATAAACACACGTCCATGTCTGGGCCTCACATTTATATTTGTGAAAATGATCCATATTCTTCAGGGATAATCTGACAGAGCCTCTCCAAGCAAAGTACCACTAGAATTTACACTCTGTCATAGCTAAACTGAACTCCTTGACTGATGCATCCCACCTAAAACTTAGAAAAATTTGAAGGACTTTACCAGGCTTAAGTATGGATCGGGCTTGACTATTGATCTGTTAGAGCCAATAGCTTTGTCAGTAGACTGAATAATAATTATATTTGCCACTTACTTAGCATATATGTTTTTGCTGGGCACTGGGATATTCATATATTATCTCCAATCTGCAGAACAAAACCTCAAAAGTGGGCATTACTAGTTCTGTTAGAGAAAACCAGTTTTTATAGAGGTTAAGTAATTGTCCATGGCCAAGTCATGGTTAAATGCCAGAGATGAGATTCAAACCCAAGTCTACTGAACTTCAGAGCCCAAGCTCTTTCTTTCGTAGGTTCAAGCCTCAGTCAGTCCTTAAGCTTGGAGGGATGTTGAGTTTCTAATAGATCATTTCCCAAGCACCTATGCCTCTGGCAAAACTGGAATTCCCTGGCATTTCCAAAGTGGTACGAGACTTTTGGAAAGTCCCAGGAGAGGATAATAAAATACACAAGAGTATTAATTTGTGTACAAAAACCATAATGCTTCCTCAAATGGAAATTAGGCAAAGAAATATGGATGAGTTAACATTTGGGCTGGACCTGAAGAAAAAGTATGGTTGACGGACAGGATGTGAAGTAGAGGCAGATGGGAACATTGGATATGTTCAGGAGACATTGAGATGCCCTTATAGAAATATGGAGGAAGTTGTAGCTGAGCTGGGCAATAATATTCAAGGAATAGAAGGCAAGTCAGGATTTAATGTGTGCCAGTTATGTCTCCAGCCCTTTACTAGATTCTTTCTAGTTAACATTTCAAGACCCTTTGAATAGGCGTGGAAGCTATCAAGACAAAGAGTGTATGTTTGAATCATTTGACTATAAGGACCACTGAAGAATTTTGAGCAGAGTATAATCAGATTCGTACCAGGTTTTAGAGAGATTACTGTCATTCTTCTGCTAAATGTATCATACAGGGAAAAGTTTAAGGAAGACTGTCAAAGCTAAACAAAGCCCTAATCCATGGACACATATAAGAACTTCAGATATATGAATGCTTCCCTCAACTCCACCTCCCAAACAATAGTTTGTCCCCCCGCCCCATTTTTTAGGGCTCTTTATTTATTTTTAATTGGTGAAAATAATTTGAATGAATAATAATAGGTAAGATATTCTGAACACTTATTTATGTACTAGAGCCTATTCTAAGTGCCTTATGTATATATTCTCAAGGTATATAAAGGTAGGTAGTAGGTCTTATTTGATGGAAATGGAAACTGAGGTTTAGACAGATTAAGGCAGGTGCCGTATAGACCACACAGCTGGTAAATGCTGGTTCTGGCATTTGTACTCAGCTGTGAATCCCAAGATTTTGTTCCTAAGCACTGTGGTAACTAAAGAACTGGCCAAGTAAAGAAAGACCCTGCCATTGTGAGAAAAATTTCACTCCTTTTTATGAAGTTGAAAAGTTGGCTTTTGAGACCCGGATAGTAAATGAAGTAACAACATTAAG
Source organism: Eidolon dupreanum (assembly GCA_028627145.1). Lineage (NCBI taxonomy): Eukaryota > Metazoa > Chordata > Mammalia > Chiroptera > Pteropodidae > Eidolon > Eidolon dupreanum. The sequence goes on from CM053502.1 coordinate 161,431,758, forward strand.
AGCAACCCCGATGCCATTCAGACTGCTGGAGATAACTCTTTAAGAGGGGAGCCAGTAAAACAGCCCCACTAGGAAAGAAGAAAGCTTCAAAGTTCTATTTAAAGAAGATCCAGGGAGAATGGCTTTGAAAATAAGAAGGAGGGCCAAGTGTTTCAGTGAAGCACATCAAACATCCATTGTGCTTCCAAAATCAAGACCCAGCTAAAATTGCCAAGAATTATGGAGAGACCTCTGTGCCAGCAGCTGGCTGGTACCGCAACGCAGCAAGATAAGGTGAGAATGTGTCGGCAACACTGACGCATTCTACTCTCCGGTGCAGCTATTCTGAGCTTAAAGATAAGGATTAATCATTAAACTCGATTTGCTATTAAGGTGACTGGTTGAGACCTGAGGATAATTGCAACTGGATTTTAAGTCTCAGTGTTAAATGGTCTCTTAAGTGGCATTGTCCACAGTGTCTGTGGTTACATGGACACTCATGGAGGCCAAAGCGTTTCCATTGTAGTCTCCATACCTGTGAAAAGATCAGAGGGTTGTTTCAGGTGGCCTTGTGGGGTGTCTTTGGACAATTCGCCATCGTTCAAACTGAAGATCAGTTCATCATTAATATAAATCGTAGTGGAATTTAGTTATGATACCCAAATGCAGAGTAGGCTGATTTATAAGCCAGAATTCAGTTATTAATTTTAAAACCTCAAAAGTTTTTTGAATGATTCAGAATATAAATAATGAGAGGCTGGATGGCAATTTGGAGAGAACAGATGGTCTAGATTTAAACAAAACTGTTTCTGAGAACCTAATTTAGGTAGATGACCTTGAACAACATCTTAACAGCTCTGAGCCACAGTTTCCTCCAAGAAACAGAGATATTATGTCATAAGATTAATTTCACTCTAGACTACTCACCATAAGGGTGAGGGGCACTGGTTGGAAGAGATAACACCGGCTGCTAAGGCTGAACCCAGCAGTCACAGATGGCTGACCGAATACACAGTCCCAAGAGAAGTAGCTGTCTAGGTGTGGGTTAGGCTAGAGGAATTACCAGAAGTCTCAATGTGGTGTATGGATCATAGTAGTATCAGAAGGACCTCTCCATTGTAGAAAACCCTAGACTGTAGTATTTTGCACCCTACAGTTCAAAATTGTCAAAACTCTAAATATGGGCTCTGATCAAATGACATTGGGTTCAGGGCCCCAGTGATAGAAGAAAAGTGACAACATGAGGCAGAGTAGCCAGGGCAATTTCAGAAGGTATTCTGTGCACTGAGTCATTCTTTGTTATTAGCGGAGGAGAGGTCCTGGTTCATTCAATCCCAGCCCTAACATTCTACTCCAATCTCTGATGTGTGAAGAAACAAAATTGATATCCTTCTTGCCATCTGTATGGTTAACTTTGGGCAACTGTCTGAGATCAAGTCAGGGGCAAAAGGCAGGGTCCATCATCATCAGAGTGAAAAACATTGAATAGTAATGAGGCTCTAGGGGAGTTTTGGAAAGCAGCCTGACCTCACAAAGAGCATTTCTTCCTAGTTCCAGTAAAGTATCAGCTGAGTCACCTGTATGTTGAGATCTAAATAGTGTTGGCCCTATACCCTCTGCCAACTTCTCAGCCTACGGAAATCACATGCCAATATTTTTCTGAATAACTTTCTCTCCTTTGAAGGGACCCTTCCCCTCCCCCCTCCTTCCTTCCCTTCTCTCCCCTTCCCTTTCTTTTCTTTTTTTTTTAATTTTTTTTTATTTTACATTCACAATCTCTGTTATGCACCATCATGGCCACAATATGAAATTCAGCTTCTCAAATTTCACGACACCTACCCACATAAATACACACTCTCGAACAAAGTGATCACAACCCTGGTAGACTTTACTAGTGATTTTTGGAAATGAGAGAGGAGAGGTTCATATAATAGCATTGGGGAAAATAAGTATAATGGATACTTACCTTATCCCTGTAGATTTCATTACTTCTCTTTCCCTTCTCCCTTCTATTCCTCTTTATCTTTCTCATTTCCTTTTGGGCACAAACTCCACTGATTACTCTTTTCTCAGGCAAAATAGCTCTCATCCACATTAATTATAATGTCCTTTGCTGACGTTCATGCCCTCTGCTAAGTTCTCATCCTTTTTAAAGGAATATAAAGCAGTTTTTGAGAACCATTTCTCCCTAAAAGAAATTCTTACATGACCAGTAAAGAGAACAAAACAAATTTAACTTTATGTACTGGTGACCAGGATACTGGTCCTTAAATAATTCAGATACTTTCTTGAATGATGCTACATTAGTATTTTCTAAGTTTTTTTTTTAAAGCCATTTCCCTTCTTTTCATCATTCTAGCAAAAGGCTCTACTAGTCTAATGTTACCTTATAACAGTCAAATTCAAATAGTCAGGTTTAGCTTTTCTTGTATTCATTGTATTTTAGATGGAAGTCTTAGCATGTAGATTTTAGAAGACACATTGTTCTCATTAGCAATACTTTTAATATATCTGTTAGAATAAGATCCTTGCTAGAAAGAATTTCATAGGAGACTAGCACCTCTTTTAACCTGGCTTTGTTTGATTCAGTTTATAAGAATGAGGTTTAACTTTCTCCCTTGATTTTGTGAGTGGCACTTAACATAAAATTGGTGATTTCCCTTGTTCTGGCCATTGCATCCAAGAAGTATTTAGACAATAGTCTTTAGTCAAGGTAATTGTTGCTATCAGTCTCAATAGAAGTACAATTGACAGGGATTCTGATTTTGTTGTGCACAAAACAGCGATCAGCGTAACCAGCATTCTTGGTGTGACTCTGTCCAAAAGAATCTGTCTCTGTGCAACAAGAAACTTTACCTTTGATATGCTTCATTGTGATGGTGGCCAGGCATATGTTTTTAGGATAAAAGTTACCTTATTTGACCATATTAACAAAGAAAATATTTTATAACCACATTGGCATCTAGATATTGAAAACTAGGAAAAAGAACATAAGGAATAAATAAAATAGCCAGTAGGTTACAACAAAAGTAAAGTATATTATATTGCACATTAGCATTTAAGAATAAAATTAAATTTTTGTAGCAGTTTTCTTCTGGAACCTACCTATAAATATTTTTGGTGATTTTAAATATCTCAAGTAATTTGCATGTAGTAGTCCCTGGAGTTGGAAGACATGTGAAGAAAGTTAATGCAACATCACAAAAGGGAAGATAAATATAACACTGAAAACTGCTCAAGCATGTCCCAATGATTTGCTGCTGCCAATGAACCAGAGCAAAAGCAGTCCTTTCTCATCATCATTGTAGTTTGAATGGTGCATTCATTTCCTGGCCAAAAACTTTGTGGGTCTATTTTTTGGGGGGAGAGGGTAGATCTCAGCACATTAAACAGAAGGAACTATTAATTATTTGGTGGTTCGTTATTTCATTGGTGGATTAACATGCTTCATCATGCATGCCCTTTCCACTTCAATTCCTAAAACAATAAAGAAATAGCAGTAATAAAATAGCTTGAAAATATAGAGCTTAATTTAAACAATAATTTCCATGTACAGAATAGATTCCTGCTATTTATATTAATGATGGTGCCTTGGTTGTGCTAAATTATGGGCTATTCTCTAGGGGAGAAATGAGTGAGATAGGACCACATTGGGGGCTGGGGCAGATTGGAGGAAATCTGATTAAGACAGTAAGGCTGCTCACTCCCTTCCTGTCTATTGGGAAGGGACCAAGAAACCAAGCCAATGAGTGTGGGAAAACCTAAAATCTCTGCCCAGGCATCATGAACCTGGGGGATAGGTGTCGTATAGCTATCCTCTTGGGAAGAGATTTTTCTCAGGGTCAGATTTTTAATAAGGAAGGATGGCACAAGCTGATACCAAGAACCATGAGAAGACTCTGGTAGAGATGGGCAGGAAGAAGAAAGATCCACGGCCTCACCTCTCCAAGCCAGCTAGTTGAACTCTCAGGGCTGGTGTCTGATCCTATGGAGGGCTAGACAGTCACAGAAAACCAAGTATCTTAGTAGATGGGCCATTGAGTTTGGTTCTATATTTGAAGTTGGGTAGATGGGGAGTTCTAACTTGGTGCCCATAAAATAAAATTCCCTTCTGAATCCAGGAGTATTTCTGGACCCATGTTGCACATTTATGGGGCCTCTTATAGACCATGAGCCTGCTTTCCAGTGGTCAAGGTGGGAGATAGGAGTGCAGGCTTATAGGTCTAGGATGTAGCTACCCCCAAAATATAGTTTTGATACAAATCATCATTGATAGATTTGAATATTTTGCAAATTGAATGGCATACTTTTACATCAAAATTAAATGGTGAAAGGATTAATTATTAGAGTTAACCTAGGTTGCAATATCATCTTTATGTCAGTTTTTCATCCTTATTCCTTTTTATACTAAAGAAAAGTGAAGAACACATTCTCTCCTGTCCTTGGGTTGGATTTCTTAAGACCCAGGTGTGCAGCGTGTCAGGTATAAAATATTTATTATTGAAACCAATACGACCTGCTTTATTGCCTGGGATACCAAGTACATTTATATATTTTTTTCACATTCAAACTAGATGATGCTGAACCCTATACCATGTATTGCAAGACTATCTTTTCTTCTCTGACTGGGATCTTTCTCTTATAATAACTGCAACAACCTCGGGTATATGCTTTTTAGCATCAGTTAGTCCAAAGGTCAGGTCTGGTTGCTGTTCTATTTTTCACTATATTGCTGCCATATAAGATCATACAAGTCATCTGGTCCTGCCATCCTATTATCTCTCTCGTCTACTGAAGGGCACTCTGCCTCCAACAGAGCAGGTGCCTCAACGCTGACCAGGAAACCCAGCCAAATGAAGCAAGCTCCGGTCTCTCTTGAGGTGTATTCTCTGTTGAGGCACTTCCAAAAGTGGGAATGAGGTATAACACATGCTCGGGTGTGTGAGTTTCCTAGGGTTGATGTAACAAATGACCACGAACCAAGAACAACAGAAACTTGCTCTCTCACAGTTATGGAAGCTAGAAACCTGAAACCGAGGTGTTGGCAGGGCCATACACCAGCTCCTTGAAGGCTCTAGGGGAGGATCATTCTTTGCCTCTTCCTAGCTTCCAGCGTTGTAGACAGTTCTTGGCACTCCTTGGCTTGTAGACATATAACTCCAATCTCTGCCTCCATCATCAAATGGTGTTCTCCTGTGTGTGTGTCTGTGTCCAAATTTCTCTTGTCATATAGAAACATTCGTTTTTGGATTTGAGCCTCATCTTCACTTGATTATATTTGCAAAAAACCTATTTCCAAATGAGATCACATTTATGAATATGAGAGTATAGGACTTAAACATATCTTTTTTGGCAGACAATTCAACCTATCACAGTCCAACCTCTTGGCCACCCCAAATTTATGTTCTTCCCACAAGCAAAATACATTCATCCCATCCCAACATTTCCAAAAATTTTAACCCTTCTAGCACTGGGAAATTTGATTTCTTTTCCCTCTATGTAGAATACTTCACTAATCAGTCTTTCTTCAGTTACTTGGGTCTTGAATCTACATACAAACACCCCTTCTCCCCACATAGAAACTTTTCCCCCAGATATTTTTCCCAAGTACAAATTTAAATATTAAACATCACAACCAGTGATTAGAAGCAGAGTCTGTGAAGAGGGAGTGGGAACAGACTAGAGGAGAGATAAAGTGGCAGAGCCGGGAAGGGCCTTCTCTTCGCAAATACTGGTATTTGTTTTCTTCTGCATACTTGTCCAGGCTAGTATTGGCTTTGCATGGACATGACCTATTGAACCATGGTCTGGGCAACACAACCCCCTCTGTTTATGCGGCATGCACCTCCTGCTGACGCTGAGCTCTGTCTCCTGCTCGCGAACCCCTCGCCCTTCGCACTCCTTTTGGGCATCTGCATTTTGGCTTTAACTTTTCTCTTGACCTGCATACAACTCTCACATTCTGTTTCCTGACTGGACCCATGATTACAGCTTCATAAAAAAGGACTTCATCGACTTTCTGATTTCCCGCATCTCCCAATGGTTCAGTTCGAATGGTTCCTTTGGGTGTGGCATCTTCTTCCCATGTCTGCTCATATAGAATGATAAACTCTCTTATGTTTACTGAATTAACCTCTCAAGTTGGACACTAGCTTTGCTATATGCTTATGAGAGGCACGCCTATATTCAAGTTGAGAAGTTAAACAATGTACTGAAAAAAAAAATCTTACCCCAGTTAAATTAAGGAATTAATTAATTTTCTTAATTATTTGGTCCAGCACTGTCCAATATAACTTTCTGTGAATATGAAACGGTTCCATTTTTGTACTGGCCAATTCAGTAGCCACTAGCCACAGATAATTATTGAGTATTTGAAATATAGTTAGTGTGGCTGAAAAACTGAATTTCTAATTTTATTTGATTTTAATTAATTTATGTTTAAATTTAAATAGCAACTTGTGGCTGGTGGCTACTTTATTGGGCAGTACAGATTTACTGTATACCATTATATTCTGTGACAGTACAAGGTTTAAATCTTCAGGAGCAAATATCAAAGTGAATTCATGTTTTATAATAACTTTAGGCTCTTAAGGGAAAAAGAAGAAAAAGGGTGATGAACTTGGATATGGAGGTCGTACCAAATAGCTTCAGGGCAATATGAGTCAAGTTCATCATCATTCATGTGAGGTTGGAGATTGATATCTTCATCTTTTTATCTCCAGGCACACTTCAAGAGCTATGGAATATCTGACAAAGGAGGAAAGGTTTGAAGCGTATTCAGAGCAATTTTCCAGAAGCTGGGTAAGACCCTGGAGAAGCTGAGGGCCTACCCTTTTCTAATGAGTAGCTTGGCCACTTGATAAAATTACTTGGCTCTCATTTTAAGCTACTGCAGCAGTAAGAGAGATTAAGAAATTAGTTTGGCATTTTGAAATTTGTCTCTTTTAATTTCTCTGAGTCCAATTTAATGTTTTCTTCTGATGAATTGCTTCATTAGCATCCATGTGCAAAATGTTATTTGGACTTTAAAAATAGAGGATGTCAAGGTTGAGGTAATTTGTCTGATTGGGAGATTATCTTGCTCCTGAACTGGAAATCAAAAGAAAGCAAAGAAAAAGAGAGCAGTTAAGCAAAGACATGTTATTGACCCCAGGAAGTGCCTCTGTCGAAAAGCCTGAGGAAAATATTTTCTTAAGGTCACACAAACATCCCTGACTTTATAGAGAACTTTAATCAGTTTGATTCAACTTTAACATGTTAGGACTTCTGAGTTCTGTATGTGTCTGTCATTATCAAGAAACTCTTGTACAGAAAAGTTTTAATGAAAGGTAGCTGAATCTGGAATTAGTATAATGTACCCTCCTGTATGATGGGATGTCTATAAAGAAGATACGTGTGTACAGAGTAGATAGGGAAATGGAAACGGATAGTTTGAGAAGTAATTTAATAACATAAAGAACTCTAATGTTTAGATGCAATTGAAAATAAAGGTGTATAGGAGCAAAATCCTCAGCCGTTTTCCTTTCTGAATTCTTCATTGAGGAACAAGTAGTGTCTAACTTGTATGGTTCTGAATGTCCATATATTTCTATGTTGGCTCTTGTGTCATTTTCCAAACAATTTCTCTAAAATATGCTTATAAATAAAATTCTCACTTGCATTAGATAGAAATTAATTCCTCTGAAATGTAAATTTTGGACAATTTACTTTATTAAAGTAGAATATTGAGTCTATGTAGCAAAGGAGACAGGGCCCGGCCCCTCTCATATTGCCCTCCTTTCCCTCTTCCACTCTTCTCCTTTCCCTTCCTCCCTCTCTTCCTTCCTTCCTTTCTTCCTCCCTCCCTCCCTCCCTCCCTCCCTCCCTCCCTCCCTCCCTTCCTTCCTTCCTTCCTTCCTTCCTTCCTTCCTTCCTTCCTTCCTTCCTTCCTTTATTCCTTTCTGTCATATAGCTTTCTGGATGTGGGTGGAAATTATAAAAGAATTGACTGAGAAAATACAGTATTTTAATGTTTTGGCTTTCGTGTGCTCACTTCAGGAGTTCATATACTAAAATATTTTGGTTTTCAAAATCTGTGAAATTTTCAGACACCAAGCCAGACTTCAACAGGAGCATTGCCTGATTTCTATGGTGAGATGGACATTACCTGGTTATGAAACACTCCTCCTCTTCCTTTATCTATTCTTCATTTCATCTCTCTAAGACAAGAATCTTTTCATTCTGAAATTCTCCTTTTATTTATCTTCTTAAGTCCTTTATTTTGCATAGAGATGAGGAGATACTGTTAACATCACTGTCACTTGCTAGGGAACTGATTTATCATATGCGACACTAGAAAAAATAAAAAACTAATTTGTATTCATGAAGTTCTCATGTGTACTTTCTAAACAGATATAATACAATGTCTAACCTCTCCAGGACATTTTAGAGACCTGTCATTTTGTGACATATTCTTTTCAACATAACCAAGAGAAAAATAGTATATAAAAAGTAAAAGTATTACAAATAAAATTGAATTGAACATTTTTCAGAGAAATAAAAAATTAGAATTACTAAGTGATGCTTTAGTTCCTAAACTTAATTCTTAAAAAAATCAGTAGTTAGAACTGTAAACTTTGGCCTAAAATTTGAGGATTATCACAATACATCTCTTATGTGCCAGTGAATATCTGTACCGACGAAAGAACAAACAAAAACCAAAAGACATCAGTAATAACTGGGCACATTCAACTAAAGTAACCTGTAAAAAAGTTTCACCTATAAACTTACAACATGGGAAATCTTTCTCTTTTTTTAAGAGGTCCTGTAAAATTTTACCATATCATATATTTTAATCAAACGAAAAAAAAAAAGATTTACCTTTTTAAGATTTTATTCTTTTATTTAATGCCATAATATTCAAGATCTCCCAGTGAAGCCAGATGGGATCAAACAGCTGAAAGAGGACTTTCTTACAACAAGCTTTCCCGAGTTCCTAGATTTGGCTCTGTTCCCACGTTATGTTCCTTTGCAGCGTTCTGTACTTTCCCTCTGTAGAACTTTGTATAAATGCAATGTATAAAAATGCATTTATACTTTGCATAAATGCAATTTACTTTGCAAATATTTGCTTCCTGGCTGCTCATCATTAGACTAAGCTTCATGATGCAGATGCTACAGTGGCCCTGTCCTCCCTGTACCCAGACCTAAGCGCACGATCTCCCTGATATATATACTGTACTTGTTCAGAAAGCATGTTGATTAATCAGTTGTGATTTTTACTGTCATCTTTAATGTATTTAAAGCATTTAAAGTTTCCATGAGAACAGAGGGACTTGGCTTTGGGGTAAACCTATGAAGCTGGCCCAATGTATTACAGCATTAGATTCCATCAAGGGCCTGGGGATGAGTGTTCCTTTGTGTTTGCAATTATATCCTGGGAATAAAAACAGTGAGTATGGTGTAGTTAAAGCATTTGTGTGATGAGATCAAATTAGATTTACTTTGTGACTAAGCTAATTCTTCTGCCAGCAGAAGTTGAAAGCAGAGGAAAATAAAAATGCTGTCTAACATGGAGGTGAGAGCAATCATTGACCAGAAGCTGAACGGTCTTAGAAAGCTTCAGAGTTGAAGTCTGATACTAAATAATTTCCTGTCTTGGCAGGGTGGAACCAAATAAACTGAAATTGGGTATGAAAACATTTTGGAGGGTGAGCTTAGAAAACAACCTGTTGGTAAAAATACCAACTAAGTGACTGATGAATGTGGACTTTCGGAGTGTTGAATGCTGGCTTTCTTAAAAGATGACTATAAAAACCTTATGATCGGGCAAATCTGAACTTATTATTCACCAAGTCAAAGAGAAGGAAGGGCAAAGTCAGGATATTTTTGAGGCTCTGGAGTCTCAAAAACTGAAGGGTTAAGATTGGGTAAGCATCATGATATAATAATAAATAATGCTGCAATCGACATGGGAGTACAAATATGCAAGGTATGGAAACAACCTAATTGTCAGTGGATGAATAAATCGCAAAAATGTGTAAATATATATATAACTTCAGTCTTAAAAAAGAAAGAAAATGCTGCCATTTGTGAAAACATCGATGAACCTTGAAGTCATAAGTTAAATAAAATAAGTCAGAGAAAGACAAATACTGCTTGATGCCACTTATATGTGAAAGCTAACAACAGCAGAAAAAAAATTGGAACTCAGAAACATAATAGAAAAGTAGTTGCCTAGGGCTGAAAGGTAGGAAAAATTGGAGGAGGTTGTTAAAAGGGTACAAATTTCAGATGAATAATGCCTTAGGATCTGCTGTATAATATGTGACTATAGATGATAACACTGTATTGTCTAACTGAAATTTGCTTCAAGAGTAGAACTTAAATATTCTCACCAAAAAATGGTGGGAGGAGAATATGTGAGGTAATGGATGTGTTAATTAGCTTGATGGGGAATCTTTTCATAATTCATACCTGTATCAAACCTCATTGTATACTTTAAATTTCTTATAACTTTGTTAATTATACCTCAACACAGCTGACAGAAATAAAATAAAATTGGTGGGTACAGCGGGCAAGGGTTTTATGGTAAGGTTTCCAAGAGTCTTGAGAGTAAATAGTCATTGGATGCTATCTCTTGAAAAGCTGGACAATCTGATATTAGGTGAAAAGGGATTTTGGAGAAATTATTCTCAACTTTTATCTTACTTAGTAGGGCAGAGTTTCCTGGAATAGTAAAGCCCCGTTGATGAAGATGGTGGAATAGTTAGGTCCTGTTAAAAGTTAATGATGACCTGCATAAGTGAGGATGATTTCAGGTCTCTGTACTCTTCTTGCTCTATAGTGTTCTTCTGTTTTAGCAAAAGGAGACCCCTTGAAGGAGCATTGGGGAAATATTGGTTGCTTGAACACAGAATTTTAAGTCAGTAGTGGCAAAGAGGTGTGATATCTTTTAACCTACCTACTCCATCATGAGCAAGACTTATTCCTTAACCTCTACTTCAGAGTGACAGTTTGAGCTCATGAATTTAAATTCTCTCACTTTGAGATCTCTAATGAAATAAATATATAGCAATACAAAGGTACTAGAACAGGAAAAGAGGGGAAATGTCAGATGCTACTTGTTTAATTCTTGTATTTAGGGGCTTCCAGAAATATTTGGTAGGTGAAATTATTTGTAGTGGGAGCAGATAACATAAATTTATAAGATCAATTATTAATGCATTATGCATAGTACAATAATACTATAAGCAGTATACCATTTCTGATAGGTATGTGGAGAAATGTTATTAAGTGGACCCATTATAATTTGTTTTGTCTTATTATATGCTTGGTTAAAAATGACCATTCTCAAAATCAAATGAATAGCAGATGCAGTGAATATTGTGATTCAATTTTAAAACATAAAAAATGCTTCTAATAAAACACTTATTTAATTTTATGGAAAAAAATATTGTAGCCTGGCAAAATGCATTAAAATGCTAAGCAGAATTCAAGAAAGAAAGTCAGTATGTCAGGGCCTCTCCATGGAATGAAAGATGAGCAAATCCTCCTGACCTGGCTGAAGAGAAAAGAAAAACACATTAAAACTCCAATGATTACAAAACTACACGAACACATGCCTAATCAACAGGGCCAGATAATAGCAACAGCACAGTTATCATTTTAAGTGATTTTGAGAGAACTGGATTGACTGGGAATTCTGGTGTTCTAGTTCCCTTCTTTTGGCCCTAACGGGACCCCTCTTCTTCCATCAGATGATTCTCTCTGAGGTGATGGTGGTGAACCATGTAAAACAGAGTCACAAACTCAAATGCCCACAGAGAACAGGAATTCAACATAAGAAAGTAAAGTGGGCCTGGGTGGGGGTGGGAGGTTATGGGAAGTGCTAAGAAGTGGTGGTAACTGGTGAATGGGAGCTGCAACTACTCAGATCTAGTTGATTGTCATCATATAGGAATATATGCCCAATGTGCCAGAGGTTTTGATGGTTCGAAAAATTTTGGCTGAGTTTTAAATAGTAGTTTCCTATTTATACCGTAATGGTAAAAAAAAAAAAAAAATCCCACATATGTACAGGTTGAACTTTACCTGTGGGCCTCATGTTTTTTTAACAGCTAAATTCTAAAGACATAATAGCCAATACAACATCCACTTTGTCCCTTGTCACTCTCATAATGTCAGATAGGAGGCCTGCGATGCCTTTTAATTTGAGGAAGACCCCCTTCCTAGCCTAGAACATCCTTTACTGCTTATAGCGGGATGGAAATTTCCATTGTTAGTCACACATTATTCTTTTAGGATAGAGGGGTCTTCAATTGCCTGCTAAACATTAGCATATCTCTGATTATCACCTTATTGAAGTAATAAATCTAACCCACTAGAAACTTCTGCTGAAACTGATTAACTAATAGATGATGGGAAGAAAGCAAAGCTTCAGGGAAATGGTTCTATGTAAAAAAAAAAAAAAAAAAAAAATCAGTCGTTTAACATTTAGATCCCCTGGCTTTAACCCTACAGATTTGAATTTTTAAGATCTAGAGAAGAGGCCAAACTGCCAGTTCAGTGAGCCTCCTAGGCGATTCTCACCCAGGTAGATTTTTAGAAGTAAACAAAGACCAAAATGTAAGCAGTGATTCTCAAACTTTAGGTGCATCAGAATCACCCAGAGGGCTTCTTGTGAGACAAATTGCTCATCCTTAATCCCAGGGTTTCTGTGTCAGTAGGTCTGAGGTGGGGCCAGAGAATTTGCATTTCTAGCATATTTCCCAGTAAAACTGATGCTGCTGGTACAGGGACCACATTACAGGCAGGCAGGTTGTCTGGAGCTCAGAGTGGAAGGTACTTCTGTTTGAGCTGTGCTGACAGCTGTGGTCCCAGAGAGGACTGAGAGGACTCTTCTGTTACAAGAAACCAGGCTTCTCACTGTCACCCGGTGCTTGGCAGCAGGACCCCAGACACACTTCTAGAAATAGTGCCTTGCCAGTGAAAATGAATACCTGCGAGACAGGCTGTCCAAACGAGCCCCAATGCACTTTTCTTGCTTTGCTTCCTAGAAAACATCCTGCACACCCCATAGGAGGCCTGCCCTTTCTCGGTGTATGCAGACATTGAGTGAGAGGGCATGGCAGTCAGAAGCACACATATTTCTAAAGTTATAGAGGCTGCCTTGTTATACCTGTCCACAGATAATTCATTTTGTAATGTAAAAGTGAGAGCTGGAGAACTGGGAGTCTCCTGGTAGTTCTCCATTACTTTCTTGGATTCGGACCTCTTTTTACAAACATTGTTGTGGCGCGATCAAATCTAAGACCCACGGAGCCAATTGAGATGAA
>CM053502.1:161445152-161469268 GCA_028627145.1 Eidolon dupreanum
TTCCTTCCTTCCTTCCTTCCTTCCTTCCTTCCTTCCTTCCTTCCTTCCTCTCTCTCTCTCTCTTCCTGTCTTTCTTCTCTTTTTTTTCTTTCTCAGTTTCTTGAGTATATCCATTTTTACAAAGCCTAAAAAGAAAATTAATATCTAGGGGACAAATGTTGATATTTTTACCTATGTGTAAGTGGATTGGTTACTTTGGGTTCAAAATATAGATCATTTCCTTGAGATATCATTGTGGTTTTCTAATACTATATTAATTTTTAAAATCGCAATTGTTTAGCTTGCAATACTTAAACGGAAAACTCCTTGAGAACTGGAACTGGCTAATTCAGCTCTATATCTCTCCAATATTTGTATGTGGTAGACACTCAATGTATATTTCTTTATTCAGATGAGGTAATTTTACTAAATGATCAATGTACGGAATTGCCGAGGCTACAGGTGAGAGAGATGGAGCTTTCTTTCTTGGTCTCTAACCACTTGGACAGTCTTGATGACTTCCTCCTTCTGGACCGGGAGCCGCATTTTGCCGTGCTTGCGTACTTCCTTCGTCTTAGATCTGCGGGCCTCACCTGGTCGGCCAGAAGCCTCTTGCATACCCTATCTGCCTTCAGCTTGTGGATGTGTTCCAAGAGAATCCGTTTGTTTTTGAGCACGTTATGCTTCACTTTCCGGTTCAGGCTGTGATACATGTGGCGGTCAATCTTGGATTCACAGTATCTTCTGCGCAGTCCACGAAGAATTCTCATCCTGCTCCTCCAGGTTGCCTTCTCAGGCGTTCGAGCGCAGGCAGTACCCTTTCGCTTCTTTGTGTCCATGCACCCCCGTGTCTGCCCTTCCTGCAGGCCAAGGTGTTTTACCGGCATCAAGCCCGGGCAGTTACAGCCCATTTTTGATCAGCTTCCGAATCTGCTGTCCGGAATTGGCCTTGATGATTTCATTGGTCTCACCGGGGTCCAACTAGACATTCTGTTCGCCACAGCGGAGGACACTGGAGGCAAGCCTCTGAGCAAACTCAGCCTCTGGGACCAATCCCTTCAGAGCTGCCTACGCCTCATCTCCCCCACCCAGGACCACGGTACCGAGCCCCGGATCAACCCAGATCAGAGGCCCTCAGTTCTTCACCACCTGTATTTCTTGACTATATGATAGAATGAGAAAATGAATGAACATCAGAGAGTATGGAGGAAGCAGGTTCAGGGAGATGTGGTGATGTCTTCAGGTGTTCTTGCTGCAGAAGCAGGTGAGAAGCTGTCATTTGCCTTCCAGGGCAGTGTCCACCCCACTAGTCTGTCAGCCCTTTACGGTTATGTGTAGATGCTTGGTCTCAGGAAAGTTGAGACTTGAAGAATCCAGGGAAAAGTGAGCTGTATCCAGAATAGTAAATATTTTAATGTAAATTGAAATTAAAAAAACTTTATTCTGGACATAGTTTTTTTTTCCTTCTAGGTGACAAATGTAAAAAAGAAAACTTAATAGATAAAAAAATTTAATTTATAATCCTAGACTCAGGTACAGATTTCCATAAAAACTCCAAGTCCCATTAAAGCTGTTTCAGGGAAACATATGTACACCTTTGACTACAGATATTTTAATTGACTTGATAAATTGAGTTCACCAGTAGGTGGTACAATCTCTGTAAGGCTGGAAGGAGGAATATTTAATTTCCATATCTGCTCAGGAAGCTACTTAAACATAAAATGCTTGTCCTTATGGCTGGATAATAAGGGTAATTTGACTCTAGGGAATATAAAAAGTTAAATAGTTCCAATAATTCTATTTATCTCCTCCTAAATGTGCTGTATCTCATTTAACAGACCACTCAGGTCTCAAGCTGTTGTAGCATTATCTAGTTCTGCCAATTACGCCTCTGAAATATCTCTCAACCCTGTTCCTCTTTTCTATTTCTTTTGGCCAAATTTACATGCTCATCATCTCCCTCCTCCTTCTCCTTCACACTGCTGTCAGCTATCATTCTGAAACACAAGACAAATTATGTCATTTTCTAAAACCCTAAAATAGCTTTCCACCGCACAGAGTGAAATCCCAACCCAATAGCAAAGTGCTCAGGGCCCCCTATAGCTTTGCTCCAGCTACTCTTTCCAGACTCATCTTTCACCATGTCCCTCTACCCAAACTTTGTTCCGGCCACACTCAACTACTCACGGTCCCTCTTCAGATTACAAACAAGAAGGACAAGAGAGTGTAGCAGGAGCTCTGGAGGTATACAGTCTGGATTCCAAAGCCAGTTTTACCATGAACTTGGTGACCTTGAGTGAGTTATGTCACTTCTCTGAGTCTCCATTACCTCATCTGTGAAACAAACGATGATAGAACCTCAAGAGTTTGACTGGAGCCAACATGTATACTGTGTTAGAACAGAGCACATTAGTCCCCATCTTTCATGCTGTTGATCATGATCCAATCTCGGTGCCCATGGGGATCACACTCAATCTGCAGTGAACTGTTTACTTACCATGACCTTGGAAACCAATAAGGTGAACCAGTTATTTTTCTGGATTCCTGTAGCACTTTGGTTGTCCTTGCTTTGTTGTGCCTTGGGTTGTAATGAGTATTTTGCTATCTTCATATCCTCCTCCAGATGGTGAACTTCTGGAAAAGCAGGAACATTGGATGATCATTTTTCCATCTGCTGTGCCAGCCAGTGCTTAGCACCTGGAAAATGCTCATCAAATAGTTGGTAAACCAGGAAAAAAACTTATCTGCAAGACATTCAAAGCACTTTATATTTAAATGCACACATTTAGGAAAATAATCTAATTTGAAACTATGACTCATTTACTCTATGTGAAAGCTAATTTCGCTCATTTGACAAATATTTACTGAATATGTACTATTGCCAGTCACTGTTCATGGTACTGGAGATACAGCAATTAAAAAAAAAAAAAAGCAAGTCAATTTTCTGCCCTCAGAGAGATTCTATTCTAGCTGATGAAAACAGTCAATAAACAAGATTTAGGTGATAAGTGCTGTGGATAAAAAGAAAGAAGGGAAAATAGTAGATGGAAAGTTGCTGCTTTACATGGTGGGGTCCAAGTAGACCTCACTGAGAATGTGACATTTGAGCAAAGACCTGCAGGAAACTTGCAGCATCCAAAGAAGAGCATTCTAAGAAGAGGGCATGGCCAGTGCCAAGGCTGTGAGGTAGAGTTTGCCTGGAGAATTTAAAGACCATCAGTGAGAAATGTGTGGCTGCAATGGTGTGACTCCAGGAGGGAGTGGTAGAAGTGGGGTCAGAGTGATTCAAGCTGGATCTTATAGAACCTGTGGGCTTCATGCTGTTTGATTGTATTAATTTTATCTTCATCTTCACCCCATCATAGCCCACTCTCAACATGAGTCTCTTTCTCTCCATCAAAGAAAACTTTGAGGCCTAGTTCATGGTCTGCTTTCTTCTCCATCTTTTGAACATTAGTTCTAGTTTTTTTCAACACCCATGTAGATGAAGCATCCAAAGGTGCAGCCTCAGGTGACTTTTACCTCTTCTTCAATCAACTACTCTCAACACGGACCACATCATCACTTGAAAACTGCCTCATTAGACATATATTTCTGTCCAATATACCGCCTTTTTAGTTTCACCACCACTGGAGCTATCGTTGTTATGTTGATATGTCGGTATTTTGGCCATGGATGCCACCATTTTCTCTCATTCCATCTGTTCCCCTAGATTGTCTCTCTGGTCTGTTCAGCCCATATCCAAACTTGATCATCTGAGTTCTCCTCTTACCTTTGTTCTCAATTTATTAGCACTTTATCTTTCTGCTTCTTCTACCCTTTGAAATTACAATCCAGTGTGAAATGCTGAAAATCCATCTTTTTCATTCTTAATGGCGGGATGCCTCAGTGTTGCTGGAAAACAAAAAAAGTACACCTAACCATGACTAGTGATGCTGCTCCAAATTTGTGGTACCTGACTTGAATGGATCATCAAAACTGCCCATTGATCTTTTATTTCTCTCTCTCTCTTTTTTTTTTGGTCTTTTTTCCCTTCCTTTCAACTGCCATCCCAAGTGGTTAATGACGGCCTTCAATTGAAAGAGGGAGGCCATTCTACTTTTCATAGTTATTTTCATTTTTTAAAAGTTAACTTATTTTCAAGTATTCAATACATGTACAACATCAAAATTCAAAAGGTTAAAACAAAAGGTACGTAGGGAAAAGTCAATCTTCTATGGACTCATCCCTTCAATACCCAGTTCCCCTTTCAGAAGACAGTCACTGTTAACAATTTTCTTATACATCTGTATAGATATGTATGAAGTACAATTAAAAGCATTTGTGTGTGTGCCTATAAACACAACTATAAATGTGTGTGTGTGTGTGTGTGTGTGTGTGTGTGTTTGTGTGTCTGCATACTCACATTTGGTAGAACATTATAACACTACCTTGCATAGTACTTTTCACTTCACAAACTTTCCCCTAATGAATAGTCATGCATCGCAGATGTGAGCTGTGGGGACTTGTGATGGAGTGGTAGTGTTGTCACAGGCAGCTAGCTGATCAGACTTAGCTCCGGTCCTCAGTTCTATAGTCTGGGAAAGTCCAAAACTTATTCCTGCCTTTAAAATTCTCATAATATCTGGAGTGGGAGGAATCCTATGCTTTCATGGGGCTCCCTCTCTGTCTCCTGTATCTTTGTATGATTCACTCAGCTAACAGTTGCAATGTAACTTTTATCCCCACCAATCTACTGATTTCAGCAGTTCACCAATGATAATGCCATTTCTCAATACAATAGTTTTTTTTTTTTTCAATTTTCTCTGGGCCACTAATTCTTGAAAAATCTCTTTTGTCTTGCCCTCCATTGGACCTCTTTAGTTTTCTGTGAATTTCCAATATCGATCCTTACCTGTGTGGGTTGTGTGTGCTCCTCTTCCTTGTCCCATCCCCAAAATGTCCCTTTCTCCCAGGCTCTCTGCCCATGTAATCCTTCCGCTACTTCCACCTTTTTAAAATTCCAATCGTGTATTTTTTGTGCAAAGTTCTCTTCTTTCCACTCTCGAGATATGTCATCATACCTTTTAGTTTCACCCATCGCTAATAATATGTAAAAGATCCTCAGATCTTTGTTCAGCTCAATCTCTCTACAAACTCCAAAATTTTAAGGATAGCAACACAGTGAGTATTTTACCCTAATGTCCCACAGTTACTTCCTTTTGGCCTATCTGAAACTGAGTTCATCTCTTTCTAGGTCTGCTTCTCTTCTTGCTTTCTCTATTCCCACCAGGGACAGGGGACACCAGGATTCATTCTCCCAATATTTCAAGCTAACATTCTGAGATTTATTTTTAACATAAAATATCTAATTTTCATTAAGAGTCAATTTGCAAGCTTTATTTCCTAAACGTTTCACAAATCTTCCCTTTTCACTTAATCTCTGCTACAACTACCCCAGTTAAGGCCCTTTTTCTTTCTTGCCTATGTTGTATCAGCAGCCTCTCAACAAGCATTCCAGCCTATCCAGTCTTGTCTTTCTCAAATTATTCAGTATGTGCTCAAGTCATATTTTTATAACATAAACATGACATTTTATTTATCCTTTAATTCTCTCTGTTTCTTCATCTCATGTCTTTTCACTTTTTTTCTCGCACCATTCCTCATATATTATGATGTTTCTTGCCCCAGGCCTGTGTCCAAACTCTTCCATATTAAATGCTCTCAATCATCGTCTCCCAGTTAGTGAGGCACCCAGTAAAAGTTGAGATTTAGATCAGGTGTCACCATCTCCAAGACACTTCCTCTGATATATCCTTTCTGCCCATGTCTTGTTTAAGAGCTTCACTCCTGTGTTTTAGAATCTTGAGCTTGCCTCTTATTGTCTTAGCACATATTATCTTATAGATTAGGGTCATCTGTTCACACAAGTCTTTCTCACTAGATGCGGGTACTTGAGGACTGAAACTTCTTTACACACCTATGTATTTCTAATGACTAGGACAGAGTTTGGCACATAGTATATACTTGATGATGTTGAATAAATGTATAAGGGAATGGTTTTGATTAAAATCATGAAATGGAAATCTCAAAGTTGAAGTGAACATTAGGCCAGTGTAATCTTTTCACTTATCTTGGTTAATCTTTTTATTGTAAAATGGGGATAATGATAATAATCACCTAACATGAATTTTATGAGGATTAAATGAGATAATATTGTGTGAAGCACTTGGCATAATAATAATTTCTCACTAAATATCATAATATGGTACTGAAAATCAGCTCTATTACTTCTAGTAATGCTGTTGGTTAAGCACCATCAGGAGAGCAATATGTGTAGTCTACTCTTTTCATTCAACCCTATTATAAGCTTTAATAGTGAAGAAATTGGCCTTAAGGTATCTCATTTTCTCAATAAGTAAGCTCAAAGATCATGCTGGCTTTATTACTAGTTTTTAATTACAAAGCTATTTTACTTTACTTTCCCATTTGGAAAATAAGGAATGGAAGGAACATCTAAAAATTGCTGGTAGCCCCACCATCCAAATAAAAGTGCTGTCGCTGTACATATTTTTCTCTTGAGAGCCCTTTTCCTACATGTGTTTTTTTGGGGTAGCTGTTAGTGATGGTAGTGACCCTGATGTTCAATCTGCTGCTTAATGCAAAAATTACAGGCCCTAAGAAAGTACATATTTAAAAGAATCTGCAAAGAAAGAAGACAGGTTTAATCTGAGTCTGGAGCCCTAAGTGAAGACAAACACATGACCCTTTATTAGTGTCAGATTCTGCAGGGGACACAAAGTCAAACATTTTTTGTATGTTTGTTTGTCTCATTCAAAATTCCAAGACTTAGGGTTGGTGATGTTTGTGAAGAGCAATGGTAACTTAATTACTTACTCAGCTAATAAAGATGTCAGCAACATCTTACTTTCAAAATACTTTGTTTTCTTATATTATAATTTCTCAGCATGTTACAGTTATTGTTTTATCAACAGCCATATGTTGTTGCCTTCTTAAATAATGAACACCTGCCATTCTTAAATAGACTTGTCACAAATTCACCATTTATTTAGCAACAGACATTAAGCAAGAGCATTAGACATTCTTGCAGTTATTGAGCCATGCTAAGTCTAAAATTTAAAAAATAAAAATCATTTATTCACTCACTTATTCATTCATTCATTCATTCATTCATTCATTCATTCAACAGTTCTCTATTGCCCAACATTCATGTGCCAAGTATAGTCCTTGGCTGTGGTTAAAAGTGCTGAATAAAACTTACATGGTTAATGCCTTCATGATGCTCCATTATATCCAGGAAACTGATAGTAAACAAGGAGACAATTAAATCAATAAAAAATTTAGGATTACAGTATTGAAAAAGAACATGCATCACTGAAACAGAATAATAGAGTTGGAGAGAAGGGGTTTCAAGACCACTTTCCAATAGTTGGGAAGACCTCTCTGAGGAGGCAATATTTCATTTGAGACCCAATAGACTACAAGAGCCAGCCAGACATGGCCTACTGGCTCAGAGGAGCTTGACTCCTGGGGACTGAAAGAAGACTACTGTGGCTAGAGTGTGGTGATGAGCAAAGGAGTGAGAGGCCCAAATGAGACTAGAAGGGTCATGCCTGATTATGCAAGACCATATAGGCTATGTTAAAGAGTTTGCGTGTAACCAGAACCTATCCTTCTGGGATATTATCAAAGCCTAACTGAACTGGAGTAAAGAAATACCCAACTCCAGCCCACTCTAACCATCTTGCCCCACCTAAGAGAAAAGTTAAAAATCTGAGAAACACTTATGAAGTCTGCAGTCCAGAGGCATAGGCTCAGATATACAATGAGCCAATTGACAGGCATAGTTCATAGACATAGAACCAGATGTGGTAGGGATGTTAGAATTAAAACAGCAGTGATTAATATGCCAAGTGCTCTAATGGATACGTTAGACAAAATGCAAGAACAGGTGGGCAATGGAAGCTGAGAGATGGAAATCCTAAGAAAGCACCATAAAGAAATGTTAGAGATAAGAGTTTGATTGTCTTCAGACCTGCTATTTGCTTGTGGCATCCATCCTAGATACTCTGCTCTAGGTGGTTGCCACCATCACCTTGTGTCCAATGCACCTGCACATAATGTTCCCTTGGTGCCATAGTGCGCATCTATGTCCCGTCTGCCTGGGATGGACATAATACCAACTTAAATAAGGATGTCTACTCAGGGACCTACAATTAATACATAACCCTAAGCAAGTTTTGAAACCCCACTGGGCCACATTTCTCATAAAATTATGAAAAAGTATATCTCAACAATTTGATGTGAGTAATACATAAAATACTATATGTAAAATCCCTTGGCATGGGGCCTGATGAAAAACAGCTGCTCAATAAATGTAGTTTCCCTGTTTCTCCATCTATGAATTTCTATCGATTCCATTCCATGGCCCTTTTTTAAGCTACCAAAGAATTTGGTTCTGTAACAACTATTTTCCCTTATCGAATAATAGGTCTTGCTCTTTATGTGTGTACATTCTACTTCTCCCAATAAATTAGTGCTGAGACCATGCCCAAACCTTGGAGTAGCCAGTAGCACTGGGCACAGCGGTGATGTCCAGTAAGTCTATTGTGTTTGTGTAATTATAATCCAGTGAAACAAAAGAAATTTTGACTGGCAAAGCCATGGAGGTTGCAAGTAACAAAATGGAAAATAAAAATGGATTCCATAATTGCAGCAAACTTAAGGAAACCTGCAGAGAGAACTTGGGGTGGAGAGGAGAGAATGCCATTGCATCATCCATATAATGATAGATAATTTAGAGATAACTGTGATTATGTCTACAATCCCAAACTATGTGATAAACTCTGATAAATTAAAACAAAATAATTATTTTGACTCCTCATTAAGTAATTAGTTCAACACACATTTATTTAATGTTTATTATTGATGATATTGTATCTTAGGTTAGATCTTGGCAAAATATCGGTAATGAATACTTTAATCTTAGAAGACTGATTATTGTTATTATGTTTGATCCAATGACATCTGTGAGGGATTTTAATACAGTAAGTTGAGGCATAGATCTCTTACACTGTATTTTTCTATATTAATTATTATGGGATTTAAATTAACATAGGTTACCTAGGTATATTTGTTTCTTGTACTATATATTAAATTAAGTAATACAGTTTTCAGTTGCCAAACGTTAATTTTATAAACAGAAGAAAAGTAGTATTTTCAAAACATTTTCCTTGAACGTTGCTTTTATTGGTACTTTTGCTGAGACTCTTGAGGAATTTTGATGGAGCAATGCAAATAAATAAACTATGAAACATGAATAATTTTTTTCCCAAGTCCTTATGTGGAAAAGAGATCAGCAGAATTTGTGGGTCGTATTATGGCTGTTATTTCCAAATCCTGTTTTTAAGATAACTTTAAAGGCATGTCTATTTTCTCACTTTCCACATAGTTTTTTTTCTATCTTCATGTTTAAATTTCTTTAAACTTTTTTAAAGGTAAGCAATTTAAAAACAGAGTAATTTATAAAATGGAATAATCTCTTGAATATTTTTATGTTCCACAGTTTGGTTTCCTTATCCCTTTAGTTGCCTAGAGTAATATTTATTTTTTTCCTTTCAATAAGCAAATTTTGCAACCGTATGATCATTGTATTTAGAGATTCTGCATTAATAGATTAATGGAAGAAAGTCCCTTATTATACGAACCAGGATATTTCTCCAAGGTATTTACATTGATCTTCTACCTGGTGGTCCAAGTTCCAAGAGATGCTTGTCATTATATGTAATTACGTGTCATATTAGTTTAAACAGTGGCATATCAGGTTACAGTTCTGCCACTATCCTCCCTGCACCTTTTCCACATTCTCGTTCCACCTCCCTTATGATCACCAGCAAAAAAATGTCTCTAAATTACATTCTACTTCTAAAACTGTCTGGGAACCAGCTCCTGGGAGAGTTTGTAATCAATTGTGACAACAGTGGCATGACATTGTTATAATGTTCATTTTTCCCTAAGGAGGATATCTCTAATTTCCAACTGTAAATCTCTGTTTAAAAACCCCTTAAAAAAAAAAAGAGCTGCAGTACACCCGACAGTCTTGAAGGAGTTTCCTCTGCCTTGTATTTGCTTTTTAGCTCAGTATCCATGATATAATTTTTCCGATTTATTTTTTGCAGTTCCTTGGAGTGTAACAGCCAAAATAACAGTATGGTTTCTCATGGATGTCAAAGGCACACTTGCTGGCCTTCTCTTCAAGATTTGCTTAAAAAGAAAAGGTTTAGGCTCCAGTCCAGGCAGGCAGACTCTGGGTAGAGTGTGAGGTGCGGGCAGACGACACAAGGAAAATGTCTACTGGAGATTTGTTTCCATTTTTACTCAAGGCCCTGGCATTCTTCAAGGCCTCCTCCTACAGGATCAGGTGTGGGCAAGAGAACAAAAAGGTCTAGTTTTCCTTTTCTACCTTACTTTATTTACAAATTTTGTTTTTTGTTTCTGTTTGCCAACACTGCATTTCTTCCCTTGTGGATTGTTTGAAGCTGCTTAAATGAACCGCTAATAAATAATATAAATAGCAATTTGTGTGTTAACCCAGTTAATATCAAATTTACAATCCTCCTACCCTCCCTCCTTCCCTGATTCACTAAGTTTTCCTTAGCTTTACTGAACAGACCCAATTTGGTGGCTTCCCAGTAGCACACTGAAGGATGGGCACATAGGCTGTTGCCATGGAAACAAGGTAATTGCTCAGAGGATTCATCCTGCATGGGTAATATTGAACTAACCACTGTACAGTTTCTCATTTATTATGAAACATTTACAAGGAAAATGTGATGTTTTTCATGATGTTAAAGTGTTTGCCTTTTTGTAAGAGGTTAAGAAAAAATTTCTTATTAGAATACATGCTAAATGGGATGGCAACTTTTCAATAAAAAGTGAGCTTAAAGTATGCAAAAGTAACTGATGACACAAAAAAATCCATTGGTAGGCTATAGACCTTGACTGGGTAGAAGACGTGAACATTTCTCTTCTTTGGGTCTCAGATGTTACATCTGTTGAGTTTTGCAGTGATTGGCACCAGGCCTGCCTTGCACAATAACTCATGGCTGGGGTGCACTTTCTTTATTGTGCAGTTTGGACATTATTTCATAGTCTCTACTCTTCGACTTCCTCCTTTGCTCTTAATGACCTGATTAACTTTTTCTGTCCTAACTTCCTTTCCCTTTGTCTAATTCTCCACATTCTCATCCACACTAACTTTCTTTTTAAAAGGAAAGACATTTTTTCCTCATTTTATCCTTGGACAGAATAGATTTAACCACATATTTTAATTCTAATCTTAAAACTTCACCTTGTATGTGGTAGGAGCTCAATAAACTTTCACCAAAAAATACCTTTGATAAGACATTTGTTCTTCTTTGGCTCCACCGTTATCCATAAAACCAGCACCTACATCCGTGTTCCTCAGCTTCTTGCTTTCACCTCACAAGTGGCTTCACAGAGAGCATGCCCTCTGGTAGGAATACTTTGCATTAATAGTTCTAGGACAATTCCACCCCTGTTCTCTAGCTTAAGAAAGCCCATCATATACTTTCTAAAAGTACACGTGCCTCATCGTGTGGTTCCTGCTCATTCCTGTTAAGACTCATGGTACTAGAACTGAATGACTTCCAGATTCACTTTCTGTTCTGATACTCTGCAGTTCAGTGATACTATCGTTCAGTCACCTCATTTAGAAACCTAGTTTGACCAGGCTGGCTTAGCCTATGGACACCTTTACCATTTCCCTCACCACATTTTATTGATGTTAGTTCTTTTACCACTTGTCTTTCTCTGGTAGACTTGAACTCCTTGAGGATGTCTGTTTCTTATTTAGAGTTGTTTGTATGTGACCTAACACAGGAGGTAACAATAGACCTTCAATAAATATTTGGTGAACCCAACTGTTGCTCCATTACTTAAATTGATGTACTTATGTAGTCTAGATTATAGCTTAATCAGTAAATGAAAAGCAGATCCCAAGTAGGAAGACTATGCAAACCCTTTATTAATATAGCTGTCACATCTCCTAAAATGTATTCGAGTTCCACTAGTACCATAAAGAATTAAGAGATTGAGTTGGGGGGTGGGTAGGTAATTGAAAGTGACTAAGCTTGAAGAACACATTTGGGAATTTGTGTTCTTATTTGTATAGCATCCTCCCTATGCCAAGTTTGACTGACTTGTCTAAGTACTGTAGTATTGACATCCATGCTGTATAAATGCTTAATCAATTGTTTGTTTGTAGGGCTGGTAATTGGATGGCTAATTTGCTGCTTGCTTTTAAAGGCCACAGGATGAAGTCAAATCATGATACCTTCATTTCCTGCTGAGGAGTTACAGAATCAGACTTGAGATTCACAAAAATAAATAAAAGTAAAATACATGCTCATATATGAAATGTCAGCTAAAATCAATACTAATCTATTTCTTTTGGAGTGTGAGCTAGATCTAATCGGTTAGCAGTAAACTTGTCAAAATGCACAGGACACAGGTTGCTAGCTGCTTTATCATAATTTTATTTGCCCAGAGCATCTGAGTAAATGAGGTGAAATGTTGCCTCAAGTATCTAAATCTTTGATAGATAATTTCTGGACCTCCTGCTGAAATACTGTTGGCTAATTTTCTGCAGTAAATTTTCTCAGTGATTGTCACAGCCTGTAGTGATAGATGACCTTTCCTTCCATATGTTACCAAGCCTGAGTACAGAGAGATGACACACAGTCTAGTTGTATGTCTGTGAGAATGCAGCTGTGTGTGCATTTTTTTTTAAACGAGAAATAGTTTTCTTTAAAGTTTTTGCTAAAAATCCCATTCCTCCTTCCAAAAAGCGGGACTCAATAAATATTCATTGAGTAGTATTTCATTTTGTGTTATATATTGGTATTCTGCATACCTGCAGGATTGGGGAGCAGAGCGGAAAGAGTGATACAAACAGGAAGAAAAGTCTCATGTGATATTGCGCCAATATAGTCATAAGTTGAGTTCCAAATTGGCAATTAGACTCACAAGATGCAAATAGCATTAAGGCTACATTTTCTTAGCTTTATAGAAGGATACAGGGCAGATGCTTCAGCTAGGACAGCGTTATCTCATGGGGCCCAGCAGCTACTCATATACACAGCTTCTTTCGCCCGTTTCTCCACTCAAGGCATATGCAGCTGCCATAGACAGGAGCCAAGTTTCCCACATATCTTTTATTCTGTTCTAGTCACATTGGTCCAAGGCCTGCCAACTCTCAGCTCCACAGCCCATGTGTAGTTCTACAGATCAGGCGTAAATACAACAAACCAGATACAACATCCCAAATTTATCTTAACGATGCAGTTTCCAAGGAAGCAGTACTGTGGGAAGATACTCTGCCCTGCATCAACTGAAACCTGATGAAAAACCTTGATACAGGTGTTAATTTCCATATCATTTGAATTGCAAAGTAGAAACAAGATGTGGTTTTAAGAAGAGAAAATTCTATTTTCCACTGACTTTCATTGTCCAATCAGAGCAGTGTCCCTGGGGGAAAAATCACCCTGTAGAAGAATGAACGTCTGTGCACCCTACTGACCAGACTTGTTGGATGTTTGAATGAAAACCTAAGAACTTTTTTCCTTTGTAGTGCTTTTCAACTCTTTCTTTTGCTTCTGGACATTCTAATATTTCTCTCAGTCAGAGAAATTTCTCCCCTGCCTAGGAACCCACTTATTCTAAATTGTTGTCTTTCATAATTTTGCATGCTTTCTCACTTAAAAGAGAATCTAAAAGACATGTCTGTAGGCACCAACTTACAAATGGATTGAAAATTCCTTAAGTACAAGGTTTCATTTAAAATCTGTATTCTTTAATAGATAGGTTCAAAATTCCTAGTTTAATTTGTCCAAGTTGGTTGTGATTAGAAGTCTTCTATTTCTTTGGAAGGATAGATATTCTGCTAATTCAATAACAACAAATCCAAGTCTTACTTTTTTAAAAAAGGTATAATTATCAAGTTCACAATTTTTTTCAGAGCTAGGAATTCTCTGTCATTCACATCCTGACAATCAGAGCAAATACTGATTAGAAAGATGAGTCTGAATCATCCTTTGCTTCAGGGAAGAATATAATTGCATATTATATCTTTGTATGTAGATGCTTTCTTAAGAGTGAAGCAGAAGTCTATTCCCACCTGACTTCCTATTACCCTTGTTGTTCATTACTCTAAGGGAGAATAACTTTAAAAAAGCTTGTTCATGAAGAATTCACTACTGGAAAATATACTCATCAAGCATAGTACTTGAGAAATATAAAAACAAATGTAATTATATATGTCAAAGTTTTAAACACAAAGAATGAATAAAAATGATTGAAATTGTTTAAAAACACATTATTTCACCATGATGCTTGAATTTATATTGTTCACATTTTTATATACTTTATATATAAAAGTCCCTAGTGAACTTCTGTAATTTGTATGATTGATTACCTGTAAGTGGAAAATTTAATTTAGATTTATTACTGACATAGGTTAAATTATTTGAAGTTAGATACTCAGGGAAAAATTACTAAAATATTATGGACAGTAGAAACATAAAATTATAAGGATTATCATACTATGTTACTAACATTTTTATAGTTAAAATTTAGCAGAATCTTTTAGAAACTCTTGGTGAAAAATACTGAGGAAGGTGAATATCTGTTTTTGCTTTATATATGCAAAGTGCCATTTGTGGTTTCTCTTTATCTAATGCTTTAATTCCCTATAATTCCATTTTTCTTAAGTTTGATGATAATACTCATTGTTTTTTTCAGTTTCTCCACCTGCAGACTATATATAATCTACACATAACATATCAACATAGGGCTCCTGGATTCTTCATTTCAATAAAATTGTTCTTTCAATCAAGTAATTCAGTAAATTTAGACTGACATCGTTTTTTGTTTGTTTGTTTTTTAATGAATTAATTTTGTTTGTCACATATAACCAAATAAAAAATTCTTAAATTCTCTAAATTTGCTGTGAGGGGGAAACTTACGGTACATTTTTGAGATCACAAATAGATAAAGATTAGTAAAAGAAAGATTAGTTTTTAAACAGGATGATCTAGCTAAGTATTTGCCAAAGTCCCCAAGAATTACCAGTGGTCTTCCTTTCTGATGGAGAAAGATGAATGTATACTGCCTCTGGTTAGATCCTGTTTACAATAACCTGTCTGGTTAGATCCTGTCAACAATAACCTGTCTGGTTAGATCCTGTCCGCTGTGCTCCAGGATAATTCGATAACATACTTGATATCACAAGACAAGCTCTCTACTTCGATACCTTGTCATCACTATCAAGAAATTAATCAGGAAGTTCTCAGTGAGTTTCCATTTGGGCTGACTTATGAAAGGGATACACGGCAGTTAATATACCCCCGTTCTGACTGAGGATGTGGATGAAAATGAAAATCATATGTCTCAAAAGCCATTGGCTTCAAGTACACATTGCGTATTCATAAATGTTTCTCCCTTGATCTGAAAATCAAGATTTAGTTCATATATCCTGTACTGATCTTTATCACTTGATGGGTTCTGACTCAGCAAGCTCTGAAGAGGATAAGTAAAATATTAAGGTGCCAAATACTGTTGCAGCTAATTTGCTGATACTTACGGCCTCACTCCACAAGATGAGTTATGTGTGCACACAGCAGTTTCCAGGGAACATTTACGAGGTGAGATTTGGAAAAGATAGATTTAAAAAAAGAGAGAAAGAAATCACAGATAACAAAATTTTAAAATAACTTTTGCATAACACATAAAATTTGAAAATCTGAAAACATATCCATTTAACCCACTCACTCATAAATATTTATCACCTTCTTAGATAACTGTACTTTGGCACACTACATGTCTAGACACCTAATAACCATGACCCGATATCACTTTTTAAATTAAAACATAAAAAAGTTAAACAATTTGTTTCTATCCAATGTACTCTTTAACTTGGTTTGTATGACATCAAAGAAATTTGCTGTTGTTTAATATTTATAGCGTCTGTACATCTCTAGTCATTTTAAAGCATTGTGAGCTGCCCCTGATAGACTTAAATAGTAATAGTGTGGATATATATATATGTATATATATAATGCAAGCAGTGTTTATATACAGAGTCCTCACTTGTCATCAATAGGTTCTGCGACTTTAAGCAAAACAATGTATAACAGAACTATATTACCATAGGATAATTGCTATAAATAAGAGTTAAATTCCTAGGCATTTCATCAACATTATAATGAAATCATGTTGAACATCATTTCCGCTACGTTATTTGAGGACCTGCTATCTACATTTATAGTAAAGCCATTGGAAATCTCTTTTTGGTAGTACAGGTTTTGAGATGCTATGGATTACATCATGTTTCTCTAGTGATCAATAGTGTATGTATCTAAATATAATATTGGAAATGTGGCATTACTCTGTGGCATTGTTTTATAATAATATTTACATGTATGTGGATAATTTGCTATATAATTTTATGTTTGGCCAAGGTCTAACCTTATTTATTTAGAAAACTTCATGTTGTCAATGAAAATAGAAAACTGGCAATCTGTTTACTTATATCCTTTAGTCAGAAGAAACTAAGACTCATATCAAAGTTATAACATTACCTTTTATAAAGTAAGAAATAAGCCAAATATCAGTTTCATAGCATGCAGATGTAGTACCAAAGACTAGCAAGAGCTTGTCTTAAAAATATATGTCTAACAAAAAAAGAAAGAAAAATGATTATTTAAAGGAAGAAATTCAAAGTTTTAAATCAGAACCAATATCTAAAATGTGTTTCAGTTAATCATTAAGTGAGTAGTGGGAATTCATCTCCAAGACTATTTTGCTTGACCATAATTCTTCGTACTAACATTTTTCTTAAAGTCCACATATATTTAAAATTACATGAAAAAATGTCTGCTGTTTACCATATTTTGTTGTCCTTGGGAAGACAATTTTATAGTCATCAACAATGCAAGCGTCATCCCGATTTTATAATCAGTGTTTAATTTTCTAGTTCTCTGCAGACTATGGCATCGAGAATGGCAGAACCCACAGAGCACAGGAAAGATCAATTCTCTTCCCATGCACGTGATTGTTATATGGACTCCCTTCTGTCTTGATCTGATTCCCAGACCTGATATTCATGTATCTGAGATCACGAATAGTTTTTTCAACATAATTTTGCTGATACATTTGCTGATAAAGATCATCACCAGATAGAGAAGAAAAGCTGTAGCAGGCCTATAGTGTTTTGCTGGCACAGAGCCTGACTTTGTCAAGAGAGGAGGTTGAGATATGGAGCAGATTGAGAGCTGACCATTCCCCAGACCCACAGACAGGCCTGGCCATCCTCCCAGAATGCTAGTGGTGAATTTCAGCACAACTTCTGGCCTCTTTATCCAGTGAATTCTCCCGTTGTCTGCTGGCTGAATTTTTACATTTCACTGAATTTCCATGAGAAATGTGTTTAGAACAGTATTTCATACCTGAAATACTTTTACATTTACAATCATTGAATTTTAGATCTGAGAGTTAAGAGAACATTTATTCCCAGACATCATTTAACAGATGAAGGCACTGAAATTCAAAAGGTTAAGTGGCTTTTCTGAATCCATGTAGCTTTTTTTTTTGTGACAGACCCGAGATATTCTTAATGTTGGTTCAGAGCTCTTTCATTTCCACTTTAAGATAATTCTTCCTTAAATAGCTTATAGTATAAATGCTATGTTAAAATGCTGTATCTCTCTATCTAAGCTTTTAAAAAGTTTTGTTTCATTTATGTAAATTTCACTTATGTAAATTACCCAGTGAATTTACAATACAGAAAAGGGATTCAAACAGATAAATGGATTTGACATTTCAGAGTTCGAGTATCAGTAATTGATTATGTACAACAAAATAAAACACCTGTTAATATTTCGGAGAGGTTGTAAACTCAAAGAAAGCAAGAACCATGTCTAATGAATCTCTGTATTCCTGGCACCTAGCAACTTATCTGGTACATGATAGACACTCAATATATTTGCTGAATAACTAAAAAAAAACACATTTTGATGGTAAAGAGTTAGAAGATATTAAAAGCGTGTTTTGATGTGTGTTTAAAATAGTTCTGCTACATAAAATAGTAATGACAGACCCTAAGAAGTTCACATCATCAAAGAGAAGCTAAAGAAGGTGACAACGCCGGCAACTGCATCAATTAGATTTTATTATTTAGGAAGATCAGAAACCTTTAGGTGTAACTACTCCACAAATGTGCTGAGAATGGAATTAAACCCAGAGGATTTAGGAGGAAAAACAGAGATTCTGAAGTAGAAAGAGAAAAGGATTCAAGCAAAGAAAGGGTAGAGAGGACTCATAACTTTCTAAGTGGAGATACAGTGTAGTGATACTTGGCTAGACCTTCATGAAATTTAGAAAAGACTCTCTGGTTTCATTTTGTTTCCAAAGCTGACAACTATAAGAAGCAGAAATAACAGAGTCTTGGGACAGCAGGCATGGCAAACCCTTCCACTGGAGGGCCTTTATTGTGCGCAATCTTTATTTTAACTTTATTTCTTATTGGACAAGTCAGCAAAGTAGTTCTTTCAACCATTTTTCTAGAAATATGTATTCTTCTGGAAAATGAAACTAGATCTAAAGTTACATGAAAAGTAATAAAGTCAAAAGTGAGGTAGAGAAAGCTTTCAAAAGGATTTCATGTTAGGAATGAGATCTGTTTGAAATGGAAGCAAGGTAATTATTTTTTTTAATTTAAAAATTAAAGCTATATTATACAGGTATATTGTAGTAGTGAAGGTGGGGGTACTGTCATTACTACATAATGTAAATAGTTTGGTGTTTTTAAAGCATGAAGAGTAAAATAGGCAGTGATAGGAGCCATTAGCCACCCCCACCCCCAAAAAGTCCTGGGTATCTTGAGAATACAGAACCCCATTCCCTTACTAGTTGCTAGACTTAGTCTTAATAAGAAAAAAAAATATATGAATAAAAACAAGTGGAAGGAGTTGTTTCAGAAATCCAGAAACATAAGATTCTGGAGATTTGGCAGGGGGCTATATCTTGAGAAGCTCACCTTTGAAGCTTTGACGTCAAGGTGGACCCCCCCCCCAATGAAATGAGGTCTCTTTCATGCAGTCAATGGTTTAGGGGAGAATAAAGGTTTTCTTACTTATTGCATGCTGCTAAGACAGCTTCCAGGAATTAGATAAAAACTACATTTTGCCTAAATTTATTTTTCTTGTCCAGATTAGTTCTAATATACCAAATCTCCTGAAGGAACAAAGGCCTAGTGAAATACACTAAGACTCTCTGAGATTTCTGAAACAAAACCTTTTATTGCATTTAGATGCTGTGTTTAAGAAATAAGTGGTCAAGTGGTCAAAGCTAAGTGGTCGAGATCTTCATGAAGTATAACCTCAGACAACTATGAAGGGCTCCAGAAATTCTTGAGACTGGCCATGAGATAAAATGCTAAAAATATGTTGGGACTAAATTAAAAAGAAGGTCAGGACACAGGCATGTCTGAATGGAAGATATAAAGCACAGTGAATACAAATTGATAATATTCTGCCAAGGGATCATTTATTGGTCTTTCATTTTTCTTTTAGGGAACAAGCAATAAAATTGAAACAAATGAGCCAATTTTAGACCAAATTTTCATACAGCATCATTTTTCCTGAAGGTTCACCAAAAAATAGAAATTAAAGAGAAAAATAAAAATAAAACCAACTTACTTCATCCTCAAGTCATCTCATTGAGGGAGGGATCAATATTTTGCTTGAAGAATATTCTTTTTAAAATACAGATTCTGAACTACAAAATCTGAAACACAAATTCTATCCTTTTGTGCATATCTTTTTGTATATTAATGCTCAATATTTATACACACATGAAAGCACATACATACACATATAAACTCATACCCCCAAATATGTACTCTATTATTTCTCTGTCTCACTGTGTCTCTGTCTTTGTCTCTCTTTGTTATCTATAATCTATCTATCTGTCTATCTGTCTATCTATCAATCATCTATCTATCTATCTATCTATCATCTATCTATCATCTATTAATCGTCTATCTATCATCTACCGCCTATCTATTTTCATTTATAAGTCATTTAAAATATGGTTTTGGTACTGTGCTTGATAGTTTATTTTCCTCTTCATGTTTGCATCTTTTGTGTGTGTGTGTGTGTGTGTATTAGCATATGTGTCTACTTTAATTGTCTCCGAAGACATTAAAAGTTGTTGTTTTGAGAGAGATATAAAAACATCCTGTGATTCTCTTTGGAAGTTGCAGACTACCAACAACTGTGAAAAGTTTGAAATTTTAGCCTACTTGGAACCTGGAAAGATAGCCTGCCACAGTTTCATGGATGCTAGTAGAAGACAGGAGACTCTTGCATCAGAGGCAAAGGACTATTATTGTGACACAGCAGGCCTTATAAACTTCCTATTCACATTGGTTCTCTTTTCCCCTCTAGTCCCAAGGAGGCAATGCAGAACAGGCCAGTTGCATGCTGCACATCCAGTGGTTTTGTGTCCTGTGTGATGACCCTGAGCAAAGAAAATGCATTCTTTTGAAAGGAGCTGTCAGCCAACATGCTCAACCTTTGCTCCCAAGAGAAACACATTTTTTTTTTTATCCTGGGCAGAAAAAAAAGATCTGCCCTCTGCTCTAGGGAGAGACACTCTATTTTCCAAAGCTGTTTGCTTGACAAAAACCCTTGAAAAAATAGAGCAGAAGAAAAGTGTCAGGGCCTTTAAGCAGAAACATGAGATCTATTGAGAATCATCTCCCAATACTGACTTGCTTCTACAGTTCTGAGCACATGTGTTCATATTACTAATGGCCCAAGAAATAAATACTTAGTTTGTCTGCCAGTTTCCACAAAGTTCTTGTCAGACTAAAAGTTCTAATTTTTTAAAAAAATCAGCCCTTGTTGATCAATCTGTTGCCTCTGTGTTTTGTCCTTACCACTTTGAACAGTTTTTCAAAGATGTATCACATTTGGACAATTCCTTTCTATCTTTCCTTCTTTCTTAGGCTGTAGTCCTGTGTTACTTGGCTGAACATCCTAGCTCTAGTTTTTATTCGTGGTCAAAGTCTGCTGCAATAGGCAAATCAAATTGTCTGTGTTTTTTTTTTGAGAGGATCTCAGTAGGTGATGATTCTAATAGCATCTGATTGATTTGTTCTTAACCTTTTCTACATTATGTAGTGTTCTTTCTTACTTTTTCAAGATCCCTCTGAATATATACACTCTTTCATCTCATATCAGTTTCACACTGATAAAAGATCATATCGCAGGAAAGAGATGCTCCAAGTACCTCTGTGTCTTATACAGGTTCATGTTCAGGGCTCTGTCTGAATTTGTAAATCTAAGAAATAAGATTTGTTATTTATTTAGTTAGTTTGTTTTTACGCTATAGGTAGGAAATGCTACTCTTGAGGTAATGAAAATGATAGCAAACATGCCCTAATTTTTGCATTGAGAGGAGTTTAAGTCCCTTCAAAATAAACTTTTTGGAAGTTGTAGACTCAACCCAACTTCTCTGTCTTTGCTCAAAATGGCTTTGGAATTCTCTTTAGAATCTAATATAAGTTTTTTTGGTATGTCTCCCGCAGTAACCAATCTTTATCTTTTAATACTGAATTTTATTTTTGGAGATAGTTAAAAGTCATTTAGAGCCCAATAAAAAAAGTCAATCAACAAGCTGGATTAAAAAAAATACGTGAATATGTGCCATAAAGTGATATCCACATGTGTTTGGTAGGTTGGCCCTGAACACAATTTCAGCAGAGGATTTCCAAGTGTCCCAGGTTTTTAACATTTTTAACATTAAAAGTCTTCTTCAAAGGATTGAGAACTCCTTCTCTAGAAGTGTAAATAATAAATACTTGTTAAAATGTACTCTTTTCTCTGTTATATCTTTAACAGGAATCATTTTTAAGCTAAAGAGGTTATATCACAATAGAGGGATTTTGTCACTGGATGCCATCTGGGTACTGCTAGAGCCGATGAAATCCGTGGCAGAGCTGCCCGCATTACTAATAAAATGACTGTTAATTTCCCCTTCTTCTATATATTTCCCATTCTTCTTTGCTTTCTCTAGTTTTTGAAAGATAATGTGTTTGATAAGAAATAGTTGACATTTGTGAGTAAATCCTATAACTCACATGGCTTTGAGTCAAATTTAGGCACTTAACCATTCAGCATAAATTTACTCAAACATAAAAATGGAATATTAATATCTAATTTGGTTTTTAGAGTAATGAGATAGCATATTTGAAGGTAAATGGCAAAATTGAAAGGAAATAGCTGAGCAATAATCTTCTTTCTTCCCTCCTTTTATTTTCCTACTCGCCCTGAGCGCAATTGTCTATTTTGAATGTCAATTTAGTAATTCCCCTAGAATAGGGAAAATGTATTGAAACCTCTAAGTTCATGATGGCTGAGCTGTCAGCTTCAAATTTATTCTCAAAATGCATGACTACTTTAAGACAAGGAGACAAGACAAGAGAAAGGGCCGATTCCTACTAACATAGATGATTGTAACATGATGAGAATATAAACTGACCCACTCAAACTACTGGGCTGGGCTATAATACTCTAATGTGAGGCAAAGAAACTGTTTAGAAACAATTCCTCAATATGTAATCCCCTCTGTGGTGGAACCACCAGGAAAAACATAATACTACCCTTCAGTGAGGTAAATGGAGGTAATGGTAGCAGTGGAGCAAAAGAACAAAGAAGTCAAGTTCTCTTTCCACATATGCATCCTATTGCTTCTCTACCTGGTAGCAAATGGGGGAAGGGAGTGGGGCTCAGTAAGTGTTGAGGTTTGGAAGGTGTGGCATGTGGGAGGGAGTGAAGTGCTGGGGAAAAGTGAGTTTTGAAGTTTTGAGAATTCTACCTGTCTACCCTTTTCAGGCTGTAGGAAACATTGGAAGATTTTGTGGAGTAACATTTGCATTGCATAAATGTGTCCCTTTGATGGGTTTTGCCTGACCTAGTCTCCAAGGAATCTAAGAGGGATTGCTGGAAGGATCTGGTTCAGGAGATATGAGTAAAGTGGCATCCTCACAATAGAAAATCCTAGATGTGGTTCTTCCTTAGTGAGCCTCAACTTCTACTTTTGAACTTCCGGTGTTATTTTCAGCCATTAGGGTAGTGGTGGGGCGTTTGAATACTAGTATTAATATGTATTCCCGGTTGAATCTGGAAGCTCTGGTGAAGAAAAAGGTGAATCAGGTGCTGTTTTGGTTTGTCCTTGCCATCACTATTCTGTTCGTGCTTCAATGTTCTGAAGTTGGTCAGCAGCACAGCTCCGGTCCTATGGGACAAACTATGACTGTCCAAGCAGGAGGGGAAAAGCGCATGCAGAATTGGAATGGAGAACAAAGGAAAGTTGGGCATCAAGAAGGGGCCACAGTAATCTACATTCAGTCTTCACTATAAACATAACCTTTTTTCAATAAGCTTAATATCCTTGGACATTCCATTTTTAAAAAATCAGGAATGAGAATCTCTCTGCCCATTAAAATCATAAACTTTTTCAACAACAGAAGCAAGTACACGTCTACGAAAAGGATCTTAGTTTTCTTCTACTGATAAGGTTCCCAGAAGCTCTGAACAGTTAAAACAAGAACAGGTAACTAAAACTAAGTTTTAAAAAATATTCAGGTGGCTACTCCAGAAACCTTACCTTTATTTAAGGCAGTAAACAAAAAGGAGAAATTAGTAGGAGATCCTGGAGTGGGACTCTGGAGTGGCCTTGCTTGTTATTATACACATTTACAACTGCAACTATAGGTAGACCTTCCAAGAAAATAATTATCTTTCGTTTCTTTGCCTGTAATCATTAGACTGCTAACTGCCCAACCTGATAGGGCCTGTGGACTTCTGTCTTTATTGTAACAGCAATGAGATTCCTCGCTCTGGGCGCATGGGTAAATAGATGACTCTTGCCTGAGTCTCATGATTTTCTATTGGGGACCTCCAGGCACTCTCTTAGCCATGTTTCATGGCCAGACCTGTGGTGTTGTGTGAGCACTACTGGTTTATTCCCTCTGTATTTGTGATGATGGGTCT